>JAHRHZ010000266.1:45892493-45910455 GCA_024137785.1 Ginglymostoma cirratum
TCCTCTACATCGGGGAAACCAAGCGGAGGCTTGGGGACCACTTTGCAGAACACCTGCGCTCAGTTCGCAACAAACAACTGCACCTCCCAGTCGCGAACCATTTCAACTCCCCCTCCCATTCCTCAGATGACATGTCCATCCTTGGCCTCCTGCAATGCCACAGTGATGCCACCCGAAGGCTGCAGGAACAGCAAATCATATTCAGCCTGGGAACCCTGCAGCCCAATGGCATCAATGTGGATTTCACAAGCTTCAAAATCTCCCCTCCCCCAACCGCATCCCAAAACCAGCCCAGCTCATCTCCACCTCCCTAACCTGTTTTTCCTCTCACCTCCAGCCACAGCCCCATCTCCTATCTACTAACATCATCCCGCCCCCTTGACCTGTCCGTCCTCCCTGGACTGACCTATCTCCTCCCTACCCCCCTACCTTCACTAACCTTTACTGGCTCCATCCCCGCCTCTTCGACTTGTCTACCTCCTCTCCACCTATCCTCTCCTCTATCCATCCTCTATCCGCCTCCCCCTCTCTCCCTATTTATTTCAGAACCCTCTTCCCCTCCCCCATTTCTGATGAAGGCTTTAGGCCCGAAACGTCAAGTTTTCCTGCTCCTATGATGCTGCTTGACCTGCTGTGTTCATCCAGCCCCATGCTTGTTATCTCGGATTTTCCCAGCCACCATCAGTTCTGAGGAAGGGTCACTGGACCGGAAACGTTAACTCTGTTTTCTCCTCCACAGATGCTGCCAGACCTGCTGAGCTTTTCCAGCAACTTTGTTTTTGTTCCTGATTTACGGCATCCGCAGTTCTTTTGGTTTTTATACCTTTGAGTCAGTTTATTCAACTTGTCTCCAAAGGATATTTACTTTGGATATGCATAACAGCAGCAAACCACTAGCAGCTTCTAGGTGAGAATGAAAGCAATCAGAGAGGTAGAGGAAGCAAGTGCATGAGATAGCTGCATGAGAGTTGTCTAAGTGGGCGTGTGGCAATGATCATCAATGAATGTGGAGAATTCATTTTCTACCTTGATCACATTCAGTGAAATTTCTCTTTCAACGTTTGCGTTTCTGGCGGTAGTTTCCATGATTGTTTTGAGAACTTCTGGCCCATGTAGGCGTGGCTACCCTGAGTGCCCTGCACCAAATATCTCGGCTATTCAGTCTTTACCATTTCCTATTTTTATAGCAGAAAGTGTGATGTATAGGCAGCCTTCCTGTTCGTGACACATATAACCAGAACAGATTACCTCCTGCACCAAAACATCCTGTAACATGATGTGACAACAACGCACTATTTACAGAAAATTATGGCAAAGAATAGCAACATTAAAAAAACATCGTTTTGCACAATTCAAATGATTATACAGCCAATGTTGCTTTTATCACATAAAGTATGAATTCAGTTCCAGTTGGTTACACTGTTTACTATCTAATGATTTCAGATGAAATTCACAACTTGCTCTAACTTTTTTTGTGGTTTTTGATATTATCTGAAAACCTTATGATGTCGTTTGCAGATTCATGAGGTGTTGCGGATCAACTATTGACCTAACATGTTGGCCTACATAGATAACAAGGTGTAGAGCTGGATGAACACAGCAGGCCAAGCAGCATCAGAGGAGCAGGAAGGCTGACATTTCGGGCCTAGACCCTACTTCAGAAATGAGGGAGGGAAAGGGAGTTCTGAAATAAATAGGGAGAGAGGGGGAGGCGGATAGAAGATGGATAGAAGAGAAGATAGGTGAAAAGGAGGCAGACAGGTCAAAGAGGCGGGGATGGAGCCAGTAAAGGTGAGTGTAGGTGGGGAGTTGGGGAGGAGATAGGTCAGTCCAGGCAGGACGGACAGGTCAAGGGGGTGGGATGAGGTTGGTAAGTAGGAGATGAGGGTGGGGCTTGAGGTGGGAGGAAGGGATAGGTGAGAGGAAGGACAGGTTAGGGAGGCGGGGATGAGCTGGGCTGGTTTTGGGATGCGGTTGGGGGAGGGGAGATTTTGAAGCTTGTGAAGTCCACATTGATACCATTGGGCTGCAGGGTTCCCAAGCGGAATATGAGTTGCTGTTCCTGCAGCCTTCGGGTGGCGTCGTTGTGGCACTGCAGGAGGCCTAGGATGGACATGTCGTCTACGGAATGGGAGGGAGAGTTGAAATAGTTGTCGTACATTCTATTTCTAAGAATAAGTGCCTGCTTCGCAACCTCACAAAACAAAATAAGTTCCCAAAAAGATTAAGAACTTTGACACATAAACATTTTAAAATGGATTCAATTGCATCCATGAAAGAATTTACATGGGATTGACACGCAGAAGATAATCCCTGGGCTGTCAATCCTTCATGATTTATTCCTTTGCTGAGACGGTTTGGGCAGAAATGAAAGATCATTATTGATTTGACTGAGTGCTTTATGTTAAGCTTGATGAATTAGGAATCAATTGCTCCATTGTCCATTGTTAACTTAGTCTCTCAAAGCTATGATTAATTTAACTTGCACCCCTCCCAAAATCATAGATTATTAGAAAGCCTTTGTATTAATACCACTTATTGTCCGATCTTAGTAAAATTGTTCAAAACTAGATGAATGGCAGTCTAAGCGCTGGGATCCATTGTGTCAGGTGTAGAAAACTGTTTCAATAAATTGTGTAAATAAACTTGAGATGTAAAACAACATGTGATAAAGTGACTTCTAAAATCAAGGTATATGGACAAAGAATAAGATTTTTGCATGCCATTAGCAAACAAATTGCTACTGTATTTATTGCAAAATGTGTTGGGATTTCTTGAGATGTGAAGGAAATTGTATTAATATATAAATGCAAGCCTTTAATAACGTTTTATTTCCATTGTTCCAATGAGCTGTGACTACCAAAGAAAATTGTTTTTCTTATGATTACCATTCATGGGAATGAGAGAAATGTTGTTTAAGAAGAGAATCAGACCAGGATTGAATATAGGAGCAGGAATAAGGAAATATAGTAACAGGAAGAAGGAAGTTTCCCATTCAGCCCACCCATCCCAGGAGAAAGTGACAGGTAAGGTGGGATTTTCATTGTGGGGCACAGGAAGTGGATTGCATGAGAATAGGCACAGGATGCAGTCAGGCCAGTTCCAATGGTAATGACAAAATGATGGCCTTCCAGCTTTCATGCCCCAGATATCCCAAACATATTTTCATATATACCCCCCATACCATATCCAGGTTCAAGTTATGTCAGTATCAGAGGCACATCCGAACTTATCTGAACAGGTTTATTTAAACACTTCTTGAAGCAGGAATAGCTCTGACTCTCTGGTTTCTTTTCACAATTGCACAATGTTATTTACATAAGATAAAACTTTTGAAGTTCTTTTAGTTTCTGCAATTAATATTTTAGAGGGTCTGGATGATAAACACTTGCATCCCCTACAGCAAAAAGTATTTTGTAGGAAGTTGAAAGTTAACAATGAAGGTCTTTTAAGAAAAATGCAATTTTTATTGTCAGTATGGCGTTCATTGTTTTTATAAAGCCTATAATAGTTAATCATAATGTAAATATCATAGCTTGGCATGGACCGCATGAAAGACCATGGCAGTGGGTGGTGGCATAACCATACATGGAGGTATCATGATGAATTGTAGCTCGTGGGTAGGGTGCATATCTTGGTATAGGTGGCTTGAAGAGGATCTTTTGATCTTATGTAAAGAATTTTCTTTTGTTTTTAAGATTGCATGTGGAGGTGGGTGTACAGTTGGGAAAGACCTCCAGTTGGGACAGGTTGGGTTGTCCCAATGCACTGTGTTCTTCTCTGCTCATCGTACGCGCATGCTTGGATAAAACGTCACATTTTTTGGGCAGGCTGTTCTGAAGCTCAGCTGGACTTTGCAGTCTCCATCATTCAGGTGCCATATTTTAAAAGGCACCCAGACAGCGCTTTATTTTCTGTTGCTCAGGAGCACCATTCAACCTCTGCTCATCACCCCTCGAGGTGTCAGAGATCAAGCAAAACAGTGGCACCACATATCAGTGATACTTCCCTAAAAGTTCTTCCCCAGGCTGTGCAGGAGAGAAGGGAAATACGTTTTCCCAGGATGGCAACAAAAAGCCATCCTGACTAATGAAGGCAGATTTGGCTGTGGATGTCAGCACCCATGGGCAGTCCAACAGAATTTGGCTCCAGTGTTGCAAGAGAATAAATAATTTGCATTCTGACAGGGACCCTCCCACTGCCTAAACAATGCTTCATGCTCTTGTTTGGGTACATTAGCTTTATAAAGTTACCAATGCAGAGGGGAGTCACACAGGAGTTTGTGAGACAAACATTTCCATCAGATGCTCAAGTGCAATCAATGTCTGTTATTTCAGCACAGCTACCGACGTAACAGTGTTGAAACCACAGTGATTCTGTTTCTCACACAACTATCAGATTTCGCACGTACTAAAAGGAACTATAACATTAAGAAGCTCACACACCCATAGCCCACTGACCCACTGACAACAGGATATACACATCTGATAGCATTTCAACAAAAGACCTGTACAAGGCTCGGACAAGGACATCATGGCAAAAAGATGACCTTTTGAGTTAAGTTCCCTTTTGATTTCAGCCCCACTTGCCTTTCTTGGTCTGTGTTGCTGTGTCATCTTCTGTTTGGGCATCTTCTTTTTGGCCTGGTCAGGCTTCATCATAAATGTTTAACAGCATCAGGTAGACTGCATATGATAGATTTCTCAAGAACTAATCAATACAAAGAGGCTTCACTCCTAACACTGGAAATGTTTGCACAAAGAAATGGCTTGCATATGAAGAATCTAACATGTTGAAGAAGTTTGTACTCACTTCTCGGAGGAAGTAGGTACATAGGGTATTAATGTCTATTTATGACATGTCAATAGATGCAAAATATGCTCCTGACAATGAAGGGTAGGAAGCTGAACCTGCCTAAAAGATTCAAATAATTTAATAGCAATTCTTCAAACAGCCATTTGGAATGCAAACTTTTACCTCCCACTCACATAAGTTCCACCATCTTCCCTGCTGAAATCCAAGGTTAGGGCTAGAAAGTTCCACTCTACCTTTTGTGCAGGCTATTTATTTTTTGTTTTACACCTAATATGTGCCATGAACCAGTTTTGAAACGCTTGTCTGACTCCAGGAAAAATTGTGGAGGATTAGAGCTGCCTCTCTCCACGATGGAACTGGTCAAGTCAGGAGCGCAGGATGTGAACTCACGACCTTATCCAGCTCACGCATCTAAAATGTACTGGTGAATGTTGAAAACTCTAGGAATGTGGTCAGGAATCCTGGAATTATGCCCCAACCTCCATTTTCACCCTTCCATAGAGGCCTCCCCTTTCCAAAAAATGTCCAGATAAAATTTACGGAAGTTTACGAAAAATGAGCTAAGCATGAATTTCAGGGTATTTCATCCATGGTTTCATTCAATGAACCTTGAAGAGTTTTTTCACACTGCTCTCCGCAGACTGTCTCAGTTACTATGCATTATGCCTCAGTGGTGGCCCACTCACACTTTCTTGTGCTCAGCAATGAGGGAATTACTCACCACTGGCTGGCACCTCCCAGGATTCTTGGTGCTGGTGCTATTTTTAAAGGCCAGCCATGTACCTGGTCAAGTGCTTCCAGTCAGGAGCTGCCCTTCACTGTACACTTTGTGGGAAGGGAGTGAAGAAGAAATGCTTCTGAAAGTATGTAGGTGTCACAGCTGATCCTTCATTGTAAATAGAAGCTCACATTCAGAAACATAATGTTGTTTTACATCATTACCTGTCTGGGTGACTACCGTCATAACTGCAGCTACAAGAATCAAGCTACACGGTTTACTCTTCATGAACATCATCTCATCCTAGAATCCTGTCGAGAGGATTCTTATTCTTTCTGTAATACCCAGCATAGCACAACATCTTGTCATTGTTCAATGTGGGAGTATCAAATAAAAACTTCACTTTCATTCAGCAACAGCAAAACTGAAGAAAGAACAAATAAAGCAAAGCTGCATTTATGTCTGGGAACAGACAGGAGCTGCTTACCTTTCAACCAACAGCAAAGTTACAGTCAGTGAATGATCAGTGCACCCAACTTCTTCTATCGGAACTGGCTGGCAATTAAGTTCTGTTTATCTTGACGCCACAGTACTCTATCATGCAAAAGGTGATGGACCACCTGTTCATTACCCTTGTCTTCCTCCTTGGAAGATTGGCTGCTGTCCCAACACTTCAGCGTCCATCACATTCCCCTCATTGCCTTTCTTCAGTTGTAAACAGCACAACTTACTCTGTCAGGACTGTCGGAAAGACATATACCAGAGGGATCCAAAATCAGAACCTTATCATCAGAAGGCCTATAATCAGCTCTACCATGGCCCATGGTTGAAGAATGACCTGCATTTATCTACAGTCAGCCTCAGTTAGGGATTGCATGATGGAAACATCAGTCACGGTCTCAGAGTGTAGCTCTTGTTTCCCGGGAAACATCCTTTCTTTTTGTTCATTCATTGAATGTGGGCATCAGTGGCAAGGCCAGCAATTTATTGCCCATCCTAATTTCCCAGGTGGCAGTTAAGGGTCAATCACATTGCTGTGCGTCTGGGGTCACATGTAAGCCAAACTGAGTCAGGGCCGCAGATGTCAATCCCTCAAGGGCATGAGTGAACCAGATCAATTGACAGTGATTACATGGTCGCCGTTGACTAGAATCTTTAGATTATTTTGTTGAAATCAAATTTTACTACCTGCTATGGTCAGAATCGAACCTATGTCCCAGAAAGTTAACCTAGACTTCTGGATTACTACACCAGTGACATTACCACTACAACACCCTGTTCCCAGCAATGAGATTACCATTACACCACTCCTTCCTTATAACGCCTTTGGCCCTTGGAATGCAGCAGGAATATAAGAGTTCTCAAGGATATAGACCTCATGGCAAATCCCTGGAAAAGACATCTAAGAGGTTGGATCAATGAACACAGATGACATGCACATTGATGGAATGGAATGATTTCCTATTGATGAAGTCAGCTGCCTTATGTGATGGTACTCTCAATGCAGTGTGCACAGTCTACATCACCCTGTACCCAAGCAAAGCCAGCTGTGCTGGCAAAGCCTGCTGCCCAGGCTGCAGGATCCACCTTATCACAGGGAGATGAGATGAAGCAGTGTGATGCAGTGCAAACCGCATTAGCGACAGCCTTGACAATTTGTGAGTGAAGAGTTGAGAGAAGATTTTTGGAAGCAACCGGTTGCATAAAAGCAATTTCTCTGCACATTCATTGCACTGCAGCTACATTGGTGATTACTCCTGCTGCTGTTCAATTCATTGGCCATGCTTCCAGTAGAACAGAGTGGGGAATATCAGAAACAGCACACGGTAGCAATGAGAGCTGTCAGCACTTGCATTACACACAAATGACAGATTAGCATAGCCCTTCATGAAGTGTGACAGAGAGGATTCCAATAAGGAAGATCATAGGATATTTTTACATAGACTATTGATGTAAGGAACATATTCAGGTGAATGAAGCATGAACCATGATGCACAAATACAGTCTTCGTGAATAGTGATCCACTGGTGACACTTTCAAGGCTAACTGTGACTACTTTTGCCTCACAGAGATGACCATGATCAATTTTGTAATGACCAATGAATGATGACAATTGTTTGTGGCCAGGATTTATACCCCACACAATTGGACTTTACATACATATCACAGGAAATGTTCTACAGTTACAGGTAACCTCTACTGGTACTCTGCATCTGCCTGTTTCATGCATTTAACTGATGAAGGGTCTCACAATGCTCAAAGTACAGCCTGCGAGCACAGACAGAGAACAAACTTCCTCCACCCACTCCCTGTGTTGTTGCAGCTATTTTCTATTTCCATTGTGCATTTCTGATTCACAAGTGTACAGAATGCAATGGAGGTCATGTTTGGCCAAGAGAATGACAGGCTCAACCTGGAAATCAGAGCTCCCCCAAACCCTAATGTTCATGTCTTCCTTGCATTTCTTGTCAACCCAATCAGTACTGAGGTTCCACAAAACTCTTTAACTTGTGTATTCATCTCCCAATCTTGCCCCCGAGCCCCAGCCATACAACATAGTCATACAAGCCATTTTGCTCCACTTTAGCTTTGTCAAAGGTAACTGTTCATAACCACCACCCCAACCACAGTAACACATGTCTTCCAATGAGCTATTGTCTCCTCTCACTATATGCTGTGTTGTGGTCCTTCACAATTATTGACCCCTGTGCAACCCAGTCAGTTGCCTGTAATCCCAACATTGAGTTCCTTAACTTTTAGACCGCAGCACAACTTCACTTGGCTTTCATTGAGCTGACCCCGAGGACGTACTGTGGTCCACCCTCCTCACTGACTTGGATGAACAGTCTTGAACGATGGGTGACCAGACTTGTGACTGACGTATCTGCAGCTCTCCAATTGAATTACCAAGAGTCCCCAGATTGCTTTCACTGGACCTGCAGGACTGATCATGGCCCATTCCCTAAACTGTAGTGGTACAGACCCTCTGACCATTGCAAGCAGCTGACTGACTGTGTCCAAGCCCCTGTCTGATATTAGACACTGCCCTAAACTTATAGTGTCAAGAGTCCTGATCAAAGGCTGTCTCCCTTGACTTGACCAAATGTTCTTTCCTTTTTTTGAGGCATGGCTATTTGCTTGAAGCACATGAAGTGTGTTTGCTGCATAAGCTGCTGGCATGTGATGCAGGTGAAGTATTGACGGAGCATGGTGATGTACAGTATGTAGGAGGGAGCAAAAACCCCTGTCATTTAGAATACTGGACCAAAATCCCTGGATTTTTAACAGAACTCTTAAAACAAAAAGAAAGGCAGCTGGGCTGTGCTCTGGAATACGCAATCATGGGGATAGCTGTCTGGAACCATGGTTCAGTTAGAAATCCTATTCACACCTTAGCCCTAAAGGAACAATGAACCAGACCTAAGACAACAACTTCAGACATCTCGGACTCTTCAGAGATACCAAGGCATTCAACTTCAATTAATATTCATTCACAGAAATACTAGACGTTCCACTTAATTAAAACACATTTACACCTATTCTAAACTATCAGAAGGTGAATCCACCACAAAGAGGACAACAGAAACACAATGGAGAACAAGATTTGAGAGGTGATAATGGAACACACAGTCTGTATAGTCTGAAGAAGGGTCTAGACCCGAAACATCGTCTTTCCTGCTCCTCTGATGCTGCTTGGCCTGGTGTGTTCATCCAGCTCTACACCTTGTTATCTCAGTCTATATAATTGCTGTGTTCTGAATTTCCTGGAGAAAGGTCTAGGCCCGAAACATCTGCTTTCCTGCTCCTCTGATGCTGCTTGGCCTGCTGTGTTTCCCCAACTCCACATGTGTTATCTCCCAAGAACTATCTGCACAGCTATCTCCCTAAAACCTACCGACACAGGGCTGTCCAGTACCTGGGGAACCAACGGCAACCGACCACGACCAGCAGATCTGACGACCAACGACCAACGACCTCTGAAAACCACCAACACGGCTGACAAGGCCTCAGACACATCCTGAGGTGAAAACCAGCTCATAAAACCACCACAAAGTAAGAAAACCCAAGTTCTCATACTAGACTGAACACCGTCCGAAGTCTTCAGTGAAGCATTGGCTACAGCAAGTGGAAATAGACAGCAGTATTTCAAAATTGCGTTTATCCCTAGTGGTGAGCCGATTTCCTCGAGACCCAAAGTATCCAACCTCACTAGCAGGGAGGGGAAGGTGGGTTGGTTACAGTGCGGGGTACCTCACGTTCAGGAAGTCTGATTAAAGTAATTAACCTGTGTTAAGTTCATAACTGATAGTGTCAGTTTCATTGTTTTGAATTTGCCTTTTGAACTCATATTTTTATTCACCTTTGTTGTATTGCCCCGCTTATTATTTCTGCCTTTTTATTCTTGTGATGTACTCACCTTTGCATTTAATAAACACAGAGATTCTTTGCCCTCAAACACCTGTCTACTGCCTTCTTCACTTCACATTCTTAAATTAAATCCAGTGTCAGAACCAGGGAACTAGTAAACAGTGAACCAGGCAGCACTCCCTACAAGTAACATGTCCAACCACTTGACTAGTCACTAGCGACAACCAGGATATGCTGCCTGGCTTTGTGTCTGCACTAAACACCAAGGCACAACTGTAGGATTGTGAGCCTTTAAATTGTGAATGAGGGGGAAAAGCACAAAATGGTCTGTCTAGGCAAGCAGAGGAGCTACGAGCATTTGAGTAGGCATAAATTGAATGTGTGCTTAGAGAGGAATTGAGGAGCCCTGAGGTACATCCTGGTCAAATCCATAAAATGGATGCTTGTCCCTATGCACAAAGTGGCCTGGCAGCTGCATTACAATTAAACATGCTAGTGTACTCCAAAGTGCAGTATTGAACTAGAGAGCCAAATAGAAAGCAGAGCAGAGATGTGTCATGAGGATACAGAAAGGCTATACATGTCTGATATCAACTTCAGAGGACAAGAGGGGTGGGCGATCACTGCTCATGGAATTTGCCCTGTAGCACTGGTAACTGCTGTCCAGGATGGAACCCAGAGGGACAAGCGATGAGCTGCAGTGTCCAGATACCTACTCTGACTGTCCTATGAGGAACTGTCATCGTTTGGTTCATCTCTGGCATGTAAAAGCAATGGTAGTAATGTCATGCCAATGAGTGCAATAGGCCTCTCACAACACGTGAGCAAGATTCTCGTCCAACCGTTTGAAATTTGTCTGCGGTATGGGATTCTTGACATTGAGAATCTTATTTCTGTGGATCTTGCCACATTTTGCTAACTGACTCACTGTTACCCATGTTGTTCAGAGGCTTAGAAATTTCACCCTCTGTTCTGTTTGTCACATAATGTGATGGTGTAGGAAAGTAAATTGAGATCAAAGACAACTGTGATCGTATTGAATGACTGAATAAGGCTTGAAGGACTGATTGGCCTAGACCTGGTCTTATTTCAAGAATCAACATTTTTGGAAATATTGATTTTCAACATATACAAATCAAAATTATGTTGACAATTTTTTTCTGCAGGAGACAAAATCAGTGGGTAGAATCCAGTCCAGACTAGACTGCAGACCATAATTGAAAGCTGACTTGATGAGCAAAAAAATGACTATCTCTTTGTAACCTGTTTCAAATACTCTTTTGATTGATTAGAACAGCTTTAATCATTTTTAAGGCTACGTTGAGTGTGAAGGCTTGTTTTTAATTCACTTGTGGGACTTTGGCATTGCTGGCTGGAAGCATTTCTTGTCCATCCCTAGTTGCCCTTGAGAAGGTGGTAGTAACCTGCCTTCATGAACTACTGCAGCCCACGTGCTGTAAGTTGACTCACAATACCCTTAGGGAGGGAATTTTGTGAATTTGACCCAGCAACTTTAAAGAATCAAAAATATATTCCCAAGTCAGGATGGTGAGTGGCTTGGAGGTGAACATCCGGGTGGTGGAGTTCTTCTGAATCTGCTGCCTTTTTCCTTGTGGTCCTGGATTTGGAAAATGCTGTCTAAGGATCTTCTGTGAATTTCTGTCGCACATCTTGTAGATAGTACACAGTGCTGCTACTGAGGATCGGTGGTGGTGGGAGTGGATATTTGTAGATGTGCTGACAATCAAGTGGGCTTCTTTGTCCTGGGATGGTGTCAAACTTCCGGAAGTGTTGTGAGAGCTGCTCTTATTCAGGTAAGTGGAGAGTATTCCATCATACTCCTGACTTGTTCCTTGGTTCATGGACAGGTTTTGGGCAGTCAGGAGGTGAGTTACCCGTTGCAGTATTCCTAGCCTCTGACCTGCTCTAGCAGTCACTGTGTTTATGTGGAGAGTTCAGTTGAGTTTCTGGTCAATGAGAACCCCCAGGATGTTGATAGTGGGGGATTCAGTGATGGTAACACCATTGAATGTCAAGGGGTGGTGGTTAGATTGTCAGTTATTGGAGGTGGTCATTGCCTAGCATTTACATGGTCTGAATGTTACTTGGTCCTTTCAGCCCAGGCCTGGGTACTGTCCAGATCTTGTTGCATTTGGAAATGGACTGCTTCGGTGTTTGAGAAGTCGTGATTGGTGCTAAACATTGCACAATCATTGTCGAATATCCTCACTTCTGACCTTATGACGGAGGGACGGTCATTGATGAAGCAGCTGTAGGTGATTGGGTCTAGTACACTACCCTGAGGAACTCCAGTAATAATGCCTTGGAGCTGAGATGACTGACCTCCACCAACCACAGACATCTTCCTATGTGAGACAACAAGGTGTAGAGCTGGATGAACACAGCAGGCCAAGCAGCATCAGAGGAGCAGGAAAGCCGACATTTTGGGTCTAGACCCTTCTTCAGAAATGAGGAAGGAGAAGGGGATTCTGAAATAAATAGGGAGAAAGGGGGAGGTGGATAGAAGATGGATAAAGGAGAAGATTGGTGGAGAGGAGACAGACAGGTCAAGGAAACAGGGTTGGAGCCAGTAAAGGCGACTGTAGGTGAGGAGTTAGCGAGGGGATAGGTCCGCCCAGGGAGGACGGACAGGTCAAGGAGGCGGGATGAGGCTAGTAAGTAGGAGAGGGGGGTGGGGCTTGAGGTGGGAGGAATAGATAGGTGGGAGGACAGGTTAGGGAGGTAGGTACGAGCTGGGCTGGTTTTGGGATGTGGTCGGGGGAGGGGAGATTTTGAAGCTTGTGAAATCCACATTGATACCATTGGGCTGCAGGGCTCACAAGCAAAATATGAGATGTTGTTCCTGCAACCTTCGTGTGGCATCGTTGTGGCATTGCAGGAGGCCCAGGATGGATATGTCGTCCAAGGAGTAGGAGGGGATCAGGTATGACTCCGATATATCATGCCAATGTACTTTATGTTATATTCAGTCTTGGAAAATGAATATGATTGTGCAGGTCTAACATTTTGTGAACTAGAGCAACCAGATCCTGAAACTAAAATGAAATAAATGTTTGGAATACATGCAGAACCAAACTGGGAAATCATCCAAACAATGTAGGATGTTTTCGGTGAATGTGAACTTTGATGACTGTTCTAAACAAAGGTCAGATTCTGATCCCTTTGAAGGAGAGAATTTTACACTAAAACAGGAAGGAGACTAAGTGGGTGCGATACAATGATAAGATCAAAAGAACTGAGCAGTCTCTTCCTATTTATACAGCTAGTCTCAAGCAAAAACAATGGTATCTAGCAGGAAAGGCAAGAAGAAACACTGAAACATCAGACATAAGGGAATTAACATTTGTTACCAGATTACCAAACACGTGATAATGTTATTTTTTTTGCTGACTACCACTGCTAGCACTGAAGGTAAAGTATCAGTCATCCTCATTATTGCTGATTTGCGTCAACCAACTAAATAAAACCAGTAATAATAGATGAAGCACAAGATCTGAAAAGTAGAAATTAAAACCAGTTTATGATTGAATGGATTTCTTATAAATTACAGCTGGCCTTATAACATTTTCCTTGGGCAATAAGGTCTGGTGATCTAAATGAAATTGGAATGAAAATTGACCTATTTTGATACTTGCTTGTGGATATTTGTAATTCATGAACAAAAGAATTGCCAGCGGATTTTTAACTTTAAGGTTTTTATTATTCCTACAATGGTACAACACAGTACACAGTCAGTCAGTCAATCATACCTGTGCCAGCTCTTTGGAAGAGCAATTTAATTACTTCTGCTCACCTATCCTATTCCTGCAAATAGTCCTGCAAATTTTTCCCTTTCAATTATTTATCAAATTTCCTTAAGACATTTATTATTGAATCTACTGCCACCACCTATTCAGACAGTACATTATAGATCATAATAACACGCAATGTCAAAAAAAATTCCTCTTTTGCCTCAGGTCCTTGTTAGAACTGTACTTCAGCAATTCACCATGGTTACTATGGCAGTAACTTTCTCTCTGCTGATCTCTTTGTATAAAGAGGATAACAGCAGCAATGGTTTGAGAACACCTCCAAATTCACATTTCCCTGCAAGTCACATTTCAGGTCACACTTTATGGACTCTTGGAAAGTGTGCGGTAGAAACTCCACACAAGAGATCAGCAAAAGCGAATACATGGAATTGAATCTTTTGTCATGTACTGGTAATGACATGGATAGTGGATTCAAAAATTGTGCACTCAAATTTTTCAGATGATACGAAGTCGGAAGCCACATCATTTTCTTCACAGATGAAATATGTTACTAAGGAGTATAGATATCGGAGTTCTATACATGGCATTGAAATGTCATCCACTTTAGACTCACTTGCACAATCAGATTATTTTCTTAATACTGAGATGCTAGGAGCTCCATGTGAGGGAATGTATTTAGATCCTTGCAGTGAAATCACTAAATTTCTAACCAGAGATACAAAAAAATTGGAATTTTGACTTTTGTCCTTAAGGTAATTGGAATTTAAAAAGCAGAAGTAATATTTCAACGTTGATAAGATTCTAACTGAAATACCATGCCTCTTAACCTGAGATTATGTCCCTCAGATTGAAGTTTAAAATAAAATTCCAAAACTCTCTAACAAACCTTTGAAGCCCTGTTATTTACCATGCTGATGCACAATAATCTAAATTAAACAGAAGTCTATTTACGCACAAACCCATTCACTTTGTAGCTTTATAAACTATTTTGACTTATAGGTTAACGATTAACTTCAATATTTATAAATTAACTATTAACCTCGGACACATATAAAAAAACTATCAGTCACTAATCCAAAACTCACATCCAAACTCACCTCAAATATCATTATTAATTATACTTATAAATCCCACAGTTTACATCACATTAAGTGGGTGAGAAGAACATGATTTGCAGTCATCTAGGACTTGAGTATAGTCTGAGGAAGGCAAGTGTCCTACTGGCCAAACATGAGTTATGAGATTAAGGATCAGATCAGTCAGAGCAGAGAACGTAATGCACACCAAGCTAAACGTTTAAAGAGCCGCTTACGTTGCATGGCACCCCAGACAGACCATTGATGAACCTTGGTGTGGACCTTTTCACTCTCTCAGGAACTGATTATCTTGTCACAGTCTACTACTATACTGACCATTGAGAGTTTGACTGACTGACAGCCATGACTTTCAGTGACATGTAGAAATCCTGAAATCACACCTGTCATTGTGGCATTCCAGGCATTGTGTTGAGTAACAATGACCCTCGCTTACAAGTGAAGCATTCAACCACTTCATAAAAGATTGAGAAATCACCACCATACATCCTTTCTACACTATCCCCAATTAAATGAATAGACTGAGGCAGCAGTGAAAATTGTCAAATGGATAATAGAGAAATCAAACAAATCAAGCACAGGTTTTACAAGCGATTCTTGAGAGGAGAAGTACTGCTACTGAAGATGTTCGTCTAATGCAAAGACTAATGTCACACTATACCCAAACTGCTTTTTCAATCGTAAAAAACCTATTGAAGTCAGAAGAAGTGACTGGTGTGAGTGACAAAAACTAAGGTGAAATGACAGAAAATCAAACTGAATGTGAATAAGCCAGCATGTCATTGCAACTGCAGACACATACATGCAACTGGGGAAGCTGCCCTTTGTTACAGGCAGTGGATCAGGAAGCCATAATTTCACAGCCTTTATGGAGTACAGAACAACCATCAACCCCAGAGATCCACTGTTCCCCAGCAATAGAAATGGTTCAGCAAAATTAGTATTCAGCATGGGATTAATGCTTTACAGGGAAAGAACATCGCCCTAAGACTGAACAGATACCAGCAAAACAGCTAACAACAATGTGTGTGCTACCATTAAGAGACTTGCGCAATTTAAAGGCGATATATACAGTGCAAGTTCAGAGACTGATAAAAGTGAAACAGACCAGAATTAGCCCACAGTTTTAGTAATAAATTATTATTTTCTTTGTGACCCCTTCATTGAGTAACTTGCATAATTTGTTACAGAAAGTGATAATAGCGCAGGCAATTTCCTTCTGCTTTTGATATTTTATAAAAAGAATTGTGAATGTTTTGGAGAAATGCTTAGTACTTAGTATACTGGCTGACTTGCCATAGTCATCTGATCTCTACCTCTGCTATAAGTGTTTTTGTGTGCAACAACATGGAATGTATAATGCTTTATGCCTTTCTCTTTGTGCAAGAATGTAGCTTGTTTCACCACTTCAGAGGGCAATTAAGAGTCAAAGATATTGCAGCATGTCTGAAGTCACATGTAAGCCAGGCCATATAGGAATGACTATTAATGTTCCTGAAAGAATATTAGTTAACAGTTTTCTTTTTACAAGCTTTACAGTTTAGTGCTTTCTATTCAAAACTGATAGTGTTTGTTGAATTTTAAGTTGCTATGGGTTTGAGTGCATGCCCCTGGATCACTAGTCCAGTATAATAACCATAGCATTAATATACTCATGTTTCCAGAGTTGTTATGACTGACCGGGGTAATGTGTTGGAAGTCAACTGTTCCAGGAGTCATCACAAAAGTTAAAGATTTATAAAAGTAACTCCAACTTTCCTGATTTTCAGACCCAGGTTGATAGAAAGTATTGCTCAGGTTTTGATACCAAACAAAGATCACTATCTATTACAAGTAAACAGACTCCAGCTACAGGTTAACAGTTATAAACCAATGGTATGTTACACTACAAATTAAACTCTAATTCCTTACAAACTCCCCCTTTCACGCATACACTTGGATGAACAGACAGAGTAAAACAGGTTATGGACAGAGGAGAAAAACTGAAAAGACAGCTGAATAGCATTTCTTCCAGGTACTGTTGCTGAAATGAACCTTATGATTCTTCTGCTGGTCAGCACATTGCGTCAGTTTTATTTCTCTGGATGCTTCTACTGGCGGTTGAGATACTGGGCTGGTTCACTTGTGAAAACATAGGAACGTAGGAACAGGAACAGGCCATTCAGCCCCCTAAGCCTGTTCCATCTTTAAAGGAGATCATGGCTGATCTGTGGCCATATACCTGCTTTTGGCCCAAATCTCCTATTGCCTTACTTAAAAAAAATGTATCTACCTCAGATTTATAACTAACAACTGATCTAGCATCAAATGCCATTTGTGGAAGTGAGTTCCAGACATCTACCACCTATTGCATGTAGAAGTGTTTCCTAACATCACTCCTGAATGGTGTGGCCCTAAATTTTGGTAAATGAACCTCCCCACCCACTCCATACCACCAACCAGTGGAAATAGACTATCTTTATCTACCCAGTATTTTTCTTCAATCAAGTCACCCCTTAACCATCTAAATTCAAGAGAAAACAGGCCTAATTTGTATAATCTCTCCTCATAACTTAACCTCTGAAGTCCAGGTATCAATTCTTGTAAACATATTTTGTTACTCCCTATAATTCCAATCTACTTGTGCCCAGAATGTGTTGTGCCCAGAATGTGTTGTGCCCAGATCTCTGACTCTAGTTTGTCAGTTAAAAGTCACGACTTACAGCAACCGTTGCAGGCAAGACAAACTTGTGTCGGGAGTTCTGGTCTATGCGATCAGTAACCCTGCCTGAACTTTCAGGCAGCCTGGGTCATCCACCAGGTCCCTAGTTCTGACACTGGACTTAAGTTAGTGAAGGTGGAGTAATAAATCAGGAGGCAGGTGTTTCAGAGTAAAAAATTTCTGTGTTTATTGAATACGAAGGAGCGTATCTCACAACAAATAAAAGACAAAAGTAATAAACAGGAAAATCATACAAAGGTGAATAAATTACAAGAGATAAAAAAATACAAAACAGTGAAACTGACTCTCCCAGTTATTTACTATTAACACTGGCCAATTACTATTATAAACTAAACAGTAGTTTTAAACATGTATCAGAGATAAAAGGTACTGCAGATGCTGGAGAATCCGAGATAACAAGCATGGGGCTGGATGAACACAGCAGGTCAAGCAGCATCATAGGAGCAGGAAAACTTGACGTTTCGGGCCTAAA
>JAHRHZ010000266.1:45920455-45951000 GCA_024137785.1 Ginglymostoma cirratum
TGGGTCACGGTTGGGGCCAAATTGGGAAGGCTTGAATGTGGATTGTAGTTAGCCACAGTCGTGTTGGTGTAGTGGTGAGCATGCAGGCTTCTGAGCCTTGGGATCCTGGTTTCAAATCTGGGCTCTGCTGCTGAGCTGAGTGCTGAGCCTCAGCAAGTTCCATTATACAAATTAGGCCTGTTTTCTCTAGAATTTAGAAGGTTAAGGGTTGATCTAATTGAAGTCATCAAGATATGAACAGGAGATAAAGATAAATTATTTCCAGTGGTTGGGATTCTAGAATTAGGGACCACAGTCTGAGAATTAGGACCAGGCCATTCAGGAGAGATGTTGGGAAGTCTTTCTGCACACAAACTGTGGTAGATGTTCAGAACTCTCTTCCAGAAATGGTAGTGGATGCTGAATTAGTTGTTAATTTTTAATCTGAGATAGAATTTTTATTTGGTCAAGCAAAGGTATTAAGAGATATGAGCAAAGGCAAGTACAGCAAGTTAGGCCACAGATCAGCCATGATCTCACAATGGTGGAACAGGTTCGAGGGGCTGAATGGCCTACACTTGTTCCTATGTTCCTTGGTTATCTGGGGTTAGGGTGTCAGTTGATTGAGGAGCTAGGGTGGCAGTCAGATGAAGACATAGAGTGCAAGGTAGGTGAGGTGGGTAGGGGGCCAGGTGGGTGAGGTTGTTGGCATGCCACATGGGTGCCAAGCGGAAACAAATCCATCAAAACAAACAGAATACTTAGAAGTGAACTTACTGGTCATGCTGGAGCACTGTTCTGAGGTGCAAGTCAGACCAGTATGTACGATTCGCAAGTTTTACTGGTTTTTCTTCTTGGGTGTTGGGCCACGTATTTGAGGTCGATAGGGTACCTGGTGGTTACGATGCCACAGTGTCAGGCACGTGATTGAGTACTTATGGTAGCATGGGATTGTGGGGGTGTGGAGTCTGACAGTGAGGGTGAGGTTTGTGCAAGGTCCGAATGGTAGGAAGGGTATATTGGGTCCAGGGAAGATTTGGGTATTTTGAGGTCAGGCCTGTTGGTTGGGGGGAGGGGTTTGTTCTGGGTTGAGGGTGGGTTGAAAGTTACATACCCCATGCACCCTTGTGTTCTCTAGTTCTTATGCCAGCAGTTATGGGAAACGGCCCTTACTTATCTAAACTTGGCATTATCTTGTACACCTCTATTGAAATCTACATCATTTCCTTTGTTCCATGGAAGAATATACCAGCTTCTCCAGACTTGTTATGTAACTGTATTCCTGCAAAATGACTTGGCACACTTTCTTACACTAAAGGTGCTTTATAGATGGAAATTATCGTTCCGTTCTCTTTCTATTTAATTTAAATTTAATTTACGGCTGATGCAATTCAGGTATAAATGATGATATTTCTGGGATTACAGGCTATGTCCTCATTATCCTGTCACAATCATACATTAGCCACTTTGTGAGTGTGTAGCCAACTATTTATGTTTCCACCAAAATAAGTGCAGCAGAGTAGAAGCATCACTGAGTGTATTCTCCGTTGTGATTTTTGATAATGTATCTATCTCCCTGTGGATGTTCTTTAACTCAAATTGAGAAGGAGACTTGTTGAAGAAATGGATGTTGAATTTCCATTAAGTCACATTACTTTAATATAAATGAAATATAAATTATGTTCTCTGATGATCTGAAAATGTATTTCGACAAACTTAAGCAAATTCATTTCCATTATGATTTGAACAGTGCTTGCTGTAAAACCCATGTAAAACAGCTGTAAGTACCCAGGGGACTTCCAATATCCAAGAGGGTAGATTGGTTTTGACCTTCTAGAAACCCGTAGTTTTCAGAAATGTCCTTGTGAATTGGAAGGTAACAAACATTACCCTTCTGCTTCAGAAAGGAAGAGAGAAAAACTTAAGTAATAGCAGGAAAGAAATATGATAATCTCTTGTTCGGGGCATGCTAACAGTACACTTAGGAAATCATTATATTATTGGTCAGATTCAATAGAGATTTATGAAAGGCATATTATGTTTTGAAATTGTAACCTGTTTTGAAGTAGCAGGCTAGATAAGGGGGAACTGGTTGATCAGATTTAGATTGGGATGTTCAAAAAAACACTTGGGGCTACAAAGGAGTTAATTACACAAATTTACAGTCCAAGGTAGAGATAATTGAGATACATGTACTGGCATGGATTAAGAGGTGGTTCAGAGACAAATCAGAGTGTAGAATTTTAGTTGTCAGTTTTGAATTAAGAAGCTGTAATCACCAGGGCATTACAAGAGTAGTGCTTGTGTTTCAGGTATTTATCATCTGTATAAATGACCTAGGTGAAGATGAGTGGATTTTATCCATATTTGACCTGGACAGCACCTAGGCTTGGGCTAGCAAGTGGCAAGTTACATGCATGCCACACAAATGCCAGGCAATCACCAATAATAAGCAATCTGACCGCTGTCACTTAACATTCAATAGCGTCGCCATCACTGAATCCCCCACATCAACATCCTGGACATTATCATTGACCAGAAACTTAACTGGACTCACATATCAATACAGTAGGTACAAGTGCAGGGTCAAAGACTAGGAATGCTAAGTAACTCATTCCTGACTCCCCAAAGTGTGTCCAAAATCTACAAGGCACAAATCAGGAGGGTGATGGAATTCCCCCCTCTAGACCAGATAAATACAGTTCCAACAACACTCGAGAAGCTTGAGACAATCCAGGATAAAGCCCGCTTGATTGGCACCATTCCTGCAAGCAGCCATCTCTCCTTGAAGCTCAGTAGCAGCAGTGTGTACTATCTACAAGATGCACTGCAGGAATTCACCAAATATACTCAGCCAACACTTTCTGAACCCATGATCATTTCCATCTAGAAGGATAAGTGCAGCAGATACATGAGAACACCTCCAAGCCAATTACAATCCTGACGTGGACTTATATTGTCATTCTTTCACTGTCACGGGGTCAAAATCCTGGAATTTCCTCACCAATAGCATTGTGAGTCTACCCACAGCACATGGACGGCAGTGGTTCATGAAGATAGCTCACCAATCACCTTCTCAAGGGCACCTAGGGACAGATAATAAATCCTGACCAACCAGCAACACACAGCTCCCATGACAGAATAAAAAAATGCTGACAAAACAAAACTACATGGGAAATTAATCTCTCAGAAGGATGGAAAAAGGTTACAAAGGAATATGGACAAGTTAAGGGAATGGGAAAGGATGTAGCAACTTGAATAGATTGTGTCAAGATGCAAAGTTATTCCATTGCTATGGAAAATAGGAAAACCCAAAATGTTTTAAAAAGATGAGAAATTGACATGAGTTCATATTCAGAGGGATTTGAGTGTCTTTGTGTACATGTGAACATGGGGGTATGGCAATCAATAAATTGGGAAAACAAAGTCTTTCTGCAGTCAGAAACAGTTTTGTTGAAATCACACCTGGAGTGCTGTGTACAGCTTTGGTCTGCCCCACTTTGGAAGAATATAGATGCCCTGGAAGGAGTGGAGGGAAGGTTCACTTGAATAATTCCTCACGTGAGGGAATTGTCCAATGAGGGGTGATTAAGCAGATTAGGCCTTTATTTCCTGGAGGTAGGGAAAATGACTACTGATCTGATTAAAACTCATAAAATGCAAAGGGACTTGGTTGGGTATATAATGTCATAATGTTTCCCCGATCTGGGAGTCCAGAACTAATAGCTGTAGTCTCAGAATAAGGCTTGAGATTGAGCTTGATTTATTGTTGTTACATATACCAAGATACAGTGAGAAGTGTTGTTTTCTGTGCTATACAGGCAGATTATACTGTACAAAGTGCATCAGAGCAGCAGAACACAGTGAAAAATACAGTGTTGCAGAGAGATTATTCTCTTTACACCATGTCACTAAGCACTCAATCTCTTTCATGTATTCTGTCCTGTTGTTTGAGATCCAACCTACAACAGTGGTGCTGCCAGCCAACTTGTAAATGGAGAATAGTAGGGGGCCGAGAATGCACCCGTGTGGGGCACCGGTGTTGAGAATTAGGTGGAGGAGGTGAAGTCGCCTGTTCTTACCGATTGTCGTATATGAGTTAGGAAGTTGAGAACCTAGTAACAGCTGGGAGGACCAAGATTCAGGTCTTGGAGTTTACAGATGCGTTTGTTTGGAATTATGGTGTTGAAAGCAGAACTGTAGTCAATAAGTAGGAGACTGACATAGGTAACCTTATTATCCAGATATTCCAGGAATGGGTGCAGGGCCAGGGAGAAGGCACCTGTCATGAACCTGTTGCACCAGTAGGCGAATTGCAAAGGATCAAAGCAATTTGGTAGGCTGGAGTTAAGGTGAGCCATTACTAACCTCTTGAAGCACTTCATAATTAAGGAGGTCAATGCCACCATATGGTAATCATTGAGGCACGCTGCAAGATTTTCCTTTGGCACCGGGATGATGATGGTCTTCTTGAAACAGATGGGGAATTCAGATCATAGTAAGGAGAGTTTAAAGAAGTCTATGACCCACCAGCTGGTCTGCACAGGATCTGAGTGCATGGCTGGGGACTCTATCTGGGCCTGTCGCTTTCTAAGAAGGCACATCTATGGTGGTGACCATGGGTACAGGTGCATCGGAGGCTGTTGGGATTGATGATGTCATGTCATTGACCTTCTGTTCAAAGCGAGCATAGAATGCATTGTGGTCACTGAGTAGGGATGTGCTGTTGCCCATGATTCTATTTGACTTCGCTTGGAACAAAGAGAAGGTGAAGTTTCTTCATTCAGACATTTTTGAATCTTTGGAATTTTCCACCCTACAGAGTTATAGACACTCATTCAGCGAGTATAAATATATGAATAGGAACGGTTTGAAGGGCTATGGGCCAGGAGCAGGCAGGTGGGACTACTTTAGTTTGGGATTATGTTCAGCATGGACTTTTTGGACTGAAGAGTCTGTTTCTGTGCTGTGTGACTCTATGTCTCTATGACTCTACAGTTGATTGATGGACTTTTGGATATGAAGAAAATCAAGAAATGCAGTTAAATGGTGGTAAATTGGTGTTCAGCAAGGTCAGCAATGGTGTTGTGGGATGCTGGAGCAGGTAGGACGGTGGTCTAGTCCTCCTCCTTATGTTCTTATAAATGTAGCCTCTGAAAAGCCAATTCTGACCAAAGACTGCACTGTGTAAGTGAGGAAGTGCTTTCCTCAGTGAGTTGACTGTGAGATACCTTGATTATGTGCTTAATAATTGTCAGTATACCACTTAGCTAGAAGGTTCACCACAGTCATTGGCAATTTAACAAGAGTATACCAAAGAAAGAGAGTAAAACTTCACCATCTTTCACAACCCAACCTTTAAATCATCTTAGATTAGAGTGAACTTAGAGTGGCAAACTGTCAGCTGTTCATGACAGCCTACATTTAGTGGAATTTCTGTTAAACACCAAATTACAAACTAGTGCTGCAGCAGGTTCAGTGGTCTTCCTAAGGCAGACCAGGTGACATACTGGAGATTCCCTTTTTTTCATCCTTGTGCTTTCTGAGCACCAGATTACATTTCACTGTTTAATGGTAAAGTAATTGCAGGCGCTGGCTTCATCATGATCTGAAGCAGACACCATCACACCTAATAACCAAGGCCCAGGCAATGCCTCCACCTGGAATTGCAAACTTTAATTCCGATAGCAGTAGAGAAGAAAGTAGTGAAACCACATGTTGCATTGTATATTCTAATTACAGAATCTGAGCTGAAGCCATCCTGGAGGCATAAATTTGTCAAGATTCATAGTACAACGTAACTCCCTATTCTATTCACCATTTATTGTACTATGGATAACATCCAAACCTCAATTCCCTTTAACTTCAAACAGTCATTGCCTGGCACTTGTGTGGATAACATGTTACTTGCCACTTATCACAAACCTGAATATTGTTGTTGTTATAATTGTTGCCTTTGGACAGCTGAAGATGGTTAGGCCTCAGACACTACCCTGAGGAACTATCCTCTTAATGGAACATTTGGAAACACGGGTGACTTAATGGTAGTGTGTCATAGGTGAAAATTGCCACAGGTAATTTACTGGTGGAAAACTCCATTTCGTTGTGTGTGAGAGCAATTCTGAAAATAATCAAAAAATCTGAGGTTCCCCGACAGAGATGTCCTGATCTCTAACAACCACAACTATTTTCCTTTGCGCTAAGTCTAACGCCAATCAGTTATTCCATCTTCCCATTCACCTCCTCGTTCCACCGACTCGTGTTTTCCTGGACTGCTGTACAAAGGTAAATATGGAAGCTAAGTTAAAATAGCAATTGGTTAAGGTGCTAGGGTGCCAGGTGGTAAGATGCTAAATGAGTACAGTGTCAGGCGAGTAGAGTGCTAGGGTGACAGGCAGTTAGTCTGCCAACTGAGTAGGATAAATAATGGAGTGCTTAGTGTAGACCGGGGAGTGGTTGTTGGTATCAGGGCATGTAGGTAAAGGAGGGGGTTCTGGGTATTTGGTGCCAGTGGAGATCTTGGGGTTGGTGTGGGGGGGTTGGGGTGGGGGCGGGGGGTTGTGGGTGAAGGCCAGGCCAGTAAGAGTGTGGATAGTCAGGTTTAAAGGATTCCACATAAGAGAATGCCCATCAGAAGATTCAATTTCCAAGGCAATCCTCAAGGAGCCTGCTTCATTTGGAATTTCACAGGGTCCCAGTGCAGAATTCCAATCAGTGCTGCTCCAATGGCTATCTTGGCCAATGGAACATCAGGCCCCATGTCTCCAAAGAATGATGGAATCAATACAGACCCAGTGAAACCATGGGCATGAGATATTGTGTTGATTTGTAAAACTTGTCATTAGTCTGACCGCAGGAGTTCAGTGGATAGGACAGTCAGTTAAACTTAAACAAACACACTTCAATGCATGGTCTGTCTACTCCAACGAATTCTTTGGTTAGTATATTCATAAGATCAATCAACTGTGTCTGTGTCTCTGAATGAATAATTTCTGCCGCATTCTGTTCAGCTCATAGTTCGTTTTAAAAGTTCATTTTAAAAGTACATCAGTTCTTTGAGCCTTGAGGGAAATGGAACTTTGTGAATTTTGTATGAAATTATCTTAACGTATAACTGCTTAACCTTTAATGCCTGCTGAAGTTAGGCGTGTCCTTACTGCAGAACTAGATAAAATAAACAGCATCCTGCATATTAGTCTCCAGGTCAAGGAGGTCAGAATGTTACATATCTAAGGATCTGACAGTTACTATTGAACCAGCCCTTTCAGTGGTCAATGCAGACATAAAGCTCTGTTCGATGTTGACAGTTTGAGTCCACCTGCTGAAATGGTCATCTCTTAGAGCAAAACTGCACTTTTAGAGGACCCTGTTTGTGAAATGTGACAACAGACTCCACAGGAACAAGTTCCAAAGATGGAGCTAGGTAAGGACAGTGACCCCCCCATCTTGTGATTCTTTTGCAGATCAGAAGCAGTAAATCACCACTAGTGATACTAACTCCTGAACTGCAGATTGCAGTAGCATTAGAATAGATCAAAGAGAGATTTATGTAGACACCCAAGAGAACTGTTTGGAGAAAAGCGATTGGGTTATGTTCACTTTGAACTTACCAAAATAAAATGTGTGCTTAGGTTCTGCTTTGTTAGTCCTCAAGGTTAGAGCCGTACAGGAAACGGTGCACCTATTTATTATTAACTTATTTAAGCAGTCGATAATTATTGAACCAGCGATGTAGGGACAAAACCAGCTAAGGAAGGGCTGATACTTAGTTATGTTCTAAAAGTGGACATAAAAAAATTGAGGCTTTAGCATTGAAATAAACTATAGCACACGGAAATCTCCAAAGATAACATTTGTTCTGAAATCTATTGCAGCAGTTACCAAAGAACCTTTGAAGTGCAGGTCAACATAATGCTCTGTATTTAGAAGGGAGCTGGTGCTACGTCCCTCAGCGAGGCCTATGTCTGGTCTTTCTTAGGTGACAAATTGTGCAGAGCTCACTAAGCTACATCTACACGTAGAGCATATTGTAAATCTGACCAGATAGAAAATGTATGTGCTTAAAACCGCAGTGGTCACTTTAATGATTTGACAAATAAATCCATAAATTTGGATGCAGTTTACATTAAAGTCTTCCTTAAATATAACTAATTTTCACTTTTTTGCAAGTGGAAAAACTTAAATTACAAATATATTTGGTAGTTTAAAAAGGATGCCAATATCAGGCATTGCATTTGAAAAATACAGTCAGAGTAATATCACAATCTCCTGTGGAGAAGGTCACCTTTGACAGATTGAATCAGTCACTGAACAATTTTCTGATTGAAGAGCATCCATTTACTTAGTGTTTTGTTTCCTTCTCTTCCTGGATCTGCGCTCAGAGTTTATAATGCCAGGAATTCTATTGTTATTCTAAATGTGTAAAAGAAATAACCCGAATTGTCACACAAGAACCCTAGAGAACACGTTTCAAATCTAATTCTCCATTTAAGTCAACTATTTTTCTCTGCTAAAAGCACGTTAATAAAAGGCACTGCTTATTTTTCCTTTTCTTTCAATTTCTAATTACTTTCTCATTTCACCAGGTTCACTTAAACACCCTGTGGGAACTGAAAGATTTACAGTGCAGATACCTTCTAAATAGTCAAGAGACCTGAAATGTTGGGGTGTACTTAAGATTCGGATCACTCAATGAAACCATAACGCTTGTAAATGACTCACAATGTCACAACTTTCAACCAAGGAGTTTAGTGAAACTCTTAATCACTCTGAACTCTGGTCAGCATTACATCCTACACCTTTCAACATCTATCATCAAACACAATCTCAAAGCCAATCATTTCTGGTGTGGGTATATTAATGCATTGTTTGGGGATTTTTTTTGATGTTAATAGATTTCAAGTTCTTCAAAAAGTTTCCAAAATAAATTTACCTTTCATCGTTGTAGCTTTCTTATTTTCTTTATAGATGCTGTCAGTTTTAATAGCTCAAGTGCAGTTGTCCTCCCTTGGCCATACCCTTCACAATTAAACAAATTTTGCATGACCACTGATAGGGAAGGTATTCTCAGAGAGTAATGGATTGTGTTTTACCGGAAAACGGCAAAGTGCCAGTTTCTTCAAGTTTCCATGGAGAGTTTCTCTCATCAAGACCTTTTGTACGTGATTGCCTCAAAATTTCCTCATTACCTATGTGCCACGTCCCTAGCAAATCCCTCTTGTCTGGTGCTGCCTGATTCTCCCATACACTGTTGGTGGAAGTACTTGCCACTGCCAGGGTATCCCAGATTTCCAGGTGCCAGTGCCATTTATAAAGGGACACTATGGACCCAGTCTGGTGGTGTCGTGCACATTTGGAGATACCTGCCTCCGACATGCCAGGTAAGGGGAAGTTGATATCTCACTTTGTCGACAGGGACCTGGAGATCCTGGTGAATAGGATGGTGCAGAGGAGGAATTCCTCTTCTCCTGCTACTGGCAGGGGAGGCTACGATGCCAGACAGTACCAGCCTGATCCGAGGGTGCCACCTGGGTCAATGCAGTTGCCACAGAGGGACATTCTTCTATACTGAAAGAAAGTCAGTGACCTTCTGCATTCTGCCGTGGTAAGTATTGCTATCTTGTCTCTGCTACTTTACACACATTCTAACTCTACTACTGTCTACTGTGACGCAGGTTTCAAAGAAATATGTACCTGAACCCCTCGATCTCTCTGTTCTACAACATTACCCAGGGTCCTACCATTAATTTTGTAAGTTCTGCCCTTGTTTGTTTTACCAAAATGCAACACCTTGCAGTTATCCAAATTAAACTCCACCTGTCACTCCTCAGCCCATTGACCCAATTGATCAAGATCGCTTTGATTACCTTATTCACTGTCCACCATTCCACCGATTTTGGTGTCATCTGCAAACTTACTATCCACGCCTCCTATATTCTTATCCAAATCATTTATATAAATGACAGACACAAATAGACCCAGTACTAAACTCTGTGCAGCACCATTGATTACAGACGTCCAGTTCGAAAAACAACCTCCACCACCACCTTCTGTCTCCAACCATAAAGCCAATTTTGTATCCAAATGATGCGCTTACCCTGAATCCTATGTGATCTAACTTTACTAAAGTCCATGTATATAATGTCTACCACCCTTCACTCATCAATATTTTTGGCTACTTCCTCAATGCATGTAAATCCTATCTTTCAGAATCACCTCCAACAATTTACCCATGACTGATGCCAACTCACAGGTCTATTGTTCTCAGGCTTCGGCTTAAAGCCTTTCTTAATGAAAGGCACAACATTAGCCACCCTCCAGTCCTCTGACACTTCACATGTGGTCATAAATGATATAAATATTTCTGCTAGCGATCCAGCAATTTCTTCCCTAATTTCCCACAACGCCCTTGTATACGCTTGATCAGGTACCAGAGAATTATCCACCATTATATTTTCTAAGACCTCCAGCACTTGCTTTTCCATAATGTGAACTGTTTTCAAAACATCAATATTTATTTCCCCGCATTCTATAGCCTCCATTTATTTCTCCACATGCAAAGGAAGCACTGGCTAGGTTGCTTCCTGAACTTCCCCACCAGCTCACATAATGACAACCCGGTAGGTACTTCATTCAGATTAGAGATAGGAGCACAGGCTAGTGAGCATTTCACTGTCACAGCATCACAGCTGACCAAAGACGAAACACCCCAGTTTACTGGCACTCAGACAGAGACCAGGTTCAGCCTTTGGCATGAGAGGACTCCATGGTGTTGGCAACTTGTGACCAAACAGAAGCACAAGAGGATGCAGGAACACCATGTAGGTTTTTCAGGAGCACTTGATAAACTAAACAATGTTTGTAGGACATGGTTAGTAACCTGCTGTCTCAGGCATGCAATTATCTGGTTGCCTGCATGGATTGGTTGTCATAGAGAGGCAGGCCCAGCAGTCTCTAAGTCTCCTTGATATTCAAACAGACCAGCACTCCACCTCTCCAACCATTGGTGGTCAGTACCAATGACAAGGCAGCAGGGGGACATAGGTTACATGACAATGTAAATAGGATTAACGCATCTGTAAGTAAATATTCACTTTTCTCCAATATCTATGTAGCCATATTTACAGCATTGAAGGTACAGAACGTAGCCATCCTTAGCACTGCATATTGTTCAGTAGTCCAAGGTGTGCATTGAGAGGCTCCTACACCATGTGCAAGCTAGGGGTAAATGACAGGTGCCTACTATATTGGTAAGTAGGGACAATCCGGCCAGGCAGCCAGACATTGCCATTGCATCATAGCCAATAGTGACATTAATTTGTAATGTTACATGATATAATCGAGTTAGGCAAGACTTTGTAGTCCATACTGTGGGTTAACACCTAAATTTCATTAACAGGTATTGTTACCTGAATTGTTACCTGAACAGGTATTGTTCACATGTATGTTTCAGCTTTAGTGTGTGGGTGTCTGAAATGCTGCTGCCCTTCAAAAGGGCCTCTCATCACTCAAAGCCTCTCCCTTGTGGAAGGAAACACTCACTCTGCCCACTCCGGGTGTAGTTGCAACCATTCGCAGCCCTACTGTGCACTTATTATTTACAGCACAATGGAAGGCAACAGCAGTCGCTCCTCCAGCAGTGAGTCTTATTATTGGTGAGTCCCCAAATGTAAACATTCCTTCTTGGTTGCCATCCTTGTCTATCCCACAGACTTTGAACTTCACAAGTCCCCAGCCAACCCCTCTCTCTAAATTTTCACTTGCTCATTTTACTCCCCCAGCCCCACGCTTATCAAATAGATATGCCAGTTCAAGTTGTCCACTGTCCCCTTGTCAAAGGCAGGATGTTGCTAATTGTTGATAATGAACACCATCCTTCTGTTCTATATTTCTAAACCTTCATTGTTATCCTTCCGTGCTGTATAATCTCCCAATTTATGCTAAACAACAAGGCAAGACAGAAGTATTGTGAACCTTTAAGGTTAGGCTGAGGAGTCAAAGCACAAAAAGGCATGGCAACAAGGTAAATCAGAGTTATTGTGAGCATCCAGGTAGGCACAAAGTGACTGAGTGTCACTTTGATAGTCATAGAAGGTACCAGGTGACTCCAATTCTCCTCTGATCTCAGGGCACGCTACATGGGGCAGTAACTGCGTGAACCCAACATCCAAGGACATTGCCACCTGACATGTAACAGCCTCAGCACATCATTGTGGTTCATCTCCGATCCACTAGGGATGGGCAAGAAATGCTGGCCAGCCAATGATGCCCATGTCCCACAAGTGAATAGAACAAAAGGCATGGGGTGGGTGGGGGGGTGAGACGGGAATGGGACTTAATTTGACTTAGGACTTGAGCTACTGAATTTTAACTGAGCTCAAGTTTATGTAATGTAGAAGATGGGAGGCTGGCCAGTATAGCATTACAATACTCAAATTTCGAAATTATAAAGATATGGATGAGAAGTTCAATAATCGACAAATCAAAACAGAGCTGGGAGCAGGTAACAGTCAATTATCTTAGTATAGGAGCAGAGTCAGATTGCAACCTCATTTCAGGGTCAAATAGAACACCAATATTGTAAACAGTCAATTTCAGATGCAGAAATTGATCAGCAAGAGAGGTGCAGTCTCCACAATGACATGACCAAATGTCTTATATTTTCCTATCTAACCTGCAGAAATATCTGTTCTTTGTCAAGCAAGGCAAAAGAGATATCAAGCTGGATTTCCTTAAAGTTTGAGGCATTGTAATAAAGTAACTATGTTATTATTATGGTACAGAAAATTATAGCGTGAATAACTTATGTCACAACATTATTTCTGGTAACTTTTATGGCTCACTACTGATATTCTTGCCAAAATGTTAATCATAACACCTCTTCCAATTAAAATTATTGGAAATCACAATTTTGCTGAATAAATGCTACTTTAGTCAGTATTGATGGACAGTTAAAGACAGATACTGGTGATTTACAGAATTAGTAATGTAATGTCTCAGTGGATTCCTTCTACCTATTGAATGACCTAATGTTGTAACAAACTTTAAAGCTGTCATTGTCAATCGGTTGAACAGTTTCAAGTCAAAATATAAGGATCATTAAGCAAATGGATTTTATTGAATCAGATAATCACATCTTGTTCTGTAAAGTTCACTGGATATTAGTTTAACAATAATTTATTATTTGAAAGTCATCAGGATGACTGTAGATGAAAATAATTTCAATTTGTGTAAAATATATACAGATTTGAGTAACTCTAATATGTGCTGGTCTCTCAATGTTGGTTCCTATCAGAGTTTGTGAAATTTTTCATTAATATTTCCAGATCTTACTGGAAAAATAATGGCATGGTAATAACATGATATTATTGTATGAAATCATCATTAATTTTAAGGGATTAGGAGATATTCCACCCAATTTGCTGGTTGATTTTTATGGTGCTGGTATGAAAGATTAATTGGCCTTTAGCCTCCCATAATTTGTAAGAATTTATGCATTAATTACCCATTAAACATCCCAGGAAGTTAAATTATATAACCTAACAAATAGATATCGATTTAACTTCAAAATTATTAATCCACTGCCAAACAGTATTCTGTCTCAACATAAGCAATTTAAACTGTAGTTTTATTTCAACAGGAAATAAATTGTAGTTTAAGATTTTTTTTAAAATGTCAAAAGTAAAGTTTATATTACTTTGGACCCTTTTCTTTCTGTGTCTTTTACTTTCCTAATAAAATCATATTTTCCTTCATTTCTCTTTTAGTATCTGAATTGATTTTAATTCACTCTATCTCCCTGTCCATCCTTGTTTCTTTCTCAATCCTTAAATATCATTGGTTAAGGGAGTAAAAATTTCATCCTGCCATTTTCTGAGATACCGGATAGCTTGTTTACCCGTCCATATTGATTTTGACTTGCACTTAAAATTGTGATGATACTACGGTTTAAGGGGTGTATTTTGTCCTGGTCATTTTTTCATGAAGAAAATTTGAGACAGAGGTGACACACAGTATGCTCAATGTCAACAAAGTAAACAACTTGTTGGACCTTGTTTTTTTCTTAAGTTGGAACATCAAAAACAGTCTGAATGGTGGGGTCATGCTCCTACAGAACCAGAATTTTTAGTTTTAGCTTTCAGCAGTTGCTGGGGTCTTGAAGCTGGATTTGAAAGCTCCTATTCCTCTCTCGAGAGCTAAAAGCTGGAGTTCTCTTCCTGCTGCTAGAATTACATGTGAGACAATCTATTTTACTGAATTTGCCTTTGCCAAGTGTTTGTTTATGAGATGTTACTGCATTGGAACAGTTGATTAGTAGTAGTTAACATATCTATTCTTTTGTTAAGCATTTTGAAAGAGCTGCAGTTATGCCAATTCTTTCCTTTCACTTTTATTTTTGTCAGCATTTTAACTGGTGTAAAAATAAAGTGCAATTTGCTTAAAGATGAGTAGTCTGACCAATCTAATTGCATCTGGAATGTAATGCCTTAAACTTACCTCTAAAATATGAAAACATTAGGGTCTAGGCTATCTTCTTGATATATTTTGAGTGGGTTTGGTCTGGTCCATAACTAAATTTCAAAGTATGTTTGATCTAAGGGGTGCTGAAGCAAGTCTAATGGTTTAGGCTATGGGATAATCCACTTCATAACTATCTGGTCTCATAACTTTCCTTATTGTTAAACACCTGCTGCTTCATTTAATTTATGCAATTAAAAGCCAATAGGTGACAAGTATTGGCCAAGTATCTTTGTGAGAATCCAGTACAGGTTTTGCTTCAGTGAAACAGAAGCATTCATGAAACATTGTAATAGCTGGTGCCAGTGCATGGCTTGAGAACTAAAATATTTTTAAACATTCCTACAGGTGACATCAGTCTTTACTACATCCTTTTGTTGATCAGTCTTCATTGTTTAACCTGCTATGAGATTTTGGAGTCAGTATGTGCCTGTGTACTTCCGAGAGACCGCTCCATTAGACTGTACTGCCTCCAATCTTAGTGTCCTGCATGTAGGTCTCTGCCTTACATAAGGGTGAGTATTGTCTGAGGTTTTGAAATCTCAGCAAATATTTTTATTTGTGTGAATAACATGTATATGATAACTAATACTGATCTCTGCATTATTGCTGTAGCACAGATTATTCAGTTCTCTATTCAAAGTCTTGATAGCATGTAGCTGCAGGTGTCAATGTTGCATCATAAAAATCATGTTTTAGAGTGTGGATTTCAAACTAGTGGCTAATAGGTATTGCTTACTTTTGTAAAGGGTTAAAAACAAGGTCAGAGAGTTCTTTCTGGAACATTGACTTAAACAAGTTAACGCCAGAGAGCAAATGAGTGTAAAACCCCTGGAGTGTTAATGTAAGATTGTTAATACTGAGGGTTATGATCAAAAATGTAAACATTAAAAGCATTAAAAGAGCTTTTAATTTAGAATAATCAAGAAATGATTTTAACTCAGAAAACACAGAGATTGGAAGTTTTTAGGGTGAAGATCTGACTGGGTCAGAAACAAATATAGTTTCTTTCCTAGAATGGAATGAGAGACAATTCAGGGAAAGTTCAGTTTCCTTGGTGTAAAAGGTTTACTTATGAACCATCCAAACCAGAAGTTGTTTGCAACAGCAATAGCTATTTATTGTCAATTGCATTCATGAAAATACAGCGAGATGTGTATAAGTTGCCTTAAAATGACATTGTTTTAATTACAGAAATTATGAAAAGAAATAATTGAGACAAATGTCAGACAAAGTTCACAGTGTGGAGGAACACAGCAGGCCAGGCAGCATCGGAGGATCAGGCAAGTTGACGTTCCGGGTCAGGACACTTCTTCAGAAATGGGGCAGTGGGGTCATGGTTGAGGGGCTGGTTGGACGAGGTGTCAGAGAATTGACCCAGCTCCATTTCTGAAGAAGGGTCCCTGCCCGAAATGTCATCTTTCCTGCTCCACTGATGCTCCTGACCTGCTGTGTTCCTCCAGCTCCACATTGTGTTATTTCTGACTCCAACATCAGCAGTTCTTATTGTCTCTCAGACAAAGGTCACCTTTATTTTCCTTCACAGCTTCTGGGTTTCTGAAGTGGCTACGGGACGCTGCGTTGAAGCTGTCCCTGAGGTCCCGAAAGCAAGGATTTCTGGACTGGACTCAGCATACGGCCACTGCCGAAACCGTTGTATTGCCGCGATAGCAAGGAGGGACAGGCCGGATCCACCAAGTCACCTCCTGATGCCACCACCGCCAGGAGGAATGGACCAGACCAACTGAGTCACTGATGATGAAGCATTCCATAAAGCCTGGGCCACCTTGCTTATGAGGAACGGCCATCCAGGTCCACCTTGCTGCCGCCACTGCATCAGGTCCTCACAACCACCTTTCTCCACCACAGCCGCTGTGTTAGAAATCAGCAGCTTATTGAAAGACTGAGGAACTCTAAGCTTTTTGTGCTGTGAGTATGCATTTAAGAGGACTTAAAAATCTACAAGAGAGAACAAGGGAGAAGCATTAAAGTCAAACTTAAAGATTTAAAATAAAATAAATTTCTCTGGATTTAACTGAGTGTAAAGTGATGATGTTGGGGTGTAGATGAAACCACATTCTATATTTAGATAGTCTGGCCCTTTTTTTGTCTTTTCTGTAAGTAATTCACTTCTGGTTTAATCTTAAAGAAAATTTGCAGCCTTGTGTGCCTATGTTTCAATGAATATCAACACGTTAAGTTAAAAAAACCATCAAACCAGATTTCATTCTGGGATCCAGTAGTCCAATAGTAACATCAGTTGGGATTACAACAGAATGCATTCTCCTTATACTTCATTCTCCTTCAAGTTTCTTTTAACTCTTACATTTACGTTACAGTATTTCAACAATTTCTTTAACCTATCTACATTCTCAATGTCTCTTCCTGACCTTGTTTTCATGACTGCTGATCATAGGCGATGATCTCTCACCATTTCTATAACATAAGCATCATCTTACAATGGTTGTTCTTTTCTCATTATCCCAAGTTTTAAAGCAGTCTTCCACATTCACTCTCACCGTTTCAAGTATAGTTACTGCATTTCTGTTTATTCCGACCATTCCCACTGGAGTTCTAATAATGTAAGACCATGGCTATTCCACTTGTGTGAGGACTGGACTTCTGAACTGGTATCAAAGCTGGATTTATATCAGTTATTTTCTTGTGGTCATTCTCTAGTTGTCATTTACTGTTCTTCAGTCATAGTCTTATAGTGTAATATTTGGTCTGAGGTTTTGCTGTAAAAATTGAATCTGTGTCTTCAACCTTCTGCCCATAAGTATCTCTGCTGGTGAACATCCATTATTCAAGGCTGTTTATCTGTGATTAAAGAAAACTAAATTCCATTCACTGTTTTTGGCTGCAAGCAACTTCATAGTTTTTACTGCTCTTTCTGCGTTTGCATCGGATTGTGGACAACAAGAAGGTCCAGTGATAGATTTCTGATTCTGCTGTGAACCTCTTAATGTATTCACTCATGAATTGCAGACTGTTATATGAAACAATCTCACCTGGGAACCTGCGTATGGAAAAGATTTTCTGCAGCATTCTGAGCACTGTGTCAGCTATGATAGTGTGTGATCCAGTGACCTCTACTCACTTGGAATGGTAATCTACCATGAAAGTGCAACAGGTCTTTTTCCAACCTTTGCCAAGGCCTGCCTGGGAACAATAAGAGCTTTGTTGGTGGCTGGATATTGATTGCACATGTATGGCAGGATGATATGATACTTTTCATTGAAATTCCTGGTCACGTTACTGCTGTTAACAAACTCTACACGTGGTTGTTCCTTTGTGACCTCCATATATTCTACAGAAAAGTTCTACTCCCAGAGCTTTTAGTATTAAAGCCGGGTGAATGAAAACCAGATCATTTAGTACATGCAACTACTTCTTTCATTCATGATATTTGTGTAAAAGCTGATTTTTTTGGACTGAATTTTGACTAACCTTCTACAAATGCATGTTTTGCTTCTTGAACGTCATGCGGATTCTTCTCAAAAACTGGGAAATAATTTATAATTACTTAAGGAAATATTTGTACTTCCTCAGTAAGACTGGAATAGTGTGCTTCTGCTTAACCCACTGTAGTTCAAGATATGATGTTGTCTTGAGATTTCCCTGATGCATGCACTGTTGCATAATTGTAGCACATTAGCCTGAGTCTGAACCTTAGGATATTTAATTGCATTTTGTCTATCCGCTTGGAATCTTATCTTATGAGAAATTATCAACCCCCCCTTAATTACTCAGGCATCTTCCCATATGGTTGTATAATATTGTTCTGTTTCTGTCAACACACTGGACAGACTAACTTTATTCAATCGTTATCCTAGACTGTGGTAAGTGTTGTGTCTAATCCTATTGAAGATGCTTCACTACCATGGGCAACTGGGATTATGTCAGAAGAAAGTAATTCCTTTCTTAGAATCATAGAATCCCTACAGTGTGGAAGCAGATCATTCAGTCCATCGCGTCCACACCAAATCACCAAAGAGCATTCCAACCAGACCAGCCCTCATTCTATTCTTGGATGTACCATGGCTAACCCACATAGCCTCTACGCCCACAGGTAACCCGCACAAACATGGGGAGAATATGCAAACTCCACACAGTCGCTCGAGGGCAGGATTGAACCCAGGTCCCTGGAGCTGTGAGGCAGCAGCGCTAACCACTGAGCCACCATGCTGCCCTATCTTCTGTAATGCTACGGTTTGATCCAGACTCCAAAGATGCTGTTGATTTTTTCTGTAATGATCTCTTCAAGGTTATGTGATTTTGGCCAAATTTGGAATGTATTTCGCTACCTGGTTGACTATTGCTAAAAATGGCTGGACTTCATTGGCCATTCTTTTGCAGTGGAAATTCTCTCTTTGTCTTCATTTCCTTATGATCTATCATTCACCTTCTCTTTTGGATGTTATGACCCAAGAATCTAATTCTTGATCTAACATATTCACAATTCTCTTTCAAAGTGAGGCCCTACATTCTGTAATGCTTTCAGAACTTCATGAACTCTGATAATGCATTTGCTTTGAAGTGCCATGGGTATTTATGTCATCTACATGACAAATTACTTCCTATTTTCCTTCTAGGTTGAAGAGATTATGTGTTGAAATTCTTGTGTCTCTCTTGAAATTCCAAAGTGTGGACAATTAAGGCATAATAATATTCACACAAAAGGCAATAAAGAAGATGCTGAATAATCTTGTCCTAAGTCTAGGGGTAGTGGCTAAAAATTGCTTTTGGTGACTGATGTCAGGAAGAGCACATTATTAACTAATTTTGTCAGACTATCACCCATTGAAGACTGTGGATGGCCTTCGCTTTGGACTGCATTATGCAATTCTGTAATGTCTACACATAACATGAGCTTATCATTCAGTTTGGGAACTGTTGCAAGTCCTGTTTGTTCTGTGGTCAGGTGATAATACTCCACTGTGTGTTTCATATTGTCAAGCTTTACATTAACTTTCTCCAGCAATGTGTGTAGTACCATAGGAGTATGAAAACATGTTAGCTTGGCATTCTAACATAATGTGATGCAATATTCTTCCTTGAACATTTCTAGATTTTGAAAGAGATGTGGGAATTCTTGACAAAAAAAATCCATTGTCATCTTTGAAATGTTGCATTCACTCTTTCCAGAAGATTTAATTGTATGCATACAATCTTGTTGCTTGCTTCTTTAAGATATGGGGAGTCTCACCCCTTACAGCCAAGTGTGAAAGTAAACTGATCTTGCAGTTGAAGATCTGTACTATTGGACCTTGTAGTCTACTGTCTGCTGGTTGGATCTTTACTCATGTAAGCCATGGCAAATTTTCTGCTCTGCTGATGTCTAACTGAAATCTGCCTCATGGAGCCTTTCACTCTCAGCATGACAGTATCTCTAGACTCTGTGTTTACCCACCTTGACTTCACCTATGAATATTTTTATTGTTGTGCATCCTTTGCAACTTCTTGAATGATCTACTTTTAAGGAATTCCTTTCTTCTTAGGAGTGTTGTTCTGTTGGGAGTGTTTGGTTGATTTGTGGTGATGATGTGTGTGTAAATCAGCCAAACTGCTTGAATTGTCTAATCTTGCCCCATTGGAAATACACTACTCCCCTCGTTGGTTATTCTTGGTGTCTGTTGTATGGGTTTGCTCTACAACATGAACACCTTAATATGGCTGCTGTGCTAATTTCCTGCAGTTTCCCCATATTTATGAACTTTTGAGAAGGTGAAGCCAATATTTTGTGGCCTAGCCAAATGACCCGATTCTGACGTCTGGCCTCAGTCTGTGTCACATTGTGAATTGTCTGTTTCACGATCAACTCCTCTGTTGTCTGTAAAAAGACATTGACAACTTCTCTTTGTACACATCTGCGATGCATCATTCATGAATCAGCTTACTCTTAATACTTCACATCCACTATAGATACCTCATCGGGAAAGCATAGTAAGAAATGATTCAATAGATTCCCCCTGTCTATGGGATCTTTGATTAAATTGTGCTTGATCAATTTTGATTTTGAGCTTAGATCTGCATCAAATGTCTTGAGGATAGAATCAAAATCTGCTGTGGTCTCTTCTGACCAGTGTTTCACAAAGATGTTGTTAGCATCAGGTCTGACTACATACAGGAATGTGCTAACCTGGTACCCCTGCTCATTGGCTTGCAAAACAGATCCGATTTGATATGACTGGAATTGTTTCTTCCATGACTCTTAATGTTGACCTTTCCGAGGGTCTTCTGCATTTTTGAACTGCTGCAACTGGAGCAGTGACCCAGCTTCAGCGTACCCTGAATGAGGTATGTCTTCTGATTTTTGTTTTTCCCGAAGTCTGTGTTGATTGTTTACGTTTCAGTCGGTAGCTCCAACCTGTGACTAAATTTGAGTTTCCATTGCTGCAACCATTTTATGTTCTGTCTTTACTGATGCAGTTCTTAGGTAATCTGGTCATGCTGGTATGAGGTTTGGGACTCAGGTTTCTATGTTGCATTCCTGAAAGACTGCTCCCTGAGTCTGTACTGTCTTCACTCTCTTACTGATCTTATCTAGACTAACTATCTAGACTAACTTTCCATAGATGCATCATACTCTTTTAATTTCACTCAAAGTTTCCAGTACAGATTTTTCCATCTCACTTCTCCAAATCTCAATAGCAAGTGGCTGCTGATGTCAGTTTTGCTTCCTCAAGTCATTAACATATGCATCCTTATCTACTACTCCTAATATACTACATCTGCCTGCTTGTTTTCTTAACTAAACTATTTTTGAAAGTGAACACAATCTCAGGCATCTTTGGATATTAGCTGTGTGACTGCTGATCCACTATGATGGTTCTACAGCTTAAGGCAATGATTTCTTCAGCAAATCATGCTGTAAATTTTAGTTTATTGGCCTAACAAAGCATTTGGCACCAATATCACTGCTACAGTAATTCTAAGCCATTAAACTGATAAACTTACAGAAATGAGAAACATCTCATACACCTGTAAGCGTACTTAGCAGCTCCCAAAATAATTAATAATTGATCAACTGAGAACATCACCTTTTTCTATGCTATTGTAAGTTTTGACAGTTTCAAGGTATGAAACCTTTTCACTTCAAACGCTAAGTTCCAAATTCTTTAGTTGTAACAATGGAGATCCTGTTGCCCAAGGTGCAAATAAATAGTATTCATGAATTAGGTGGAGTTTGTTAAGCGAGATTTTATAACTTAACAGACAAACAGTGAAAGCTGCATGGAGGAGTCTTATCCTGCGAGACTAAAGATTTCTTGAAAGTGCTAGGAAAGCAATGCCTTTCTTCTCTTGTCCCTGAAGTAATTTTGTTTTAAATTGTACCTCAGTATAATTATACCACAGAAGACATGATGATGCTGCACCACAAAAATTCCCTTGAGTTTCAAAGCTCGGCTCAAGAAGACCTAGGGAATTGTGTTCTTTATTAGAATAAGGTTCAAATAAATTCTTTCCAGATGAGGATCATCTGATGTCATCTCAATTCTATAAAAATATTCCTATGGGTTAAATAAATGTCCATCTATTATTCCTTCAGCCTCAGGAGCTAACTTTTCATGTGCAAACAAAGTACACATGTTTGTAGAGAGAGAGAGAGAAAGAGGTGTTATATATACAATACTACACCTTCTTAATAATTTCAGCTAACATAAATCATTCACTTGACAAGCCCAGGGGTACTAAGGCAATTGAGAATAAATATTTTCAGCAAGTTGTCAGGATGTCCTTCAAAAATATAGATGCTTTGTCCGGTATTCTTAATTAATTGATCAAAACAATTAGCAAACAAGAACTTTTATAAAATATGTGATTCTTGTTTAAAAATACAGGTCATATTCAGTTCCAACAGCTATATTAAAATATTTTCCTTACTCCCTCAAAGCTGACAAAAAAAAACCCTGATCTGCGCACAGTTTAATTTAAAAAATATAATTGTTTAACCCACACAATTTGTCCCTATTTGGCCATTAAGTCTGCAGCTGCTCTGGTAATTGTAAGTTAGAATAATCTTCTTTAAAATACAGTTAAGGAAAAATTGCAACGTTATTTCAAATAAATATAATACCCTTAAGTTTGAAGTATTACAGAAATCTTAAACTGTATTAAGAATTGGTGAGTGATGGTGTGGGGAAATAATTCTTGATTTTTTTTTAATTCTAAGTGTGGCATCAGGCCAGGACTGAGTTTCATATGCAGTTAGAGTCTTCCTTGATCATTGTGTGTGCATGCATGTTAAAATGTTAAATTTCATGGGTGGGTGGTCCTGAACCGGGCCAGGACCTTCCGGGATACCTCTGGGTGTGATATTTAAAAGGCATCTGGATGGTACTTCACAGTCTACAATTCACAAATATCATTAAACCTCTGCTCACCACTCCCACCCACCCCTGAGATCTCGCAGACAAAACAAAAAGAGTTGCTGCTCTTTAATGACACCTCTTCTGATGGCTATCTAGGAGACAAAGGAAATTCTTTTCCCTATAAACAGCAACAAGACAATATGAAGGAAACCTGGTGGCTATGGAAATCACCCTGTCACACAGCGAGAGGCGTAGGCCACAGCAAGCAATCACGACTTTGAGGACCCTGTATGGTGATTGCTGGAGTGCTCCTCCTGAGTCCAGGCATTAGATGCACATCTTCAGAAGACCAAATAAAAACTGAAAGAACTGTGGATGCTGTAAATCAGGAACAAAAACAAAATTGCTGGAAAAGCTCAGCAGGTCTGGCAACATCTGTGAAGGGAAAAACAGTGAATGTTTTGGGTCCAGTCACCCTTCCTCAGAACTCAGTTTTCAGAAGACCAATTGTATGTTTATTGATGGGTCTAGTAGATGCAAGAGCAGTATTGTAGCACTGTTCAGCAACAGTCCAAGGTTTGCATACTAAGATTGTTAGCTATGCTTTCTTGTGATATCCCCTTGTCACCCATGAGCCAGCCCTGGCGATGATGAGTGAGGACATTTGAGGGCCTAAGCATTATGTGGAATGTAAATGTTTAGATTGCTCCTTCAATAACAGGTATATATCTGCAGGAATTATTGCTTAAGGACACAAATGAGCTGGACACTCGTGAAGGAGTGAAATCCTTTCCTACTCAGGAATCTGGCTGAATGATGCCATGGAGCTTTCAGCACCAATGCATGCATTCAATGACCCCTTGTAGCTAAGGGAACTCAGTGATGGCTGCAATTTGACAGCTACACTGTCTGGACCGACAGTGAACTCTGAATGTACTTGTAGGCTGCCATTTTGAGACGAAATGTCACCATTGAGGTTTGAAAGGAGCCAGTGGCTAGAAAGTTCAATGTCTCTGGGATTTTCAGCAACACAGACACAGTGCTGCCTCCCAAGCTGCCCAGTTGGAGATCTGAATGAGATGTTTGTTTGTCTACTTGAAATCTTGACATTGTCGTTATCCTTTAGTCATTAGCAGGCGGCTCCTGTAATGGGTGAAAGCCTGCCCGTCTGCCACTTCTACGTGGTGACAAAAAAAGACCCTGATCTGCGCACAGTTTAATTAAAAGAATACAGTTACAAGATGATCTGTAACTGTTTTATTTTCTTCCTCATATTCCTCATTATGCCAACTGCAAGATGTTTGCAGCCTTGATTGTCTTCATTTCTTTCTTTGCATGCCGAAACTGGTTCAGTCTGATTCTTGATGGTCTTCATTATCCCCGACCATATAGCAGCAGCACCACCCTGTAATCAACAGTCTGCATCCCCTTGTTCTTAACATTAAGATACATGGGCCTGTGAATGTATGTGCATGGCAGCATGTCCATTAACCAACTACAAATACCCCAGTTGGTCAGTCTTTAGTACACTTCTTCCTGTTAAGTTAATGACAAGAGACAGTAGGCATGTTGATGTTGGGAGTTGACAGAGCCCATTCTCGTTTTATTCTGCAGTGGGTGTGTCTCGTCCATACTAAGCCTTTTATTGTGTGCTTATGCAATAGCATTTTTCTGATTCTGCTTCAATTCCCTCAGTTGGGTGTGTTTGTGCTATGCAAAAATATCTACAGATTTTAGGCTGTCTGAATTTGTACTGCACATTCTCTGTGAAGCATTCTTTTGGGAAACAATTTGGGAAAGAGTTGCTCGTTGTACATTTTTCATATGAGTTATTCATTCTCTACCCTCCTCCTCTACCCTATATCTTTCCCACATTGCTGCCGATGGCCTCCTAATTTCCTTCGACATTTCCTCTGCCTTTCTTCAATCTCCCCGTGACAATCAGCTGTTTAATTATCTCCCTTGATATTCCTGCACTTCCCCAGATCCCATTCCCATCTACATCTCCATGCCCAGCCTGATCTTTACACGTCCCTTCCTTATTCAATTTTCCACCACTTCCTCAGCACATCTAATTACCCCATTGTGTTGATCACCCTAAATGTGCAGCTCCTGCCCTTCCTTGCCCCCTTGCCCTTTTCGTTGTGATTCTTCCCTTTGTATCTCAGTTTCATCCCTCCATTGCCAAGGATCCTTCAAGTGTCCCCAATGCACACACTCTTTAAATTCCATTCCCTACTCTTCTTTTACATCAAACCCAGCTTTTTCTCAATCTTTTGATTTGAAGCCCCTTTTGCTTGCCAGTTCTGGCTAAGTTGGCTAACATCAGCAATTATGGTTGCCTTGCGTTGGCAGACTAGTTGACCCGGTCAGGCTATGTAACTGCAAATGTTTCAGAACTACACGCAAGACTGCAAATGACTAAGACTTCTTATGAGCTGGTTGACTCTGTCAGACTACATTTCTTACATTTGTAAGAGTCAGCCCAAAGAAAAGGTTTGGTTCTGAATAAGCAATATTGAGATGGAACTTGTGCTCAATTGAGTTTGGAGGAAGAAATCTACCCTGTTCAGGTAGATATGGATAGTGCCTCTTATAGATATATAGTAATGTTTGTGAACATAGTTTTTGTCTAATAAGATTCTGCCTGTGAACATACTTCCAGGGAGTTGGGATGTTAGTGAATATTCATGATCATATCATGAACATGTCTCTTGAAGGTATCCTGACAGACTGACTGTGGGGAATTATACACCATTCTCAATGTCAGAATATGTAATGCCTAGCTATTTCAACATATCCTATTTTACAATGCTGTTCAAAGTTGAAAATATCCCCACAGTATCCATCTCATTATATATTACCCCACTTAGTTTGCAGGACATCTATCATAAGGAAGTTCATGGCAAATGATTTTGAGCTTGGAATGCAATTCCAATAAACTTTTGTTTGCAACTGCACAGACAGGAGTTGCATATCATGCACATTTATCAATTGACCATCAGAGTGTATTGCACATACTGAACTTATTGAATTAAACAGAAGTTAGCTTTATTTTATATGAAGGTGCTATGAGATGAGAATTCTGAGCAGAGAATATGGATAAATAGTTATTGTAGCAACGTGTTTGGTGTTATTTATTATGACCAGCACATTCTCTCAGTATCTGTGTGTCCACCTGTAGCTCAGCATTTATATCTGTAGGATAGCTGTTTACAGACTTGTGTTTGCAATGGAGAGCCGAATCATATGGGAAACTGTGATTTTCAGTAGTTTCTTCAGGTCTGCAGAAATACAGTAGAACATACATTAGAATGCAAACTGTGTCCAACATCCCTTGTTTAAATGTCAGTAGTGGGTTGACTGAGTGAGTGCAGAAATAAATAACGAACAGATGGTGCTAGCCCTAAGCTGTGGGAAGACTCCAGCAATAGTACATCCTTTGCTTTATTTTGCCATATTCACTTTGTTCTGAAATCTGTAAAGTAATGTTGGGATTTTGGAAGATATTGGATGTATATAGTAAGCTGGAAGCAAACTCACATCAGCCTGCATGGCACTAACAGTGAAATAGAGCAGTTAGGCTTGAGGCACTTGTTACTTAGCCCTTAGCTTCATTTATATGAGTCCAAGCACTGCAGAAGCCTATTAGGCATCCCCAAGGTAGCTTGCTGAGGAAGACAATTAGAATTTCAAAGCAACAGCCCTTAGGCAGGTCCTCAGAGGAGATGGGGAAATTGAGCAGGTGTGCAGTGGTCAAGAATCTTGAGAAGAAGTAAAATGATTTGAGAGGGAAGGGAATGATCAGCGGAAATGGAGAAGTGATTGAGAGGCAGAGTGCAATCAGGAGAGATGTGATTTCTGAGGGATTAGGCATTGCAAGAATTAAATGACACTGAGCTTTTTGCTTGAATGTCTATTCTGCAAAATCCACAGATTTCACATTGTCAGGATGATGTATGGTCAATGATCTTGTTATTGCAAAAAATGTTATTATTAGAAGGGAAAGAGGAAAAAAATTCAGCGCCATCTGCAGATTTATGTTCCATCTCTTTGAGGATGCATTAATGTTTATAAGGTGCTGAACGATAAGCAAACATCAACTCCCTTTCATAAAGATTACTTCATTTTATGTTTCCTTTGCTTTGGATCGTGGACTAAATTGGGGGGAATAAAAGGACTGCTTTAACCTAACGACTGAATCTATGTTAAGTTAAAGGTTCAAACTATTTGGATTTGGGGCACCTTTTCTCTTCCTTACCTTCCATTAAAGTTGTCTGCGCCTCTCATATTTTAAAGCTTCTGATTTATCTTCCAGCTTCAAGAGCCGAGCCACCTTCCATGTTGGAAAAAGAACCAGCCTTCTGGCCTTTAACTGGCTGCCCTGGAAAATATCACTGGTTTCTCACTTCAGGTGTGAGGTCAGAATTGTTTTCTCTAAAAGGAGAAGTCCATGAAGCACACAGCAATTTACTGAACATAAGGGACATTAAATCTATTGCACACAATTAGTGGAAAAGTATGGGTAACAGGAAAGGTGATCAGGAAGTCACCAAAGGGTGGCTGGCAATTGACTTTGAGCCTGCAGTACACTCAGGAGATACCTTCCCACTCCTCTGAGCTCCACAATCTGCCAAGTACCATTGTTGAAAAGGTTTTGGGGCAGTCTCCAATGGTTTTTGAGCAGCTTTAATCCAATCTTTTGGACATGTTATGACACACCGCTGTGGAAGGTGGGACTTCAAGCCAGATGCTCTGACCCAGAAGTAGAAACACTACCGTGGCACATCAAGAGCCTAATAGCAGTTCTTTATAAGAGAGGTAATTAGCCTGGATCTATACGATATTTTCCTGAATACAGTTGCATTCAGGGCAGGCTAATTTTGCAAAAAGAGACCTAAGCAGGCACTGGGCCTTCTATTTGTGTTTGCAAAAAACCTAATGCCTATTTCAAACACATAACCAGACCCAGAGTTTCCTTCCTTTGCAAACATGTCAGGCAACACACACATTCCATCCACCATATGCTTTTAGCTGTCTACATTATGCCTGAAAAATTGGCCCAGTGCCACTGAATTTCTGAGCCATTGCTATTCATATGGCCAATGTATGTCCCTCCTGCATGTATCACACACTTGTGTTCACAGATTATGCAAAGTGGACACATATGAATTTATGAAGGAGCTATTAAATTTACTAGATGCTTTCAATTGGTCACTGCCATTCTGTAATAATTTGAGAGCAAACACTTTGAGACAAGGAAACTTTGTCCATATGCATGACACTGGATTTTTATGGCCTGATTTGGGCAGGAACAGAGGCGGGTGACCTGACAAAAGTGAGGACCTGAGGTCAATGAAATTAAACTTAGAAGAACTTGTTAAAAGTATGACTCAGCAACTGTTTGGACTCTTTCTTTGAGAACGGTGAGACCTGAGGAGATGGCTCATCTGGTTGGTGCAGAAGGTATGGGAGGAGGAATTAGAGTCTGGGGGAAATGACTCTGAACACAGAGGTACCCTTGTTGCATGATGAGGTCGCTTACCCTTTCACTCTTTGGAAAGATGACAGCTCTCCTCTCCCCAGTGATAGTACACCTCCAGCAATCCTGTATGAAGATGAAAACTTCAAAACCACATCTTTACAAAGTATTATTTTCAATTTAGATCTTTACTTAGACATGTTAAAAAGGCTAATATCTATATAAGTACTAATTATTATCCACATGTACCACTTCCTGGCACCATGCTCAGCATCTGTTTCAGCATCTGCTTATGCCCAAAGTCACATTAGTATTACATTTGAACACGTCATACCATTCACTCTATTACAGTAAAGTACAGTATTAAATCTCAAGTGTTTGTGCTGAGATGACAATACAATACATAAGCACATGAAGTGCAGTCAAGAATTTAATAACAGTTTATTTCAAATGCTGCAATTCTATATCGTTATTAACGTCATCTACTTGAAGAATGAGACTATCAAATGAAATTACACAAAATACTCTTAACTACCTTCTTCAGGGTAGCTATAGGGTAGATAGTGACTTAAATCCCTGTTTAGATTCCAGCAATAGCTTCCCGATATGAGATACAAACACTGAAATATTCATTAAGAGTTTGTAGAATCCCTACAGTGTGGAAACAGGCCCTTCAGCCCAACAAGTCCACACCAACCCTCAAAGCATCCCACCCAGACCCATCGCCCTATTACACACCTAATCTACACATCCTAGAACACTATGGGAAATTTAGCATGGCCAATCCGCCTAGCCTGCTCATTGTTGGGCTGTGGGAGGAAACCGGAGTACCCAGAGGAAACCCACACAGACACAGGGAGAATGTGCAAACTCCACACAGACAGTCGCCCGAGGCTGGAATTGAATTATAGAATCATAGAATCCCTACATTGTGGAAAAAGGTCCTCCGGACCAACAAGTCCACACCGACCCTCAGAGTATCTCTCAGTTAAGTGAATAAAGTTAAGTCACTGCAGAACACAGACAGCACAGTATGGAGCTGGAGGAACACAGCAGGTCAGGCAGCATCAGAGGGAAGGAAAGTTGACATTTCGGGTAGAGACCCTTCTTCAGATTAAGTCTACAGGATTCTTAAGCGGGAGGATGAGCAACCAGGATTTTTGGTAAACATCAATACCAATGACATAACTAGGAAAAGGGATGAGGACCTGAAAAGTGAATATAGGGAGCTAGGTTGGAAGCGAAAAGGCAGGATGAGCAGAGTAGTAATCTCAGGATTCCTACTGGTGCCATGGGCTAGTGAGGCGAGGAATAGAGAGTGAGTGCAGCTGAACACGTGGCTACAGAGCTGGTGTAGGAGGGAGGGCTTCAGATATGTGGATCATTGGGATATCTTCTGGGGAAGATGGGACTTGTACAAGAAGGATGGGTTGCACCTGTACTGGAGGGGCACCAATATCATGGGCGGGAGGTTTGCTAGAGCTGTTTGGGAGGGTTTAAACTAGTTTGGCAGGGGGATGGGAACTGGAGCTACGGATCAAAGGATGGGGTAGCTCGTGTACCGGCAGCTACAGCATGCAGAGAGTCTGTGAGGAACGATAGACAATTGTTAGGGCAAACTTGGACTCAGTGCGATGGGCCGAAGTGTGTCTATTTTGAAGCAAGAAGCATCAGGAATAAGAGACGAACTTCGAGCACGGTTCAGTACTTGGAGCGACGATGTTGTAGTCATTACGGAGGTTATCACATGGGCAGGTCATGGTTGTTGGATGTTCCGGGGTTTAGATGTTTCAAAAGAAATCGGAAGGGAGGTAAAAGAGGTGGGGGAGTGGCATTGCTAATCAGGGATGGTATCACAGCTGCAGAAAGGGAGGTCATCGAGGAGGGTTTGTCTCCTGAGTCAGAATGGGTGGAAGTCAGAAACAGGAAAGGAGCAGTCACTTTATTGGGAGCTTTCTATAGAACCCGAAACAGTGACAGAGACACTGAGGAACAGATTGGGAGCAGATTTTGGAAAGGTACAGAAGTAATAGGGTTATTGTCATGGGTGACTTCAACTTCCCTAATATTGACCTGAACTCCCTAGTGCAGACAGTTTGGATGGAGCAGAGATAATTGGTACTGCAGATGCTGGAGAATCCGAGATAACAAGGTGTGGAGCTGGATGAACACAGCAGGCCAAGCAGCATCGTAGGAGCAGGAAAGCTTGACGTTTTGGGCCTAGACCCTTCATCAGGGTCTAGGCCCGAAAC
>JAHRHZ010000266.1:45951400-46036209 GCA_024137785.1 Ginglymostoma cirratum
GGCCTAGACCCTTCATCAGGGTCTAGGCCCGAAACGTCAAGCTTTCCTGCTCCTATGATGCCGCTTGGCCTGCTGTGTTCATCCAGCTCCACACCTTGGATGGAGCAGATTTTGTCAGGTGCGTCCAGGAAGGATTTCTGACTCAATATGTAGATAGGCCAACTAGAGGGGAGGCCATGTTGGATTTGGTGCTTGTCAATGAACCAGGCCAGGTGTCAGATCTCTTGGTGGGAGTGCATTTCAGTGATCGTGATCACAACTTCCTGACCTTTACTATAGTCATGGAAAGGGATGGGAGCAGACGGTATGGGAAAATATTTGATTGGGGGATGGGGAATTACAATGCTATTAGGCAGGAACTGTAGAGCATAAATTGGGAACAGATGTTCTCAGGAAAATGCATGACAGAAATGTGGAGGTTGTTTAGGGAGCACTTGCTACGAGTGCTGGATAGGTTCGTCCCACTGAGGCAAGGAATGGATGGTAAGGTGAAGGAACCTTGGATGACAAGACATGTGGAGCATCTAGCCAAGAGGAAGAAGGAAGCTGACTTAAGGTTGAAAAAACAAGGATCGGACAGGGCTCTGGAGGGCTACACGGTAGGCAGGAAGGAACCGAAGAATGGATTTAGGAGAGCTAGAAGAGGGTATGTAAAAGCCTTGGCAGGTAGGATTAAGGAAAACCCGAAGGCGTTCTGTACTTATGTGAGGAAAAAGAGGGTGGCAAGAGTGAGGGTAGGGCCAATCAGGGATAGTGGAGGGAACTTATGAGTGGAGTCAGAAAAGGTAGGGGAGGTCCTCAATGAATACTCTGCTTCAGTATTCACCAGTAAGAGGGACCTTGACATTTGCGAGGACAGCATGAAACAGGCTGATATGCTCGAACAGGTTGATGTTAGGAAGGAGGATGTGCTAGAAATTTTGAAAAACGTGAAGATAGATAAGTCCCCTGGGCCAGACAGGATATACCCAAGGTTACTACAGGAGGCAAGGGAAGAGATTGCTGCCCCTTTGGCAATGATCTTTGCTGCCCACTGGAGTAGTGCCAGATGATTGGAGGGTGGCAAATGTTATTCCGTTGTTCAAGAAAGGGAATAGGGATAATCCTGTGAATAATGGACCAGTCAATCTTACATGTGTGGTGGTCAAATTATTGGAGAGGATTCTGAGATATAGTATTCATGATTATTTGAAAAAGCACAGTTTGATTAGACATAGTCAGCATGGCTTTGTGATGGGCAGGTCATGCCTCACAAGGCTTATTGAATTCTTTGAGGATGTGACAAAACACATTGATGAAGGTTGAGCAGTGGATGTGGTGTATATGGATTTTAGCAAGGCATTTGATAAGGTTCCCCATGGTAGGATCATTCAGAAACTAAGGAAGCATGGGATTCAGGGAAATTTGGGTATCTGGATACACAATTGGCTGTCCATTAGAAGACAGAGGGTGGTAGCAGATAGAAAGTTTACAGCCTGGAGCTCGGCGACCAGTGGTGTTCCGCAGGGATCTGTTCTGGGACCTCTGCTCTTTGTGATCTTTATAAATGACTTGGATGAGAAAGTGGAAGAGTGGGTTAGTAAGTTTGCCGATGACGTGAAAGTTGGTGGAGTAGTGGACAGCGTGGAGGGCTATTGTAGGTTGCAGCTGGACATTGACGGGATGCAGAGCTGGGGAAAGAAGTAGCAGATGGAATTCAGCCCAGAAAAGTGTGAAGTGATTCATTTTGGAATGTCGAATTTGAATGCAGAATATAGGGTAAATGGCAGGATTCTTGGCAGTGTGGAGGAAAGGAAGGATCTTGGGGTCCACGTCCACAGATCCCTCAAAGTTGCTACCCAAGTTGATAGAGCTGTTAAGAAGGCATATGGTCTGTCGGCTTTCACTGGCAGGGAATTGAGTTTAAGAGCTGGAGGTTTTGCTGCAGGTCTGTAAAACCCTGGTTAGACCACACTTGGAATATTGTGTTCAGTTCCGGTCACCTCATTATAGGAAGGATGTGGAAGTTTTAGAGAGGGTGCGGAGCAAATTTACCAGGATGCCGCCTAGACTGGAGGGCAGGTCTTATGAGGAAAGGTCGAGGGAGCTAGGGCTTTTCTCATTGGAGCGAAGAAGGATGAGAGGTCACTTAGTAGAGGTGTACAAAATGATGAGAGGCATGGATAGAATGGATAGCCAGAAACATTTTCCCAGGGAGGAAATGACTATTATGTGGGGTATAATTTTAAGGTGATTGGATGAAGGTATAGGGGAGATGTCAGAGGTAGGTTATTTACACAGAGAGTGGTAGGTGCATGGAATGCTTGCTGGCGGTAGTAATGGAGTCAGATGCATTAGGGACATTTAAGTGACTCTTGGATAGGCATGATAGTAAAATATAAGGTAGGCAGGGTAGTTTGATCTTAGAGGAGGATAATTTGTCGATTCAGCATCGTGGGCCGAAGGGCCTGTACTGTGCTGTACTGTTCTATATTCTATGTTCTCTCTGACAGAATTTCCGCTTTAATCAACTTTCTCACCTTCAGTATGTTCTGTCTCCTTCTTGGCTGTCTGATAAAGTGTTTGCTAAAACCTGCTTTCACAGCCACATCTCCTTCCTCAGCAACTGTCTCTGGCTCCAACTTACCCCATGCAGATTTCAAGTAATGTTCCATCCTTCAAACCCAACCAGGTTCACAGGAATCTCTGAGACAACAGTTCCCATTGCATACTGAGACCCACGCTCAGTGTCATGTACACTGTCAACCTCACTCTCCATCAGCACCTCCTTATTCTGCCTCAAAGCAGTTCTGGTTCCCAGTTCCAACTCATTCGTTGTCTTCTTAAGGGGCAGCAAGGCGGCACATCGGCTCAGTAGTTAGCATTGCTGTCTCACAGTGCCAGGGACTTGAGTTCGATTCCAGCCTCAGGTGACTGTCTATGTGGAGTTTACATGTTCTCCCTGTGTTTGCATTCCTCTGGGTGCTCTGGTTTCCTCTAACAGTCCATAGATGTACAGGTTAGGTGGATGGGCCATGGTAAATTGCTCTATTGAGTCCAGGGATGTGCAGGCTAGGTGGATTAGCCATAGGAAATGCTGGGTTATAGGGTAGGGGAGTGGCCTTTGGTGGGATGCTATTCAGAAGGTTGGCTTGGACTTGATGGGCCAAATGACCGGCTCCCACACGAATATGAAGCTTCAACAAGAAAAGTTCTGAAAAAGATTCAGATCAGACTCAAAACTCTGTTTCTGTCTCCACTGAAGCTGCCAGAACTGCTTAGTCTCTCTTGCACTTTCTGTTCTTTTTCTTCCTTTTAATTTATCTTTCAACTTGATGCTATACTTTCACACTTTCTACATCTTTCTAACTAATCATAAAGAATTCATGAGGTTGTACCAGACTTTGTGAAGAGGGTCCAAGCCTCTAACATATATCATCTGCAGTTAAAGAGCCTTCGCGGGTGCTAATCATGCTTAGATTTTAGAAAAGCGTGTGATGTGCCTGTTACAGCAATACTGTCAATATACAATAGGACCTAAGAGTTAATTTTTATGCAGCTAGCAAACTGGGGAGAGGAGCCAGAGAAAATGGTGGAAGGAGGGACTGCCTGTCGCTTTCTCACCCTTGTGACATTTTGCCAGCAGCAGGAAAGGTGGAAGTTGACGCTCGAGGCCAGAAGTTAGTTGTGCTGCTTAAAAGCCAATTAAGGGCATCTCGCTGCTGTTGCAGACATTTTACCAGGGCATATCCTTCCACTGCATGGCAAGACCATCAGGTAACCGGAGTAACCAGCTGGTGGGATTGGAAAGGGAACTTTCCTCATCAAGCACAAAAATATCGCTCCTGCAGCAATACATTGCCTTCCCATCCTCTCAAACCAAAAAAAACCCCTTCCTGTGTTTTATGATACACAACAATCCCTGAGCCCACTCAGCATGCTGCAAAGGTGCAATTCCAGCTGTGATCTTTGGTTGTGCTTGATCTGAAGAACAGGTGTCTGTCCCATTAGCCGGCAGCTCTTTGAGATATGTTTACATCCCCTAAAGAGATAGAGGGTCCAATGGCAACTCACTAACTGCATGATGGATGTGAAATGCAGTCAAAATCCCAAACACAGCCACAATTATACATTCAGAGAAGATTGAGTAACCTATGTATCTTCAGTAGTTTCCATACTTCCATTAAACTCAAAAACCCATATTCTAATTTCAGATCTTTTGCAAGGACTAAAAGCTGATAAATATTGGCCATCATCCTCAAAACCTCTAACTCGGACATTTTCTGCTCAAGTCACTGGGGTGTGCTTTGAATCAAAAACAAGCACATTTTGGCGTAATTTTGCAGTAGAAGACTCTTCAGGCAAAACAACACATTTTCTGAAGAAGGCTCCCGACCTGAAACATTAACTCGACTGCTCATCTGATGTTGCCTGGCCTGTTGTGTTCATCCAGCTCTACACCTTGTTATCTCTGATTCCAGCATCTGCAGTTCTTGCTATCTCTACATTTTCTGGTGTTGGGTGTCACCTTCATTGTTGAAGGACTTTCTAGCTTCTTATCTTTTAGGCTACATCTCTCGCAGAATATAACATTTGTCATGAGCACATCTGTTTTGTGGGTATGGCTAATTTAGGCACCTTTTAATTTGTTTAGGAATCTGATTTAAAAACAAACAGCAGCAAAGTTTTAGTTTTTATCAAACCAAAGGTTTGTTTATTGCAGAATGATTGCTGGAAGTAATAAAGTAAAAAAAATGATGGCAGTTATTAGATAAATTGGACATACAATAATTTGCTTCTTTGTATTATAGGGTAAGTTTAAACTGGGAGCATTTGCAATCAGGTAGATAAATTATCATTGCAAACAGTTGCGATATAGGAGCCATGGCTGGGGGTGACTCAAGCTGGGAACTGAACATCCAAGAGTATTTCAGAAGGACAGGCAATGCAGAAAAAGAGGTGTGTTGGCATTGTTCATCAAAGATGAAACCAGTGAATTAGGAGAAAGGATATTGGTGTAGGGAATCTAGATGTAGAATCAGTCTGGGTAGAGCTCAAGGGCACTAAAGAGTGGAAAACATCAGTGGGAACTGTCTACAGGCTCCAAGCTAGAGATAAGGGATGGCATTAAACAGGAAATTGGAGATGCATGGAATGAAGATGACAGAGTAATCATGAGTGACCTTTAATGGCATAGATTGGACAAAACACTTAGCAACCATACCATAATGGATTAATTCCTGGAGGTTCTTTCACTTTGTGAAAGGTCAGAGAGCATGGTCTCACATTATGGGTTCACCCACTTAAGATAGAAATGTGCAGGAATGTTTCTTCCCCTCAGAGTGTAGTGAATCTGTGGAATTCTTTACTGCAGAGGGTTGTAGAACCTCAGTCATTACGTATATTCAAGGCTGAGGTGGACAAATTTTTAATCAAATAAAAGAACAGGGGTTTATGGAGGTAAGACAGGAAAGTTGAATTGTGGATTATCAGAGCACTCATGATTGAATGACCGAGAGAACTCAATGGGCCAACTGGCTTCCATCTGCTCTCACGCCTTATCATTTTATGGTCACCATCTCTACTAAAATAATATCCAGTAGGGCAAGCTCTAACACTGTGTGTACACATGACAGGACTGCCATTTTGAATCTGATACAGCATCTATAGTGTTGAAACTACAGGTGCTACTTTATTGAATTTTGTGATCTTTATCATTTGCACCTTTTGATATTCATCTGGTTTATCCAAACAATCCAACATAAGCCAGAAACAATGCAAGGGATTTGCTGTACAATATCCCAACATTGTGGTCATGGTAGACTGCATGTAACTACAAAATGTGCATAATAAGTCAAGTTTGATACAGCTTTGGGTGTTTTATGCTAAGTTAGCAATGGCTTCTTCATTATTTATGATTGTTTTCCACAGCAGATGTTGAGAAGTCCAACAGCTGTCATGGATACAGCTGCAAAAGAGCGTTCATCTAATTTACTTCTGTTTGTTTTCGAGTTGATCCAATCTCCTCAATTAACATTCCTTTATTTACCCTGTTATTCAACCGTCATAAATTAGTCGGATGCAGGCTGCTAAGTCATACAGTCATAAAGTCATAGAGATGTACAGCTCAGAAACAGACCCTTTAGTCCAACTCATTCATGACGACCAGATATTCTACATTAATCTAGTCCCATTTTCCAGCATTTGGCCCATATCCCCCTAGACCTTTCCTATTCATATATAGATGCCTTTTATATGTTGTAATTGTACCAGCCTCCAACACTTCCTCTAGCAGCTTATTCCACACACACACCACCGTCTGCATGAAAAAGTTGTCCTTTAGGTCCCTTTTAAACCTTTCCCCTCTCGCCTTAAACCTATGCCCTCTAGTTTTGGACTCCACTACACTGGGGAAAAGGGCTTGACTATTCACCCTATCCACACTCCTCATGATTTTATAAACTCTAATGTTTATATGTTGTTTCTAGCTTATGTTGGATTGTTTGGATAAACCAGATGAATATCAAAAGGTGCAAATGATAAAGGTCGCAATGTTATCAAACATTAGGTTTGATAAGTCTTTATTGTCTCTGTTTCAGTTGATGCTAGTTGCTTCAGAAATGTAAATCTGTAGGTACCCCTGAGAAATAGGTTTTCCTTAATTTACCTGCTGAAGATCAGATGGCATCAAACTGGTGGAGTGCACTTAAAGAACCGAATGGTCTACTCCTGCTCCTATCCCTTGTGTTCTTGTGAATTCTGAGCTGTTTGCTGTGTTCTCTCAAGGATACGACTGATATAAAAATTGAGATAAGTGACAAACAACATTACTATAGTCAGTAAAATGTGAATGGTTGCCTGTGTCTATCATGCTTTGTGATCTGAATGGCATATTTTGTACATAGAAACATATAAACGAGTAGCGTATTCAGAATTCAAGCATGTTCTTTCTTTCAGTTAGATTATCATCAGTCTCTACATCCATTCCATTTACCCACATTTGCTTTTATTTTTATGGAATTGTCTCCCAGTAGTGGCGGATAAGAGACCTATTGCCACTTTTTACTAGCCTTGCGTACCTGTTTATTGAGACATTCAATTTAGATGAAAACGTAATGGCCGATTCTGTGCTCTCAGGTGAAATCAGTGATTGCAGAGAGCATTGGACAGGGCATTCTTGCACACAGCTTCACAAAAGAAGTCAAGGGCTGCATATTTACAGTTTACTGTCAAGCTCTCCCTGTCATTACCAATGCACACTCCAAAGCATGGGAGGCTAATCATTTAAGGTTATTACAATAAACCTTCAAAGAAACTACATCCATATTGAAAGGTTTCATAACTTTTTTTTAAGAGAATATATTTCTAATTGCTGTCTGAGTTAATTTTCTTTAATCGGAAAGCGGACAATTTGTGTCATTTAGTTTTGTCCCCGTGGAATTACCTTCCACAGAAACCAGGTAATCATTCCTTTTTTCTCTCTGGAAGAAGTAAGTCAGATTGAAACTGTGAATAATAACTCTTGAATGGTATCAAATTGAATTTGTATTAAAGTAGTGATGCATTTCAGTATCATTTTCAGATGAATGTAATTCAACATTCATCTGAGTCCAGACTAAGCTCTAATTCTAACACACGCTTCGAAAGGAACTCACTTTCTCTTTTACCGATATTTAAATAAATACCATGGATATTTGCAGCGAGAGGAGATGAATTAGTATTAGTTTACATTTCCTCAAAGAGAATAAATATATCTGTAGTAATTCTGCAGACTGATTTGAAAATAGGATGACCAAAAGCTTCCTTGAGCAAATAATTAGCAGGACACAATTGTTGGCAAGCTGTTCTGTAACAAAGAATATTTTAAGTTATACATTTTGTACCAATTAGAATATAAGAAAAGAGAAGTTCATTTGTTCCAGAAACCCCACTGAATAGTCTTGTAGTTAGCCATGTATTTTATCTTTTGATTTCATGTAATGGAATTGATGAACACAGAAAATTCTAATATTGCAAGGCCTTTTAGGGATAATAATTCAAATTAGAGGCATTTATGTTTTTCAGGAGCTAGTGGTAGCAGGCCGTTGTCATTTCTCAAGCATGAAGGCAGCAATTCATACAACCACATGCATTAAATTTCCAGAAATAATATGTTAAGAAAGTAGTCAAAAGCTGGCTGCCATTATTTATAACTACTGTCTCAGTCATCCTTCTCATGTTTATATTATAGATAAATAAAATGACCATATTGAGCTGATGATGACAATGCCACAAAATTAAATCCAGAAGGAAACTTTTTTTCTTGGTCTAAACTGACACCAACGTGAGACAGACGGGGAATAGCGATAAGAACATAAATTAATAATGAAAGTCTAGAACTCGGTTAAATAGCTGAAGGTAGTCTGAAAGGCTCAGTAACTAAAATGGTTTGTAAAAGTAATGTCCACTGCAGTACTTGCAAAGCTCAACCTCATAGCATGAAATTCATGAAGGAAGGTCTAATTTAGCCACAGAACCAATGCTAGAAATTGTCAAGATTACACCAGGCATACAAAGTTTCACTGCAGAATTCCAGACATTCTGATAAATCACAAAGTAGCTTTTCCTTCCATGAAGTCCTCAGTAAAGTCAAAGCAATATTCATTCAATTAAATTCTGGAAAAATGCTATCTATTACCTTCAAGCTCTCTGTAATTGGCAGCCATCAGCCTCGTGAGACAATAGTTCACACTGTGGTACTGTTAGAAATGTAAGTAGTTGTTAATAAACATCTAGACATCTTGTTCCAACAAGAACCCAATTTCACATGTGTTACATGAGCTAACATACAGAACAGCATTCCAACCATATTATACTGGTAGTGGTGTTTCACCCAAGAAGCTACATTAGGGTAATACCAAGCAGGCATTAAAATCTAGTTAGTGGCAGATAGTTGGGGCCAAAAGTTGGAAGGGTGATAGCCGTAATGGAAGTTTAATAGTCATTTCTCGTATTCTGTCTGAGTTCACACTTGTAGCCTCTAGAAATCTATTTCTATCTTGGCTATATTCAATGATTTGGCCTCCACAGTGTTCTAATATACAGAATTGCACATTTTCACCACCCTCAGAGTGAAGGCATTTCTCCACACCTCAACCCAAAATGGCCCACCAATTATCTTGCAATGGTGATGCCTTGTCCTAGATGTCCTGGCTGGGGAAATATCATCTCTGCATCCAATCTATTCAGCTCTGTCAGAAGTTTATATGTCTCAGGCAATCCCATCTCTATCTTCTGAACTCCAGAGAATTCAGGCCCAGTCTACCATATGTCACCTCATACAATAAATTTGCCATCCCAGGAACCGGCTGGTGAATACTTGCTGACCTCTCTCTGTGGCAAGTAAATCTTTTCTTTGGTAAGGAGACCAAAACTGCATACAATGCTCCTGGTATAGTTTCAATGTAGTTCCAGCTGCAGTAAGATATCCTTGTTCCTGTACTCAGACCATTTAGGAAAGGAAATCTGCAATCCCTACCTGGTTTGACCTACATATGACAGCAATGTTGTTGACTGTTAGCTTCCCTCTGGGCAAGAAATGCTGGCCTAGCCAGAGATGCCCACATCCTATGAGTAAATTTTTAAAAGTGGTGAGTCATAAACTTGCAAAAGTTAGGATGAGGCTATACGATGGAATGGTATTCGTGCCGAGCAGACAAACTGTTGGAGAGCCCAGTGCAATGGGAAGAGCGAAGATCTGGAGTTCCAGAAAGTAGCTGTTAAGTAAAGTACACTCATCGCAGCTGAAGTAAATCTAAAGAATTTCACAGGCTATGACTGCCATACATATCCCGGAAGGTTACAAAGATGTCTTTATACGTGTCAGATGTCTTGCTGGTGAAGTAAATGAAAATGATAAACTATCTCAGCATCTGCCAAGATTAGTTCCGGCTACCTTCAAGTCCAGCCTGAAAGACAAAATAGAAGAGCTGGAAAAGCAGGGAGCGACCAAGTGACAGTTCCTGCAAACTGGGTAAAGCAGCATGGTAGCAGTGACAAAACCTGGAAAACTGAAAGTATGCATTGAGTATCTGAAGGTTCTCAGTAACATTTTGAAGAGATTTCACCACCCCATGAAGAAATTTTGTGATAATTTGCTAAAATTTTCCTATCCTTCATGTAAAGAATGTTCACTGGCAAGTGAAGCTAGATGAAAGTAATAATTTTCTCATTACATTTTAGTCAACATTTAAGAGATACAGAAGCCGAAGAATGCTGTTTGGCATTTCCACTGCTCTAGATGTGTATCAACACTGAAAACATGAGATAGTCAATAATTGTCCCAGAGTGGAAGCTACTGTGAATGATCTGCTAGTCAACAGGTTTGAGGACACAATGGACAAAACTATTGCGGGCTATGATCAGAATCCACTGCAACTTTTAGAGAGAGATTGCTGACTGCACCCGAAGCTGAACAATAAAATGATGCAATTGAAAGTGCCTAAAGTCAAGTACATTGGTCACGTACTGATAGTGAAAAGACTTAAGCTGGATCCTCACAAGGTGAGAGATATAAAAGAGATGCAGTGACTGACAGATTTGAAAACAATGCAGCAATTTTTTGGATTTACGAATTATCTAAAACAAAAGTCTCCAGCCTAATTTGTCATCAAAATGTGAACCTCAGTGCAGATCCAGTACTAAAAATGAGCATGGTACTAGGGCACAGAGCAGATTTCACTAAAAAAAACAAACTAGAGATGGCAATGCTAGTGGTGGGGAGCTAAACACCAATGATGAAGTTTGCTTGTAGTAACTATCATGCAGCAAGGTCGATCAGTTGCATTTGAATCCAGGAAGTTAAGGCAAACTGAAAAATGTTATGCTCAGACTAGGTGAAAGGGTGTCTTGCTACAGTTTTTCCTTGTCAAAATTTAATCAATACTTGTTTGTGAGAGACAACATGGCAATGGAATCTGGCCACTTGAAAGCCACTTTAAAGCACCATCTGCAAAGCATTATCTTCTCCAAAAATGTCACTTCATTTGCAGACCTATCATCTGGATGTGAATTGAAAGCAAAGGAAACAGATGTACTCAGTCAAACTGCTGTTGAGGCAGAACATTAAAAAAGTTAAGGACACTAAAAGTGTGCAATCTTCCAGATTCAATGAGGAATAAGAGCTCAACATGCTCTCGAAAGTCATCAATACACCAGAGACATTGAATGTAAAAGATTAGCATATTGCTCAAATCAAATAAACTACTCAACAAGATACAACTCTCCAAGTGCTGTAGTGATGAAAGGATGGCCTGAAAATATCAGGAACACAAACGGTCACTCGATGAGAGTATTCAACATACAGGAATGAAATAATAGATGAGCATCATGTGAAGGAAATAGATTCATTATCCTCAAGAGGATGAGAAAAGAGAAACTGAAGTGCATCCCTGCAAACCAAAACTGACTTGAGTCTAGGTTGAGAAAGGCAAAAGAAGTGCTCCACTGGTCAAAGGTGAGCAATGAGATTAAGGACCACATTAGCCAGAGGATTGCTTGTAAAGAACGCCAAGCACAGCAAGCTAAAGAATTGATTGTGTTGCATGGCATCCTAAATAGGCCATGGATGAAGGTTGAAATCAATCTATTCATTCTCACAAGAAGTGACTATGGTGTCACTGTCTGCTATAATTCTAACCGCAGGGAGTTTGACAAACTGACGTCAATGACCGTTAATGACCGTTCAAGAAATCTTGAAATCACACCTCATTAATTACAGCATGCAAGACAATGTACTGACCCTCAATTCACAAGCGAAGGATTCAGCCACTTCCTAAAGAATTGGGAAATTCAACACAGCAATGAGCTAAGCGATCAGAAAGAAATCAAACAAATCCATTCAAATGTACAAGGCAATCCTCGATTGGAGAAATCCACATCTGAAAGCATGAAAAGTAATCCAGCTCAAGGACGAATGCCATGCTACAATTATATTGAAACACTGCCACAAGGACACTTTGCACGCAGGGACAGGGACCCAAGCCATTCATTGGATATGGCTCCATCTCAGAGCTGCTTGCTCTATTAAAACTTAGCAACTACCTGGCTGCTCACTGCATTCCTGCCTTGCCTTTCCTCACTATATCCTACCTCGCATTGACATGCCATGCCTATTAGTATAGGCACACAACCAGGCAGCTTTGCCTTGTTGGTCATCAGCCCTTATTAAAGGCGCTTTTATTTTGCAGTATGCTGTATCAATCCCGAACCAGCTTCCTGCCCAGCGAACTCACTACATGTGCAGCAAGTCAGCAGCCATGTCTCAAGGTCACTGGGGAGTTGTCAGTGGAGGCACAGTAAGTCAAGGTTAGCCTTTAATACCAGCCCAGAGGATTCACCATGATCAGGTGTCCAGTCATGGTGTTCTCAACCACGTGGTTTTACCTCTGCTGTCCATGTAGTGGGTCACGGTCAGTCAGGGAGCTGTATAGCCACCAGCCAGGGCCCTGGGCACTTCCCATCCAGAGCTGTCCTGTCAGGTCACTCATAGGGTATTCAATACAGTTCTCCCCTTGAAGCCAGGGTACTACTGATCATGGAAGAATGCATTTCCATATTACCCCATTCACATCCATACATTACCATACCACCTTACAAATACAGTTGCCTCCCTTCACAATTGTCAGTTCTGAGGAAGGGTCACCGGACCCGAAACGTTAACTCTGTTTTCTCCTTCACAGATGCTGTCAGACCTGCTGAGCTTTACCAGCAACTTTGTTTTTGTCACTCAGAGGGTACATTGGGACAGTCCAGAGAAATTAGGAGTAAGGTGATGGGAGGAGGTGGGTCGTGGTAGGGGCATACCTATTTATAGGCATTTGTAGCTGCAGTTTGGGTGATGACAATTGCGAAGGGAGGCAACTGTATTTGTAAGGTGGTGTGGTAAAGTATGGATGCAAATGGGGTAATATGGGAATGCATTCTTCCATCGTCAGTGGTACCCTGGCTTCAAGGGGAGAACTGTATTGAATACACCTGGCATGGTTACCTATGACAGGGGCTGGGAGTGAAAAGGTGGGAAGTTGGAGGCTCATGTAGGTGGGTTGGGTGGGGACCTGAGGAGGTGTGAAGCCAATGGGTCTCACAGGAATGGCTTATCAAGAAGAAAATCTTGGGGCCTCACCAATAAGTAGAGAGGTTGCTGGAAACCACTGCACAAACTACATGTGCTACTATCTTCCATAATACTGAAAATCAAAATGATACAATGGGAAGAGGGAAGGGTAAGTGCATTGACTTGTGAGGGAGGGGGTTGCTATACCCTCCAATGTGAGACCATTTAGGGGCAAGAACATGACACTCAGACCCATTTTCTGTGCATGGCACAGAATTGCAGGCCCTTTAATCCTTGGTGATTCAAATGCAATGGCTCCCTGTGGGCTCTACAGTTCCCCTTGTGCTGTATACACACCTGCCCTGTACATCATTGACTATGTCATTCACACTGGCATGGTTGTACACTGAAATCAGGTTAAGACTAATAGTGTTTGACCATAATTGTCAATGGTGCAAGGAGATCCCATTGTCCTATATATGTGTTGTTCATCACGCCGCTACATGCCGTAGCAGGCTGTTAATATGAACATTAATTCATGGTACGTCCTGTATAGGGCGAAATCAGGCATCATGCTGTCACAGTTAATTTCAGGGCTACAAGGGTAAATTCTGCATTGACCTTCCAAAGAGAATCCCACCCAAACCCAGCCCCCTACCCTATCTCCATAACCCCACATTCTCCATGGCTAATCCTCCTAGCCTACACATTCGCGGACACTATATGTGGATTGGCCATGCTAAATTGCCCCAATCTGCACATCTGTTGTAGGAAACTGGAGCACCCAAAGAAAACCCATGTAAGCTCCACACAGATGATCACCCACAGCTAGAATTGAGCCTGGTGCTGTGATTCAGCAATTCAAAACACTGAGCCAGCATGCTAAACACTCAAAGAAACAGGTGTGTTGCAAAACCAAGAATATTTATGATTACACAATACTTTTTCATACAGTACATTGTCATCTGTGCTGCCAATGTGCCCTCTGAAGCTATTTTATTTGTTCCATCTCTCCTACAAAGTCTTGCTGTTGTCCAGGATTCTGCAGCTAAGATGGAGAGAGCCTACAGGGCAGGGGAGTCCAGTGGCCTTGGAGATTTGATTAGGCAAACCCAAGGCTGTTTAACCTGGATGGCCTGGACATGCTGAGGGTTTTCCTGTCAGAGGCAAACACACCCTTCTTGGCTTGAACTTTCAAGGATTGGGGGTGTGGCTAGGCATGGTGAAGTTGGAGGACCCGGCCACCTTTGGAGTGTCCAGAAAGGAGACTTCTGAGGGGCCTATGTGCAGTTCCTTCTGTAGCTGCTGTCTCCTGGCACTACTCTGCAATCTTGTGAAGAAGGTGTCCTGAAGTGCTTGCCAGGTTTCTTAGCCCCATGCTGTCATGCCAGTGGTTATGAGGAGCAATGGCTTGGGGGTTGGCATGCTGGTGTGTGCGTCTTCCCAGCAGACATTGGGAGTGTTAGAAGTGACTGTGCGTGGCAGCCACCAACCTATTCATGGAGGCAGCCAGACAATCAGCACTTGAGGCAGTTAGGTCCCCTTCTGGAAGATGAGGGCCATTACCTCCAATGTACTTGTCAGCCACTCTTGCTCCATCTTGTGCATCTGGGCTAAATCCCTGATTGCTGACAACACAGGGTCTTCTCTTGCCCAGGCCTGAGCAAGTGCCAGATTTCCGACAGTCTCCTGAGTGCCAGACCCTGAGGTATATCTGCCTCAGCCAGCTGTGGAGCTGTCTCAATGAGGTACTCACCAGATTGTGGTCCCAAACCTTTTAGTGTGAAGTTACCATTGAGTGTCAATACCTGAACCGATGTGGTGTGCAGAGGCAGCCTTGCTGATACCTCATCTGAGCATCAGAATTCACTTGCTTGAGGAGGCAGCTTCTGATAGAACATCCTGTGTCTGCACCAAGGATCTGGACATTCCACTTGCATCTGCAAGACACAAAGGAGAGAAAATGTCAGAGCCATTGGTTAAACATTGTGTGCAATGAATGATACTGATGCTGGAGTTAATGTGATAGTTACACTGGAATGAAAAGTGGGACTTACTTGGTTAGTAGAATATGGATGTTCATTACCATGGGAGTCGACCCCATCTTCTCCTGCAAGTGCCAGCATTCGCTCATCTTGGTAAGTGAGGACATAGATGTCAGGCAACCTTCCATCCATCTGAGCTGTTTCTGCCCTTTTGTGAAGCGTCTTCTCCTGAAATGAGAGAAAGGGAGTGATTGAGTGAGATGAAAGGCACAAGTGGTCAAAAAGTAGTGAAGTGTTCAGAGAGAGTGAGTCCACAATGCAGCTGCCTTATAGGGTTAGTGTGGTGGGAGTTTGTGGGGTGACAAGAGTCAGTGTGGTGTTACAGGTAATAAGGAAAATGGCGGAGTTTGTATATGGGTGGGTGGTGATGCTGTAGCAGAGATAGAGTGAGTGTAGAAGCAGAAAGCAGATTGTGGCATTTACCCTGGAGAGCAGAAAAGGTCATTGACCTTCTTGCGGCACTGCTGGCTATTCCTCCAGTCCTGGGAGACTGCCCTCATTCTAGTGACATCTCCGATCAGGCTGTAGGGAGTACTGGTGTGTCTGCTGGTCCTCCTAGGAAAGGATTCCTCTCCTCTGCACGGTGGCTTGGTGGTTAGCACTGCTGCCTCACAGCACCAGGGACCCAGGTTCAATTCCACTCTCAGGCAACTAGCTGTGTGGAGTTTGCACATTCTCCCCATGTCTGTGTGGGTTTCCTCCGGGTGCTCTAATTTCCTCCCACAGTCCAAAGATGTGCAGGGTAGGTGGATTGGCAATGCTAAATTGCCTGTAGGGTTCAGGGAGGTGTAGATTAGTAGGGTTATAGAGGAATGGGTCTGGGTGGGATATCTGAGGGTTGGTGTGGACTAGTTGGGCTGAACGGCCTGTTTCCACACTGTAGGGATTCTTTGAAGTTCCATGAAAAAGCACCTCCAGCTCCCTGTCAAAGAATCGCAGTGCCATTTTCCCTTTCTCTGACATGTTCTGTATAACTGTCTGCCATCAAGCAGAGCAATTTTGGATTGCCTGATACCTTTTAAGTTTGGTGTGAGTAGCACAGGCGCTGGTCTTTCGGTGGATGTCTGGTGAACGGTGAGTTCTTCCTGATACAGCAAGTAGTACCGTGGGGCTAGAATTGGGCAAGAGCAACAGTATAGTGTCAAGGCTTGTGGTTAATGAGGAGAATTTAGTGAGATATGGTGAGACATCCCACTCAGCCTCACAACAAGCAACACTCTAAGAAGCTCAGCGAAAATGACATTTAGCCAAAAAAGGTAAGGTTCAGCCCAATATGCGGGGTTACAGGGAAAAGGCAGGAAATTCACACCAAATTAAAATGAAAGAATTGATGCAGCCTCAAAGTGCAAAATGGCCTCCTTGTGCACTATATCAGTTCTGTCATTCAGTGATCTTTTCATGTCTTCATTTTGTAAGGTCCTACAAATGTTATAAGGGTGCTAAAATTATTATTGGACCTCCTTCCCCTCAAGTTATTCAATCCATGGTGGATGAAGGTAGAGCAGTGGATGTGGTATACATGGATTTAAGTAAGGTGTTTGATAAGGTTCCCCATGGTAGGCTCATGCAGAAAGTAAGGAGGCATGGGATAGGGGGAAATGTGGCAGACTGAATTCAGAATTGGCTGACCTTTCAAAGACAAAGGGTGGTAGTGGACATAAAATATTCAACATGGTGCTCAGTTACGAGTGGTGTACCACAAGGATCTGTTCTGTGTCCTCTTCTATTCGTGAGTTTTGTCAATGATTTGGATGAAGGAGTGGAAGGGTAGATTAGTAAGTTCGCGGACGATACAAAGGTGGGTCGAGTTGTGGAGAGTGCGGAGGACTGTTCTAGGTTAAAAAGGGACATTGATAGGATGCAGAGCTGGGCTGAGAAGTGGCAGATGGAGTTTAACCCTGAAAAGTGTGAGGTGATTCATTTTGGAAGGACAAACTTGAAAGCAGAATATAGGGTTAACGGAAAGATTCTCGGCAGTGTGGAGGAGCAGAGGGATCTTGGGATTCATGTTCACAGTTCCCTGAAAGCTGCCACCCAGTTGGATAGAGTTGTTAAGAAGGCATATGGTGTGTTAGCTTTCATTAATAGAAGGATTAGTTCAAGGGCCATGAAGTTATGCTCCGGGTATACAAAAGCCTGGTTTGGCCACATCTGGAGTATTGTGTCCAGTTCTGGTTGCCTCATTACAGGAAAAACATGGAAGCGTTGGAAAAGGTGCAGAGGAGATTTACCAGGATGTTGCCTGAAATGGAGGGAAGGTCTTGCGAGGCTTTTCTCTTTAGAACGACGAAGGATGAGAGGTGACTTGATAGAGGTGTACAAAATGACCAGAAGTATAGATAGAGTGGACAGCCAGAGACTTTTTCCTAGGGTGGAGGTAGCTATTACAAGGGGACATAGTTTTAAAGTGAGTGGAGGTACATAGAGGGGAGACGTCAGAGGTAGATTCTTTACTCAGAGAGTGGTCGGGGCATGGAATACACTGCCGGAGCGGGTAGTGGAGGCGGCCTCATTAGGGACATTTAAGCTGCTATTAGATAGGCAAATGGATGATAGTATAAGGTGGGGGTGGAGGTTAGATAGACCTTAGGTTTAGTGTAAAAGTTCAGCACAACATTGTGGGCCGAAGGGCCTGTACTGTGCTATGCTGTTGTATGTTCTATAATATGACTGTTCCTTTCAAATAACATGGGAAGTACATCTGAATTGGTGCATTTCTTCCAACATCAGTTAGACTATAAAAGATAATTAGGCGGTTGTACACAATCACTTAGAGAAATACTTGTGTATTTTGAACCATCATTTTTCTTAAATTTTGAAAATTGTGCTCTAACTGAAATTAAAGTCATAAAGTATCTTGATGATTTTGAAATTACAGTAAAACCTTGATGAATTGAATACCAGGAGGTGGAGGTGGAGCTACCGATGTTGGACTGGATCTCACTGCACCTGACAAAGGGGCTGCACTCCAAAAGCTTGTGTGATTCCAAATAAACCTGTTGGACTATAACCTGGTGTGGCTTGTGACTTTGAATACCCAGGGAACTGCATTCAATTTATATTACGCAGTAGATGCGCGAGAAAGGCTTTAATCAACTTGTTCACACTTTGCAATGACCTGACCTTGTCAAAGTTGGGACAGTGCATTGATAAGGCTGGGAGTTGGCCCAAGAAAAGTTCTAAAACTCTTTTTCTGCTTTGTGTGCTGTTTTTGGATGTGCACCATAACACCCACCAAATTGATATTGTAGTCAAATATGTTTTCAGTGTTATCAATTAGCTATGTGCAATCCTGGTCCATCTCTACAGTCTTTGAAGCATTGGCCAGAGAAGCAGGAAGGCAAGAAATAATATTCATCAAACCTTTCAGAGTCATCAGTCTCCTCTGGCTCCTCAGTTGAAGGACATATTTTGTTTATGATGGCATCATCTGTCAGTTCCATTGTATATCGCACAGCATTGGCCATCAGGACATAATTTGCTGTGATTTCTCTGCTGGAATTTCCATGCCAGCCTCCTGCAACAAAGCAAAAATTGCTTTCTCATAGGGTTTATTTGCCTCACACTGTTCCACCTCACTCTCATTGTCCTGTGTAGTCATAACCTGTTTGAATTCAGCATTAGTGGAAACGGTTAACAATTGTGCATGATGCCAGGGTTTTTGAGTTCCTTTATTAATTTCACCTTCTCTTCAATTGACAATGCTATAAAAGTTAAAAGTGCCACACTCACAGGTTTTGAATGTGCACTCACAGGGACATCTCAATGTCAACTAATGGCTTGTCCAGCAATCCATGACTTTGTGCATTTGTATCATGTCCAACTCCACTCTGGTCAGGATGGTCATATAACAAGTTTGGACAACCTTAGCCAATCCAAGATCATTAACGTGGAATATTTGCTTGTGACAACATTGTTCATTAGTAATGACTACTCCATCACTTGGAGTGGTTCATGACTTTAATATAACTAGGTTTACATCTCATCTAATTTTGACACATCACAATTTCACTATTTTGCGCAGAGAAAGTAATCTATTGCTTTCATTGGTGCATATAATTATAGTTTTAAAATCTTCATGAATAGTGAATGATGCATGACAAATTTATAAGAATTCTTTGAGGAGGTAACAAGCAGGATATAGAAAAGAGGACCAGTGGATGTAATATATTTCGATTTACAGGAGATGCATGATAACGTGCCATACATTGGGTGACTTAATAAGAGGACAGACCATTGTGTTGGTGGTAGAATATGAGCATGGATAGAGGATTGGCTAACTAACAGTTGACAGAGAGTTCAGATAGCAAAGCATTTTTAGGATGGCAACCTGTTACTAGTGGAGTGGCACATAAATCAGTGTCAAGGACATGACTATTTATAACATACTTTAATGATTCAGATGAGAAAAGTGAATGGACTAGAACTAACTTCGCAGGAGACACAAAACTAGGTGCAAGACAAATGGTAAGAATGACATAGAATCTGCAGGGGATATAGGCAGTTTAAGTGAGTGGGCAGCCTTGAGAGATGGAATGTAATGTGGGAAAATATGAAGCTATACACTTTTGCAGGAAGAATAGAGGAGCTGAATATTATTTTAGTGGAGAAAACCTGCAGAAAGCTATAAAACAGAGTGAATTATGAATCACAAAAAGCTAGCATCCATGTTCAAAAGATAATGGGGAAAACAAATGGAATGTTGGCCTTTATTTCAAAGGGAATGGAGTATAAAAATTGAGAGCAAAAACAGAAGTTGCTGGAAAAGCTCAGAAGGTCTGGCAGCATCTGTGAAGAAAAAAGTCAGAGTTAACTTTTCGGGTCTGGTGACCCTTCCTCAGGTCATACAATTAAGACAGAGATGAGGAGGAACCTCATCACTCAGAGGGTGGTAAATCTGTGGAATTATTTAATAGCCCAGTCTTGGCTGTCTGTGCAGTAGGAATATTCAAATCTGAGATGGACGCATTTTTAATCAGTATGGGAATCAAGAATTATGGGGGAAATGTAGAAAAGTTGAGTTGAGGATTATCAGGTCAGCCATGATCTCATTGAATGGTAAACCAGACTTCCTGGGCTGAATGGCCTACTTCTGTCTAATGTCTTTTGGTTTTATTGTCTTATGGATGTCCATCATTAAATATTGCTGGGAAATGACACATCTTGTGAAAGCTTTTCACTTTATACTCATCAGTGCAATTTGCAAGAAAACTGTGTACATAGAAAAGAAAAGAATAGTTTTATGATTAATGACATTTAACTGCCAAGATTTGTTTAAACTTTAAACTGGCCAGGTGGATGCTCACTGGTCAGGGCCTTGCCCTGAGAAATGAAACAGAGAATGGGTATCATCTATTTTTTTTGTCCAATAAAAAGGCACAGAGTTTGTACATGTTCTGTCTGTCTCCTAAGAACAAAACTCTTGTGTATTAATGTATGTAATTTCCAGAATGCAGAAATGCAATGCTTTGCTAACTGAATTGGCAATCTTAAATTGGTAGGTCAGTGTAATTGGTCTCGGTATTCTTGGGACAGAGGAGGTATAATTGTATATTTTTTAGCTTAATGCAGTAGATTGTTCCTTTATATGTTGTACAAAAATGTATGCACTCTGCATTTTAACTATGTGTCAGTAATCAGTTGTACAATCGCAACTGATGTATGAAAATAATCAATGTTCTACTGCAGTAGTTCATGTAAATTGCTGAATTAAATCAAAATAGTACAGTTTGCTATTGGTTTGCACAGTGTTAACTTTATTTAACTGTAAACAAGATCTATGCCAGTGACTGTTTAACAACAGGCAGAATGACTATAGCTTCAAGTCTGATGAAATAAGTGAAAAAGAATCATGTTGATAAGGTTTCATACAAAGATTTGTTGAATCAGTGCAAATATATTACTGCCTAGGGGCTTTGAGAGTACTGAAATGGTCTTGCATCGCTGTTCTCTAAAAGAATCCCGAGTGTTGATATTTGTTTACTCGAATAAAACCATTTTTGGGACAATATATGAAAATGATTGTCTCAGCGATACAGATTACAATATAATAGATATCAATATATTCAATCATACACAGACACACATGGACACTTTTAATCCCCATGATATACTGTCTTGCTGGTGTAGAATAAGAATTATACAGACTCTAGCTGAGATATGCTTTTGCAGCAATAATTCTCCTACATTGATTCTGCAGCTGGATAAGATAGTTCATTGCCTCCTCAACTGAGGCAGGAACATAAAAATATAAAAGCAGGATTAGGCCATTCAGCTCATTGAGTCTGTTCAGCCATTCAGTTAGATCATGGCTGATCATTTAGCTCAGTGGCACTTTCACACGTTCTCCATACTCATAGAAACCCTGCTGAGTGGAAGGAGGCCCATCAAGTCCACACTGACCCTCCGAAGAGTATCCCATCCAGATCCAGCCTTCCACCCTATCCCTGTAACCACTCATTTACCATGGCTAACCCACCTAGCCTACACATCCTTGGTCACTATGGGTAATTTTAACATGACTGATCCAACTAATCTGCACCTTATTGGACTGTGGGAGGAAACTGGAGCATATGGAGGAAACCCACAGACACATGGGGACAACATGCAAACTCCACACAGGTAGTCACCCAAGAATGGAATCGAACCTGCATCCCATGTGCTGTGAGGCAGCAGTGCTAATCACTGAGCCATGGTGTCATCCCCTTGATGTCATTACACAGGTGCAACATACAGTGGGCCTGACTTCGGATCTTGTGACTGAATGCAAGTAAAATTTCCTTTAACACCACAAAAACATACAACAGTCATAATAATTATTAATTCAATTTAGTCAGATCACACTGAACTTTTGACTGTGCCTTCAGCTGGAAAGTCATAATTTTCTGAATGTGTGAACTGATAATGGCACAGTGAGGGCAACTGGGCATCTGGGAACTTAGTGAAAGGAGGGACAAAGCAGACAAATCGAGAGAATTTCCTTACCATTTTCAATGCATTAATGGCATACACAGGGCATGGAAAATTTATCAGCAAATAAAAACTGCATGGAAGTTGATTTTAAATACTGTGTGCCTTTAAAAAGGCTCTCCCAAATTTCATCATGTTTTCCGAAACCATTAGCTACCATGATGCCAGCCATCTCCATAATCACTAGGAATCACCATGTCAATTGGAACAGCAATTCTTGAAGATTACTTTCCTTCTATCTCCATCTCTTAGGACAACAACACTTGCTGGGCCTCTCACCTTCATTTCGGTTTTGCTGGTATATCTATAACTTCAAGCACTCAAGTCTTGTGCTATTGGTTTCTTCATCAGACACCAACATTTATTTATATATGATGAATTTACTTATTTTTGATAGCCACATTGGTTTTCTCATAAAATTGTTGAAGCGAGTATGGGAACTGGCAAAACAGAAATAGTGTTTGAGAAATTTATTAGAATTTTTGAGGATGTAACTGGTAGGGCAGATAAATAGAGTTAACATGGGGAGTTTAATTGGATTCCCAAAAAGAAGTCAAATGTAAAAGTTAACATGTTATTTGGGCTCAGAGTCGGGGGCAATATTTAAGTATGAACACAGAATTTGTTAACAGGCAGAGAGCAGCAGGGACAATAAATGGGATTTTTAAACTTTCAAAGTTGGCAGGCTGTATTTCATGGAGTGCTGCAAAGATCAATGTTGTTGTCTCAGATATTTGCAATCAATATTAATCGCTCAGATGAAGATACAAAGAATAACTTATCCAACTTTGCTGATGATGCAAAGTTTGGTGGAGATACAAAATGTGAGGAGGACAAAAAGAGACTGCAAAGGAATATGAACTGGTTAAATGAGCAGAAGACAAAGTGACAGATAGCACATAATAAGGGAAAATTATAAATTATTCCACTTGATAGCGCGAGCAGAAAAACAGAACAGCATTTGAAAGGGATGAAACTTGTAAATGCTGATTTACACACAGAATCGGGTATACTCTTGTAAGGAACACAAAGCATTAGTATGCAGGTCCAACATATAATTAGGTAAACATGTTGCTCTACTGATTTATCACAAGTGAATTGGAGTACAAAAATATAGCTATCTTAGTGCATTTATTTAGGGCTATGGTGAGATAACATCAAAACTGTATGCAGCTTTGATCTCTGATTTCAGGAAAGATACACTTACTTTTGAGGCGAGGGGGGTACAGTGAAAGTTCATTGGATGAGTCCTTGAGATAAGAGGGCTGCCCTATAGTGAGAGGCTGAGTAAACTGCTTGCATACATTCTGAAGTATAGCAGAATGAGAGGAGATGTTATTGAGAAATACAAGGGCGTACAGCAAACTTTGTTTCGCCCGGGGCTTTATGAACCAGCGTTCCTGATAAATAGGCAAAAATTATATACCTCAAACACTACAAGTTTACTGTATTATTCTGTCCAACTATTATAGCTTTTAAAATTTATTTAACTAAATGTAAGTATGCTTGTCATTCAATTGAATGGTCCCATAAACATCACCAGTTGATTCAATTTCGAGTCAATTTCCCCCCAAATACCTTGATCTACTGTGATGCCCGAGTAGTCAATTGAGGGTACGCGTGAGAAAGCTCTCTGCCGATAAGTTTTATTTAAGGCAAAGTTGCTTTATTATTTAAGTGATTTATGCTGTAAATAAATTGTAATAGTGATCCACATTATGATTCTATTACTTAGTGCATGTTTTTATTTTGCTTATGTGAACCTCTTGGTTATCCAGAATATTTGATCAACCTGCACACCCCTGTTCCCATAGGTGCCAGGTAATAAAACATTTACTGTGATAACAAGGTGTAGAGCTGGATGAACACAGCAGGCCAAGCAGCATCAGAGGAGCAGGAAAGCTGACGTTTTGGGCCTAGATCCTTCTTCAGAAATGGGGGAGGGGAGAGGGGTTCTGAAATAAATATGGAGAGAGCGGGAGGTGGATAGAAGATGGATAGAGGACAAGATAGGCGGAGAGGAGACAGACAGGTCAAAGAGGCGGGGATAGAGCCAGTAAAGGTGAGTGTAGGTGGGGAGTTAGGGAGGAGATAGGTCAGTCCAGGGAGGACGGACAGGTCAAGGTGGCAGGATGAGGCTAGTAGGTAGGAGGTGGGGGTGGGACTTGAGGTGGGAGGAGGGGATAGGTGGGAGGAAGGACAGGTTAGGGAGGCGGGGACAAGCTGGGCTGGTTTTGGGATGCGGTAGGGGGAGGGGAGATTTTGAAGCTTGTGAAGTCCACTTTGATGCCATTGGGCTGCAGGGTTCCCAAGCGGAATATGAGTTACTGTTCCTGCAACCTTCGGGTGGCATCTTTGTGGCACTGCAGGAGGCCCAGGATGGACATGTCGTCTGAGAAATGGGAGGGGGAGTTGAAATGATTCACAACTGGGAGGGGCAGTTGTTTAGTGCAAACTGAGTGTAGAGACTAAAAACCATAAGTACAGTAAACTTACTGGTGCCCACCACCCAAAACGGGCTTCCTCCACCTCCCAAATCCCCAACCCTACCCAGGACCTTCCTCACAATGTGCCCGCCACTATTGGCCATGTGCCATGTGTCACATCCTCTGCCGCTGGGTACTCCACTTCTGGGACAGCGAACTCCATCGACACCACTGCTGATGCCACCGCCTCCATTTCCGAGGCCAACACCATGGACACTGAGGACGCACCTACCGTCACCGCTGCCGCCGCCGCCTACCCCGCTCCGCCCACCGCCGACGCCGATCTGCCCACCACTGACGTCGACACAACTCCGCCCACCACATGACCCACCACCGATGCCGACGTCGCTCCACCCATCGCCTCCACAGCCAGCAGCTCCAGAGAGACAGCAGCATCCAGCCCTGCCGAGTCTTCACCTTCCCCCCAGACCTTTTCCTTACTAAGGACGAACGGTCGGTCCTCAGTAAAGGGCTCACCTTTGTCCCCCTCCACCCACACATCAACGAATACCGGTCATGCTTGGAAATTGAACAGTTCTTCTGCCGCCTCCGACTCGGCGCTTACTTCTTTAATTGTGAGCCTAATTCTCCCTCTACTGACCCTTTCTCCTGCCTCCAACACACCCCCTCCTCCAGGACACCACCCCAAGGCCTCCTTCCCTCCCTCGACCTCTTCATCTCCAACTGCCGTCGAGACATCAATTGCCTCAACCTCTCCAGCCCTCTCACCCACTCCAACCTCTCCCCCGCAGAATGTGCAGCACTCCACTCCCTCCGCTTCAATCCCAACCTCACCATAAAACCCGCGGACAAGGGATGCACAGTTGTAGTATGGCTCACTGACCTTTACATCGCTGAGGCCAGGCACCAACTCTCTCACACCTCCTCCTACCGCCCCCTTGATCACGACCCCACCCCCGACCACCAAACCATCATCTCCCAAACCATCCACAACCTCATCACCTCAGGTGACCTCCCACCCACAGCCTCCAACGTTATCATTCCCCAACATCACGCCTGCCGCTTCTATCTCCTTCCCAAAATCCACAAACCTGACTGACCTAGTTGACCCATTGTCTCCACCTGCTCCTGCCCCACTGAATTTATCCCCACCTATCTCGACTCCATTTTCTCCCCCTTGGTCCAGGAACTCCCTACCTACCTCCGTGACACCACCCACACCCTCCACCTCCTCCAGAACTTCCAATTCCACAGTCCCCAACAACTCATCTTTACCATGGACGTCCAGTCCCTATACACCTGCATTCCCCATACAGATGGCCTAAAGGCCCTCTGCTTCTTCCTGTCCCACAGGCCCGACCAGTCCCCCTCCACTGACACCCTCATCCGCTTAGCCGAACTCGTCCTCACCCTCAACAATTTCTCTTTCAATTCCTCCCACTTCCTACAGACAAAGGGGGTGGCCATGGGTACCCACATGGGCCCAAGCTATGCATGCCTCTTTGTAGGTTACGTGGAACAATCCCTCTTCCGTAGCTACACTGGCCCTAAACCCCACATCCTCCTCCGTTACATTGATGACTGTATCGGCACCACCTCGTGCTCCCACAAGGAGCTCGAACAGTTCATCCACTTCACCAACACCTTCCACCTCAACCTTAAGTTCACCTGGACCATCTCTAATACCTCCCTCTCCTTCCTGGACCTCGCTGTCTCCATCTCTGGCAACCACCTAGAAACCCATATGCATTTCAAGCCCACCGATTCTCACAGCTACCAAGAATATACCTCCTCCGACCCACCTTCCTGCAAAAATGTCATTCCCTATTCCCAATTCCTTCGCCTCCGCCGCATCTGCTCCCAGGATGAGGCATTCCACTCCCGTACATCTCAGAGGTCCTCGTTTTTCAAGAACCGCAACTTCCACCCCTCAGTGGTAGAGAAAGCCCTCGACCATGTCTCCCGCATTTCCCGCAACTCATCCCTCACACGCCCTCCTCGCAATAACAACCAAAACAGAATCCCCCTCGTCCTCACGTACCACCCCACCAACCTCCGGATCCAACTCATCATCTTCCGACACTTCCGCCATTTGCAATCCAACCCCACCGCCAAAGACAATTTCCCTCCCCACCCTTATTTGCTTTCTGGAAGCACCGCTCTCTCCGTGACTCCCTTGGCCATTCCACACTCCCCTCCAGCCCCACCACACCCGGCACTTTTCCCTGCAACCGCAGGAAGTGCTACACCTGCCCCTACACCTCCTTCCTCTCCCTCATCCCAGGCCCCAAGAAGGTTTTCCACATCAAGCAGATGTTCACCTGCACATCTGCTAATGTGGTATACTGCATCCGCTGCTCCCGTTGTGGCCTCTTCTACATCGGGGAAACCAAGTGAAGCCTTGGGGACGGCTTTCCAGAACACCTACCCTCGGTTCGCACTAAACAACTGCACCTCCCAGTCACGAATCATTTCAACTCCCCCTCCCATTCCTCAGACGACATGTCCATCCTGGGCCTCCTGCAGTGCCACAAAGATGCCACCCGAAGGTTGCAGGAACAGTAACTCATATTCCGCTTGGGAACCCTGCAGCCCAATGGCATCAATGTGGACTTCACAAGCTTCAAAATCTCCCCTCTCCCAACCGCATCCCAAAACCAGCCCAGCCTTCCTCCCACCTACCCCTTCCTCCCACCTCAAGTCCCAGCCCCATCTCCTACCTACTACCCTCATCCCACCCCCTTGACCTATCCGTCTTCCCTGGAATGACCTATCTCCTCCCTAACTCCCCACCTACACTCACCTTTACTGGCTCCATCCCTGCCTCTTTGACCTGTCTGTCTCCTCTCCGCCTATCTTCTCCTCTATCCATCTTCTATCCGCCTCCCCCTCGTAGGACCCACCTACTACCATCTTGCCCAATTAAACTTGTCACTGGAGAGAGCATAAAATACTGCCCAGAGAATCAGAAAGGGGTTACACGAGATAGACATTAAGAGATGGTTTCCTGTGATTGTTAAATCTAGTAACTGTGTAAAGAGTATCAAGATAAGGGTTCAACCATTCAGGATCAAGAGGAGAAAGTTCTTAATTGAGAGGTTCATGGAATTCACTATCCCAGAGTACTATGAACGTTCATTCATTGCATATACTGAAGGCTAGTTGACAGAATGAAAGCACCTCGATAGATGGGAAAACAAAGTTGAGGCAGAGGACAGCTATGATCATTTTGAATGGATCTTAATAATCTATTGCCAATTCACCAATCCATAAGCCCAATCAGATGTGAAGGTTTTAAATCAATTGGACTGTTTTCCCATACTGATAGATATTCCTGGAGTGATAAGAGTTACTGTCATTTATGTGATGTAATTGGATTTATGTAGTTTAACTGGATCTAGAACGAGCAAACTAATTTGCAAAAGAAATAAATGTGGTGGGAATGGTTTGGATCTAGAATGTACTGCCTGGCAGTGTAGTGAAGGCAGGTCCAATTAGGGTTTTCAAGGGGTCATAAATGATTCTTTCAATCACAACAAGGCGCAGGATTACAGGAAGAAAGCAGAAGAATAACAATAAGCCACAATGCTCAATTGGAGAGCCAGTTTCCATGTGCACCATAACCCTTCTGTGATTCTAGAGGTAATGTGCTTTTGACCTTCAATCAGTTTTGTTTCTTACCCTATTAAATTTTAATTGGAAGCAGTAAATTCAGATGTGGGTTTTCAATTACTGTAAGTTCTTTTGGATACCAGGTAAAGCTATTTAAAGGCGTACATTGTTTAAACAGTTTTAAGACAAATATATCAGAATATCACCTCATCAAGTTTGAGTCATTTTAAATGAGAAACGGACTGTTGAAAGCCTTGTACTGTTTGATCAAGTATTTTACTTGAAATTATTTGAAATGCAAAGCACTTGATTGTAAATTCTCAGAAACTGTATGTTCTGTTAGTAGTGTGGTCTTAGGACACTGTTAATCTTTTCTATTTTTGTTTTATTTCCTCCAACACACTGATAGATAAAGGAGTTAGGTATTTGAAATTACTTTGTAACTATCGTGTCCCAGGCCATTTCCTTCATTTTTCCTTTGGCTAAACATCAATTAATATTGTCTATATTTGTCTTAATCTTGTTACTAATATTCCAATGTCATTCTTTGAACTCCACTTTAAGCAGGTTAGTCAAAAACCCAACTGTAAAATCTATTTTACAAAATCAAAATACTGAAGATTTTGAAAACCTGAAATAAAATTAGGAAATTCATGAAATAGTGGGCAGGATCAGTAGAAAGAACAGAGGGTTGGATATTACATGTCCTGCCAGGCATATTTTTGGTGAAGGATTAAGTAAAATAGGCAAGTGTCTATCGTATTACATTCCCAAACCCTAACGCCCATCCCAAGCTCATTCCCATAGTATGATGGTGGCCAGCCACTAACATTAGCAGTCTTCCCAATGTACTTAGATACGTTGTTAAGAATCGATTGAGCAACTGATGCAAAAAGTACCCTGCCCAATGCCAAAAAATGGCTGGAACGTGCAGGCACGCAGGAATTGACAACCCATTTCTAAACAAAAATGGCAGAAAGGAGGACAGTACAATCTTTGAAGCGTATTTTCCCATTGGACTTACCCCCCATGAGAATATTGTGTGTCACCTTCCTTTCTACCTATATGGCCTTTAAAACCCACTCCTCCACCCCCTCGCTCCTTGCATAGGTGGCAAGACCTCCTTACCAATGACCCTGGAATACTTAGAGATTTGTAGGTCAGTTTGCAGCACTCAGTATTGAGCTGTGTCACTGCAGGAAAAGGTGAAACTACAAATCCTCAATGGAGAGCAAGTTGCCCTCTGCTCTACTGTAGCCTGCCCACAGGCTTGAAGGCCACACCTCCCTGCCACAACTTTCTACACATAGTTAATATTTCAGGTTGATGACCATTTATTAGAACAAACTGGTCCATGCTGTCTCAAACTGAGCAGGTTCATCATCAAACACTTTGGAAGTTACCAAATATAATCAAGTAAAATACTTTGTAAATGGTGGCATCAGATCTTTACAGGAAATTGTTAAATGTATGACAGTAAAGCATTTGGGTGATTAATGAGGAAGGAAATAACGTACAAATTTGTGTATTTCATAAAATAATGAAGAAGACAACTTTCTTGCATATCTGCTGATGTTCCCGCAGATTCACATGACACATCTAATTTATCCCTTTATGAGCTTAATGAACTTCATCATTCTGCTTTACTGCATATCGTACTATATCTTGTTATGCTGGTCATGCGTGACTGTATGGTTGTGCTAAGATTAGCAATTCACATAAGGTTTCATGACTGAACTTGGGGCAGGTATTTTTTTGTTTTAGAATAACAGTAAATTAAACATTGAACTCACAAAGGGGATTGGAAGATATATTACTTAGCTTGTTGGTGAAATTTGTTAGACATGACTGTTTAAATAACCCTACCATGTACACAGTTGAACTCGATTTCCCTGCATCGCTTTCTTTTTGAACAGCACATTTCGCAACTTCTTGCGCTTCGTGATTAATAGCCCAGCGCAATAAAAGATCTAGTTAAGCACTTTGTCCTTTTATCTTTCTGTGAGTTCAGTTCCTAATGATACATAATACGAAATGCTGCAGTTAAGAGAATTTGATTGGGGATGGAACAGCACACCTTCTTAATTGCTTTTACATCTATTCAAAAGTGGCATCAGATATCAACTGGAAATAGAACTAGTTTCAAATGTTATTTGGCCTGTTGTGGGAAATCATTCCACTGACTCCAAAATGGACTGATTTGACTTGCACATGTGAGGGAAAGGGAATGAGATGGAAAATCGTTAGATAATTCCATTAGCTAGCTTATGATAAAAGGCATTTCTGCCGTTTCAGCAAAGATACCGGCACTGTTGAGGTTTGGGCCATCAATTATCATAATATTTAAATATGATGCTGTAGGGACTGCATAATGTATAGAATGATATTTTGAATTATTCTTTTGCGTCATTTTCAGCAATAAAAAGGAGTGTTGAAGAATCCTCAGGGATTATTTTAGAATCCCAATCCATATTATTTTCACTGGTGTTCATGGCAGCCACCTGAAACTAGTTTTAAGTCTCTTTCATACACAAAGAAAGGGGATTAGCACCTGATTTAGCTGTCTCCTATCAAATCAGATATTTTAGAGCACAGTAGAAATGGGTGCTGCTGACAAGACTACTGTCTTTCATCCTGAGAATGGTGTAGTCAGAGGCCAGGTTCTCTAAACCCAACGATGCCAGGGGTCATCCTTAATGTTCACCTGTAGTCTGCTTCACTGAAAATCAGCAGCTCTCCACCAGCCATGCCACTAGGTTACTATCTTATAGGATCATGTATGGAAGATATTTTATTTTATTTCACTCATCAGATGTGGATGTTGTTGGGATCAAGGATAGATAGGTCTTCAGTGCTTTTAGGGAGGGAATTCCAGGATTTTGACTCCGTGACAGCAAGGGAACAGCAATATATTTCCAAGTCAGGATGGTGAGTAGCTTGGAGGAGAATGTAGAGGTGGTGGTTTTCCTATGTATCTGGTGCCTCTGTCCTTCTGAAAATAATCCTTTATTACTGTGTGCTTCTGTTTTACACATAAGGCTTTGTGATTAAGTTCCAATTCAAAATATATACACATATTTACTGCAGAACCCTCATCAACCCTGTTACTGTATCAAAGAAGCCAATCAAATTAACAAATCCAAAGTTTGTTATCTCTTAACAACCTACGTTTTGCCTTTTGGAAATTAATTTTATTGTGGTTGGTTCACTCGCCGAGCTGACTCATCAGTTCGCAGGCGTTTCATTACACTGCTGGGTAACATCATCAGTGCAGCCTCTGATGAAGTGTTGTTGTGTTTTCCTGCCTGGTCTTTAAACTCTGGGGTCTGTTGGAATTAGTTACCTCATTTCTGGTTATTCTTCGCTGTGGTGTATATATTGGGTCTAATTCTACATGTTTATTGATGGCCTTCTTGGTGGAGAACCAAGCCTCTAGGAATTCCCATGCTTGCCTCTGTTTGGCCCGGCCGAGGATCCTGACATTGTCCCAGTCGAACTGATGGTTGTCCCTATCCGTGTGAATGCAGACGAGTGAGTATTGGTTGTCTTTTTATTGCTAGCTGGTGTTCATGTATTCTCGTAGCCAGTTTCCTTCCTGTCTGTCCAATGTATTGCTTGTCGCAGTCGTTGCATGGGATCTTGTATAGCATGTTGGTTCTGTCCATAGTAAGGGGTCTTGGGTTTGAGTTAGCAGTTGGCGTAGGGTTGACATAGGTTTGTGTGCCACTCTGATGCCCAGTGATCATAGGAGTCTTGTGGTTAGTTCAGAAATGTTCTTGATGTATAGTAACATGACGAGTGTGTCAGGGTGTACTGTACATTCCTATTGTTGTTTGTGTGATAGGCATCATTGGACCCAGCTGTTCAGGTATCCATTGTCCTTAAATACTTGGTGGAGATATTCTTCTTCATTTGGTGTAGTTCCAGGTTGCTACAGTGTGTTGTGGCTCATTTAAATAGTGTTTTCACGCAACTTCATTTGTGGGTGTTAGGGTGTTTACTGTTGAAATTCAGGACTTGATCCACGTGTGTGGCCTTTCTGTGTGCCTTTGATTCCCTGTTGGCCCTGCATTCTACCATGACGTCCAGGATACAAGATCCCATACAAAGACTGCGACAAACATGACATTGGACAGACAGGAAGGAAACTGGCCACAAGAATACATGAACACCAACCAGCAACAAAAAGACACGACCTAAAGTCGCTCATCTCCGTTCACTTGGATAAGGAGAACCACCAGTTCGAATGGGACAACATCAGGATCCTAGGACAGGCCAAACAGAGACAAGCACGGGAATTCCTCGAGGCTTGGTTTTCCACCAAGAAAGCCATCAATAAACACGTGGAATTAGACCCAATATACCCACCACAGCAAAGAAAAACCAGAAATGAGGTAACCAATTCCAACGGCCTCTAGAGTATAAATATCTGGTGGGAAAATACAACAGTGCTTCATTGGAGGCTGTACTGATGATGTTACCCAGCAGGGTAATGAAACGTCTCTGACCCAACAAACCAGTTCAGCAAGCAAACCCACCATAGCATCCACAACCCAAGCTATAAATCTACTCAAGAACCTTAGAAATTAATTTTATGCTTGACAATAATCTTTAGCAGTTTTACCACCAATGACGTTAGACTTACTGTGCTATAGTTACCAGATTGGTCTCTCTCCACTTCTTAAACAGGGGCTTACACAATGCAGATTTCAAGCCCTTGGGTCCTGCTTCCATATCAATGAAAAATTAAAAGATTCTAAACAAAGCTTCTGTTCTCTTCAGAGATAAAAGGTACTGCAGATGCTGGAGAATCCGAGATAACAAGGTGTGGGGCTGGATGAACACAGCAGGCCAAGCAGCATCATAGGAGCAGGAAAGCTTGACGTTTTGGGCCTAGACCCTTCATCAGAAACCTTCTGATGAAGGGTCTAGGCCCGAAACGTCAAGCTTTCCTGTTCTTATGATGCTGCTTGTTCTGTTCTCTTCATCCTAGCTACTCGAATCTGAATCAAGAGACTCAATGAATTTGCACTTGTCCAAACTATTTCACATCTCCCTATGTTTTCCTATCAAATGACCCCACTACTAGCTCACTCTCACAGCAAAATTACATTCATCCTCTTTATTTTTGTGCAGGCAAATATAGAGGTACATTATAGCCTAGAAACGAGTGTTGGCAATAGTCCTAAATGGCATTTAAAGTATGCAAGTGAAATTTTAATAAAGAGGATAATTGATTTATTTTAAATGGGTGACTACCTCCACTAATGTAGGGTGGAATGTGATATGCATGCATTAAGCAATCATCTGCCAACATCACTAACAGCAATTTTTACCTTTTAACGAATTAACTTATCACGGATCATAAACGTCAATCTATTTTCTGTAAAGAATCATTTTCAGCCTGCTCTCACATAACATTAATTTCCATTTTCTGAATATTTCGCTCCTTTAATTATTGGGTGATCAAACGTAACAAGTACATCTGAATAATTAAGCCATTTCCCATTTCTGTAAGTTAGGTAAACTTTCATATTCAGCATTCCCAGAGCTTTATGTTCTACCTGAATTATTCCCTCTTTCCCCTTTAACCTGCTTTTACCATCTCCAGAACTTTTAGTTAGGAACAGCAATTATTACATCAGCTGTCTTAATTTCTGTTCCTTTAATTCATTTTAACCTACCTCCCTCTGAATTTGAAATATTCCATTTTCTCAGGTATAACCCAAGCATTGTCATTTATCCTGTCAGAAGGGTAGTGCTGTTGTTGTTTGGCAAACCAAACTTTACTTTTGAAAGGCTGAAATGTGACTTTTATCTCGTCTGGACAAATGTGCCACTATTGTCCATTAACCCACCATCTCCAAGATTTCCTCTGATCTTCTTTCCATAGCCTACCACTCAATAGTCTTCTAATCCTGCAGACCCCTACTCTACCTCCTTCCCAAAGTTTACAGATAGGACTGACCTGTTACCCCAATTTTTAAAAATATTTTCCTATATTTCTAATTGTGGATTGAAATGAGAAAAGAACTGTTTTAAATATTTAGGATTGCTACATGTTTTGAACTTAAGTAATATCGTGAACATGGTTTATGCAATTGCTTGATTGAGCAATAATTGAAGTGTAGTTTGCAGACGAACTGGAGACAGTTATATACAAATGGAGCTTTGGTTGGCAACAAGTGGCTGATTTGTGAATTTGTGACCAGCTATTGATGACAAAGGCTTACTGCATGCCATCAACTAAATGATAAGTTCTCAGGTAGTAAAACATCTTGAGCTGAAAATAAGATACAGAGACTCTTTGGACGACCACCACCTTAGGACCTCTCCCTTTCTGTTCTCTGTACTAAACCATTTTAAGCCTGAAGAAACCCAGATCATCTTTCCTTCAGCAGTTGCTGTAAGCTGTGACAATTAATTGATAAGTCAGAAACCTTTAATCGGTGAACAACACCCAATGTTCCTTCCAAACCAATGAATGGGCACTACTGAGAAGTAGTGTTCTGACCAGCAGAAGACTCATAAGAATCATCTCATCAATCCTTTGGACAATGACCACTGAACAACTTTCCCAATATTCCCTCTCTCTGTAGCAGTCTTTTTTTTTATTTCCCTGTCTAAATCTGTCTATCCACCTATGTGTGTAAAGGGCAGTTTATAAGAGATGAATGTTTTAATTAGTGAAGTTATAAATCAGTTGTTCATATCTATTTATCTGTAGCTAAAATATAATCACTTGCAATAAATAGTAATTCTTAAATACTGATACATGGGCCACACTTTCTGGCACCTTGGGTCTAGAAAACAAATTGGAGAATTGTCGAATACATTTTAAAATCTTTAAGTTTTTTTATGATTCTGGTGTAATATTTCTCAAAAATCCTCAGTGTTGAGAATATGTGGACGGAGGTTTGGATTTTTAAAATTTTTAAAACTGTGCAGTGTCTGCCCAAGGAGTAGACCACAAGTAAATGGTGGGATCAACCTGCACACCGGGGTTTAGGTATTCTGAATGCAGTTACAAGGAAATGACTGTCTTAACATTCTGCATTTGCAATTAAAACTTTGCATCTGAGACAATTGAGCCAAAACCAAAGGGAATCCAGCTCCAAGCCTGTTTCACATCTCTGGTTACACAACCTATCGAAGATTCCGACTCAGAGACAGAGTGCAGCCAAGACAGCTATAGTAACAATCACCCAGTATTCAAAACCATCCAAAACAATCAAGCCCACAAGGAAACATCGACAAGACACTGGGCCTGGAGATTGACGTGAAGATTTGTGAGCCCTTGCAGCTGGTATAATAATAAACTCCGATCTTGCATCCAAGGGTTTTGGAGAGACTATGGAGAAAGGAAAGACAGAGAACCTCAAGAAACATTGCGACTAACCACGCCAAGAAGAAACTAAGACTGACAAAATCCAAGGTAACAACAAATCTGACTGACATTACAAGTCCTCCAGCAAAACTGAGGTGAGGACCAAGTTTGACAAATGAGCAAAAATCGAGAAAACCAATTACTCATCTGGCAAAATCCAACAATTTATACAAATGACTGAGATGAAAAGACTAAAGTTATGGTTGGTAAATCTGCTGATGACACAAAGGTAGGAAGGAAATTAAGTTGTGAAGAGCACAGAATGAACCTACAAAGGGATATAGGTCTGTTCTGCCTTTAGTTATGAGGAAGGGACACCAGACCCAAAATGTTAACTCTGATTTTTTTTCTTCACAGATGCTGCCAGGCCTGCTGAGCTTTTCCAGAAACTTCTGTTTTTTGTTCCGGATATAGGTCTAAGTAGTTTAAGTCGGTGGGCAAATGGAGTATAATATGGGAAAATATACAATTGTCCCCTTTTAAAAGAATAAAAATAATGAAGCATATTATTTAAATAGTGAAAGATTGCAAAGCTGTGAGATGCAGAGGGGTCTGGGTGTCTTTGTGTATGAATCACCAAAGAACAAGCATGCAGATACTTCAAGTTATTAGGAAATTTAATAGAATGTTATGATTTCTTGCAAGACAAATTAAATATAAAAGTACAAGGCTTCTTTCAGTTCGACAGAGCATTGGTGAGACTGCAATTGGAATAAAGTGTACAATATCGGTTTCCTTCTTTAAGGAAAGGGTGCAAATGCATTAGAAGTAGTTCAGAGAAGGCTTATTACACCAACACCTGGAATGGACAGCTTTTAAAGTCATGAACCTTTGAAACTCTCTTCGTCTAAGGAGGTGGAAGCAGAATCTTTGAATATTTTTAAGGCAGAGGCAAATAGGTCATCAGCCTCCTTTCAGAACACTGTTCAGAACTAGGGACTGTTCCATGTATCCATAACCCATCACCTTGGGTCTGACTTCCTGTCCTTGACATGCTAGGCTTCTTGCCTTTCTTCAGCAGTGCATGCCATTGATGCTTCCTCATCATTCAGGTGCCGTCCCAGCAGTGGCCACCACTAAATGCTGGCATGAGCAGCTATCCCTCAATAGGGTCAGCATTTCTAGCAAACATCACTCTGTTGACAGGAATTGGTAGCTGTATTTCCCATCGCTCTGCCCCCTCTCACCCTGTTTTGGCCATGGTGATGGGATCCCTGTGATGTATACACAATTCTATCTCCTAGAGTCATAGAGGTTTGCAGCACAGAAACATGACCTTCAGCCCAACTTGCCAATGCCCTCTAGCTTTAGACTCCCTTATCATGGGGAAAAGCTGTTGGCTATCTAACTCATCTCATGACATTATAGGCTTCTATAATGTCACTCCTCCGTCCCGTACATTTCAGGGAAAAATCTCCCAGGCTATCCGACCTCTCCTTATAACTCAAATCTTCCAGTTCAGGTCGGGTCCTAGTAAATCTTTTCTACTACCTTTCTAGTTTAGTAATATCATTTCTATCGCAGTCAACCAGGACTGCACACAGTGCTGCAAATGTGGCCTTCCCAGCATCTTGTACAACTGCAACAAGACATCTCAACTCCTAATTTCAGTGCTCTGACTGATGAAAGCAAGCATGCTGAAAGCCTTCTTCACCACCCTGTCTACCCGTGGCTCCAATTTCAGGGAGCTATGAACCTTTACCTCTAGATCACTTTGTTCTATAATATTCCCCAGGGCCTTACCATTGACTATGAAAGTCCTGCCTGGTTTGACCTACCAAATGCGATGCCAACTCCTATTTGACTCACTGTACAAATACTGTCTGACCTGCTGAATATTTTCTGTTCTTATCCCTCATGTGCCAGGCCAGTATTTTGGCTAAACGCCACCATGGTTTTCAAACCATTAAAATGAATCAAAATGAACGGCTTAATCCTCTGTGGTTTATAGAGCGCCCTACTGGAGGCAGTGGAGAGGAAAATCTATTGCTTTATGTCATCAATAAAATCAGTAAATGGTTGATCAAGTTTATCTACAAAGCAGTCAGTAGTTTGAAACAGGAAAACAAATCTTCAGCTTGGTCCTGAATATATGAGCCAACTTTGTATTTCATGGAATACTGTCTAAAGGATTAAAATGTTTCTTTAAAAATAATTCATCCAGAATGAAATGGCACAATGGAACTAGTTCTTATGGCCCTCAACTTTTCCTGTCTCACAGTAGCTTGTGTCAGAAAATCAGAATTAATTAGTATTAGTACTATTTCAATATTTTTATTCCAACGCCAGAGCTTGTCAATATGGTAAAGTGACACATTAAGAGGTATTCTTTAAGGATTTATTAAGATGTATCTTTGAGGCAATTTAGAAAGAACTTGCATTTTCTCTGGCCCAAGTCAAATCAAACAGAGAAAACACCGTGTGTTTTCTTTCACTAGATGCAGAACAGAATCATGTTCCATTCACTTCTTCACCAATAAGCCCACATAAAACAAATTAAATAAAATTGCTTAAAGGTCAGGTTCCATCATGAATGCTGGTACATTGATTCAGTGGCTGGTGTAAAGTTAATGATTTGTTAATATAATACAGGAAGAGGTTCTTCGTATTTGTGATTTGGCTAATGAGGAGGAGAAAGGGATCAACCCAGAAGACAAGGAATAAATTAAAAGCACGTACCCATGACAGTTACATTAATTATTATCCTGAATTAGATGAATTATATCTCCACCAGTTGTTTCCTCATTTTTCCAACGTTGTATTTTTAGACATAAAATAAAATGAACAGGATTTTCAGCTTGTTTTTCAATTTCTCAGTAAGTAAATTACAGGGGTGTCAGGTGACTAACCCCTGATCTGTATTTCATTAAGTTTGGATATAAAATTAGCATTGTTGAAATCAATATAATTAATTCAATTAGTTTGTTTTGTGTTGCTACATCTTTGATTTTATTTGTAATCTCATTTTTCCATCTGTGAAATGATTGACGATTGGATTTTCCATCTTAATGCTTGCTGGAGAAGTGGATATTTAAAAGAGATTTTAAAAAGCTGTTAATATTGTCCACTAACATTATTTCCACATAGTAGGAAAAATTAGGAAATTTATTTCTTACAAGACCATAAAGCGGTATTATGGTTACCCAACTCTCTCTCTTATGGCTGGAATCAGCTCACCTGGACAGTGCCATCACAGTAGCTGTGATACTTCCATTCCTGGTATGCCAAATATTGCAGCCCAAATTTTTCTCAAGAGGAACAGAAGAACTCGCGCATCAAATTCAGAGATGAGGATTTTATCTTTTCCCTTCAATTATGCAACCATTTTCTAAAGGTCGCTCAGCCCTGTAATTACATGGAGCCCTTAAATGCAAGAAAAAGGCATAATTTTTGTATCTATCTGAAAATCTTGCCAAACATGTCTCCCCCAACTCCCTCCCCTTCAATCCCCATGCACCCAATGTTATGCATCCCATGCTAAAGGGATTCTTGCCCCTCGGATTATTTAAATTAACTGACGCTGAATATATGAAGTGTGGGGGTCAGGCTCTTCCTATCCGAGATGTTATGATCCCAGTTGATGGTACTATTGGGCAAGTCAGAACCAAAAATGAAACCTGTTCTAATAGATCATATGTTTTTCAGTCAGCGAATGCGTTGGTTAGCCGCTGAGACACCTTCAAGTGAGGCTACAAACTTTCTCCAGCAACTAAACAGAATTTTTTACACCAAAGAAGATTTAGAAATAAGCAAACTGACTTATCTAAATATTGAAAACGGTAAAAATGATCTACAAACAGAGCAAAGTTTAAACTTATTTTCCAACGCTATCCATTACTGAGATTCAAGTCAAAACAAATAACACCCTATGTCTCAACTTTAAAGCTCTATTTAACGGACTTCTGACAGTTTCTTAGTGCTAAAATATGAGGACAATCCAATAAGTCCTTTCCAAATCTACTGATATTAACTTTTCTAACAATCTGAGAGCTTAAACTCTGTCAGTTATGATTAACTGCAGATTTCTGCTGGCTTGGAAGCTTCAAAAACTAACATCTTTTGCTGATGTAGCTTATTCCCTAAGCTGCCCTGAATTCTTCTCGGCGAGAAACTAAACTTTCTTCTGCCTTCAACTCTGGTGATTTCTGAGCCAAATTAAAAATCTTACTTTTGAACTGATTATTAAAACAAAAACTTGCTTGTCCTAAATTCTTATGAACTGAAAAGACTGTTAAGAATGTTAAGAATGACATATTTACTCTACCTGTCATAAACTTAACAGTATAAACACGTTTTCCATTAACATCACAGACATCTATAGTTACCTGATCTCTGCCAAATGTTGGATTTAATATTTGTACCAGAAGGACTGACATTTTTTTAAAAAGTCTTGTTCTTGTTCACACAAGTAACAAACATGTACCTGCATCAATTTTGAAACACAATTTCCAAAAATTATATTAAACTACATAAATTACATACCTTTATCACAAGAGGTCATAAGATCCTTCTTGCTGCATTTATATAATCAGTCTGGGGGCGTACAAATTTCCATAACATAAAATTCACTGAACAAACTAAAGCCATTCAGTCAATCTTGTTTGCAGTAGCTTTTCAGATAGAACTATTTTATCTCATTCTATTTTCTGGCATTTTCCCCTAATCCTTTTATATTCTTCCTTTTCTGATTTTCTTTTTTAGAAAAACACTTTCAATAACATTGCAGATTTGAGGAAAGTGCCTCCATGCTGGATATGAAAGTAATAAGTACAATTTGCAGGCTACCACTACTTAATTTAAAACTGATATTATTAGAAATTTAATCCCAACTGAATTTATGTCCTCCGCCAATAATTGATAAAATCAATATTCTTTAGAGATCCCTTCCTTATAAGGCCAACAAAATATGGGTATTAACTGAGGCCTTATCACCATTGTCCACATCAAAAATCCAATTGAAATACCAGGGTGTAAAGGCCTAGGATAAAAATGCAGTAGTTATGTAAATCTTTCAGACAACCTTCTTCAGCCCCCACCTACTACTGTAAGTGCGGGAAAAGGATAATCTTTCAACAGCATGGGACATACAACTTTCAGGCATTTGTTGTTACAAGAGGGAGCACTTCAGGCCCATAGGATACATGTCATTGACTTCTGAACTGTAGGTACCAACCTACATTTAAGGTTTTAACAGAGAAAGTTGCAGAGAAAGTTGGCACAGGGGTGAGATCCAGAGTGAAACGTCAGCAAGAGAAATGACTGAGGAGTTTGAAATAAACACCAGTAAGGCTAAGGGAAAAACAGGCAGGAAGAGGTTACTGAAATGTGGGACTAGTGGTCTGAAGTGTAATTTTTTTTGATGCAAGGAGCATGACAGATAAAGCAGTTGAATCTAGAGTTTGGATTAATACATATAGCTATGATGTTGTAGCAAATACAGTGACTCATTTGAGAGAGGGACAAGACTGGAAGCTTAACGTTCCGGGATTTAGACGTTTCAGGTGAGATAGAGAGGGATGTAAAAGAGGTGGCGGAGTTGCATTACTAAGGAGAATATCCCAGCTGTACAGCGGGAGGACACCTTGGAGGGCTTATCCAGCGAGGCCATATGGTACAGCTCACAAATAGAAAGAATGCAATCAATTTGATAGGATTGTATTACAGACTTCCCAGCAGTAAGCAGGTGATAGCAGAATAGATATGTGGATAGATTATGGAAAATGGAAAAACAACAGGTTATTGTGGTGGGTAATTTTAACCTCTCCCAAATAGACTGGAACTCCCATCGTGCCAGGAGCTTGGATGGAGTGGGGGGATTCATTAGGTGCATCCAGGAGGGCATTTTGAAACAATATGTAAATAGCCCAACTAGGGAAGGGCCCATACTAGAGCTGGTATTGGGGAAATGAGTGCGGGCAGGGGATTGACAGGTCAGTAGGGGAAAATTTCAGAAACAGTGACAATAATTCTGTAGGCTTTAAGTTACGTATGGATAAGGAAAAGCGTAGTCCTCAGGTGACAGTACTTAGCTGGGGAAAGGCTAACTAACACAGTAATAGGCAAAAACCCGGGAATATAGTTTGTTTGAGGGCAAATCCATATTTGGCATGTGGGAATCTTCTAAAAGCCAGTTAATTAGAGTTCAGGACAAGCATGTTCCTGTGAAAATGAAGGATAAGGATGACAAGATTTGGAAACCTTGGATGGCAAGATAAATTGAGAGCTTAATCAAAAAGAAAAAGATTGCAAACAGAGTTGGTACAGTATGGAGCTGGAGGAACACAGCAGGTCAGGCAGCATCAGAATACTAGGAAAGTCGACTTTTCGGGTTGGGACCCTTCATCAGGACTGGGGAAGTCAACTTCAAAATTTCCCCACCCCTAGCCTCATCCCATGTCCAGCCCTCCCTCTCATCCCTGCCTCCTTGATCCAACACAACCTGTCCATCTTCCTTCTCACCTATCCATCCCACCCTTCCCATTGACCAATTTCTACAATACCCTTCCTGCATCCACCTATCACCATCCCACCTACCTTCTCCCAGCCCCATGCCCCTCCCTCTATTTATTTCTGAGCTCCCTTCCCTCTCGCCAGTCCTGATGAAGGGTCCTGACCCAAAAGGTCAACTTTTCTGCTCCTCTGATACTGCCTGGCCTGCTGTGTTCCTCTAGCTCCACGCTTTATCGACACTGACTTCCAGCATCTTCAATTCTTGCTATCTCCAAGGGGACATACATAAGGTTTAGGAAAGTGAAGATATATAAAGAAAGCAGAAAAGCACTTAAACAAGGATTAGGAGGCCTGAAAGGGGCCATGAAATGTACATGGCAAACAGCATGAGGAAAACCCTCAGACATTTTATATACACGTAAAGGAGCAACAGGATTGCTAAGGAAAAGGTAGTTACATTCAAGGACAAAGGAGAGAATTTATAGGTGGAGCCTAAGGAAATGGGTGAGGTCTTTGATGAATATTTTGCATCGGTATTCACAAAGGAGAAGGACATGGTGAATCTAGGGAGGGGTTTGTTGGTAATCTAGGCCATGTCAATATAAAAAAGGAGGTAGTGTTGCAGTGTTTTGAAAAGCATTGCTATATACAAGTCCCCAGGACCTGATGGGACCTATCCCGGTATGCTGAGAGAGGCAAGTGAGGAAATTTCTAGGGCCTTGTACAAAATCTTTGTATCCTCTTGTCACAGGAGATGTCCCAGAGGGGTGGAGAATAGTCAACATTGTTCTTTTTGTTTAAAAAGCTCAACAGGGATAATGCAGGAAATTAACAGGCTGGTGAGCCTTATGTCAGTGGGAGGGAAATTATTGGACAAGTTTATTAGGAACAGGATTTACTGACATTTGAAAAGATCTCAATTTATTAACAACAGGCAGTATGGTTTTGAGTGGGGAAGATTGTGTCTCACAAACTTGACAGAGTTTTTTGTGGAAGTGACCAAGGTGATTGAGTAGGGCAGGGCTGTAGATGTTGTCTATATGGACTTTAGCAAGACCTTTGACACGAGCACCCTCATGGCAGGCTGATACAGAAGGTGAAATTACGTGGGATCCTTGGTGAGCTGGCAAGACGGATACAGAACTGGCTTAGTCACAGAGGACAGTGTGGCAGTGAAAGGGTGTTTTTCTGCTTGGAGATCTGTGACCAGTGATTTTCCGCAGGAATCAGTGCTGGAACTCCCTATTGTTTGTAACATATATAAATGACTCGGAGGAGAATGTAGGTGGTCTGATCAGTAAGTATGTGGCTGATACAAAGACGAGCAGAGCTGCAGATGACGAAGAGGATTGCCAGAGGATACAGCAGGATATAGAAAGGCTGGCGACTTGGGCAGACAGATGGCAGATGGAGCTTCATTGGGAGAAATGCAAGGTGATTCTTTTTGGAAGATCTTATGCAGGAAGGAAGTTGACAGTAAATGGTGTAACATTGGAGCATTAACATACAGAGGGATCTAGATGTACAGGTCCACAGTTCCCTGAAAGTGGCAACACAAGTGGATAAGATGACCAAGAATGCATAAGGCATACTTGCATGCTTGCACTCATCAGTGGTGGCATAGACTATAAAAAATGGCAAATCATTTTGCAGCTTTATAGAAATTTAGTAAGGCCTACACTTGGAATATTGTATACAGTTTTGGTCACCACATGACCAGAAGGATGTGGCGTATTTAGAGAAAAGTTTTACCAGGAAGCCACCTGATTTGGCTTGTATCAGCTTTGGGGAGAGATTGGACAAACTTGAATGTCAGAAGCTGAGGGGGTGAGCTGATCGAAGTTTACGAAATTATGAGAGGCATGAAAAGAAAGAATAGTCAGAGTCTTTTTCCCAGGATAGAAATGTCAATTGCTAGGGGACATAGGTTTAAGGTAAAAGGTGGTAAGTTTAAAGGAGATGAGAGAGGCAATTTTTTTTTTACTCAAAGGATGGTAAGTGCCTGGAATGTGTGTCCATAGGAGCTGGTAAAACCAGTTACAATAGCAAAGTATAAGAGGCATCTTGACAGCTGCATAAATAGGCAGGGAATAGAGATATGTGGAATACATAAAGGTAAAGATTTTTAGTTTAGAAAGGTGCCATGTGTCATGCAGACCTGCTGAGCCAAAGGGCCTGTTCCTATGCTGTACTGTACTTAGTTCTAAATAGTGGATGCTCTGATTTTCCAAAATTTGCTTAGCTCTGGCATGGAGCCAGCAGATTGGAAGTTAGCAAATATTACGCTGTTATTCCAGCAAGGGACGATAGAGAAAACAGAGAACTGTAGGCCAGTTAACCTGACATCAGTCATCAGGAAAATATTGGAATCTATTTTAATGATGTTTTGAAGTTGTACTTATGAGATTAGGACAAGTTAACATGATGTAACAAAAGGGAAATCCTATCTGACAAACCTATGTATGTTTTTGAAGATGTAATTGTATGGGTAAAGGAAATCAGGAGATATAGAATGCCCGGATTTCCAAAAAGACATTCGATAAGGTCCCGTATAAAGAGGATAATAAACAAAATAGGGGCTCATGGAGTTGGGGGTGATATACTAACTACAATCATTGTGGATGATTTCAATCAAATTGGCAAGGGTAACGTGGAAGACAAATTTCTAGATAGTGTCAGGGATTGTTCCTCACAGGAGTATATTGCAGAACTTACTGTAGAACCGGCTCTTTTAGATTTTGTGAGGTGTGATGAGTTAGGATTAATGCGGTAGAATATCTTATCGATAAGTTAAGTAGGATAAATTAAGGCGCCTCTATGAGGTAACATGATAAAATTTCAAGTTCAATTTGAGAGAGCAACTTGGGTCTCAAACCAGTGTCCTTAACTTAATGGCAATTTCATGGGTACAAAGAAAGAGTGGTCTAAAAGGGGCTCGGAAAATATACTAAGGGAAAGGTCAGCGTATGAGCAGCAGCATCATTTAAGCAGATATTTCAAAATGGTCAGCAAAATATTATTCTGATCAAAAAGAAGGACTCATTGAGAAGGATGAACCACCAATGGTTAAGGAATGCCTTTAAAAGGAGGCTGCCCAGTCAAAACCTAAGCCAATAACCCAGCAAAAACTAGTGATAGGCCAGTGGATTGGGAATTTTGATAGTAACTAGCCAATAAAAAGTTAACAAAGGGAGAAATTAATTATGAAAGTAAATTGACAGGGAATATAGTTAGATCTTCTACAGTCATGTACAAAGAAGGAGTAGCTTGTGTAGTTTGCAGGATGAGACTGGTGAACTAATAACAGGAAACAGGGAAATAGCAGGTAATTCAAACCAATATCTTGCGTTAGTCTCCATGGTGGAAAACATGATAACCATTCCAAAGGTATCAGATAAGAAAAGTACTAATGGGAAACAAGAACTTGTAACAGTCTCTATCATGAGCGACAACATTTTTGACAACCTAATGGGACTAAAGGCAAACAAGTCACCAGTTTACATCGAAAGGCTTTACAGAAAGTAGTTGTCAATACTTCCAAAAAATTTATTGGATTTCAGGAGGTTTCTAGTGGATTGAAAAACTGTTAATGTGATGCCCCCATTCAAGAAAGGGGAGAAAAAGAAAGCAGGAAACTATAGGCCCAATAGCATTACATCTAATGTTGGAAAAATGCTAGAGTCTATTATTAAGGATGAAAAAGCAAGGCATTATGAAAAGGTTCATGCAATCAAACAGGGTCAATATAATTTTTGATTTGATCTATTCATTTATTGTCACATGGTACCTAACTACAATGAAAACCTCTGTTTGCGAGCAGTACAGGCAGACATAGCAAGGACATAGGGTGAAAAGAAACTTGGACAGAGTAAAGCGTACAGGTTACACTGTACAGGATGTGCGCTAGATGAGATCAACATTAACAAGATCAGCATTATTTGTTAAAAGTGTAGAATGTCATAAGAAATATAAGAGTTAGATCTGCTGTAGGGGGGGCTCACAAGGATTCACCCGGTGTCTGTGCCATCTTGAATCATAGTGAAAGAGAACTCATGTTTGAAAAATTTGCTAGAATCCTTGAGGACGTAGCAAACAGAGTTGGTAAAGGAGTAATGGTAGATTAAATGTGTTTCCATAAGGCATTTGATAAGGTGCCACATAAAAGGTTATTGCACAAGATAGGAGCTTATGGTATTGGGGATAATGTTTTAGCATGGAATGAGGATTGGTTAACACACAGAAGACAGAGTCAAGATTAATGCATCATTTTCAGGTTGGAAGAAACATAACTGATGGAGTACCACAGTGATGAGCCACAAGACCTCAATTGTCCAGCCAGCAAAGCCCACATCCCATGAAATGATAAATAAGAGGGATATGGAATAAAAACCAAAAGAACCGCGGATGCTGTGAATCTGGAACAAAAATAAAGTTGCTGGAAAAGCTCAGCAGGTCTGACAGCATCTGTGAAGGAAAAAACAGAGTTAATGTTTCCGGTCCAGTGACTCTTCCACAGAACTGATGGTGGTTGGGAAAACATCAGTTTATATGCAGAAAAAAGGGAGGGGATGGGGTGGGGAGTAAATGATAGGATAGAGCCTCGAGAGAGAAGAGCAGTTGGACAGACAAGAGTTGATAACGATTAGGCTGGGAGGGTGAATAGTTGTTAATGGGGAATGTTAGTGACTAACAACAGGTGGCGTGTGATGGCAGGCTATGTGGTAACAAGGCCTGGTGTGTGGAGTGGGGGACTGGGACATGGGAGAGTTAGGCCCTAATATTATTGAACTCAATATTGAGTCCAGAGGGCTGTAGGGTCCCCAAGTGGAAAATAAGGTGTTGTTCTTCCAACTTGTGCTGAGGTTCGCTGGAACACGCAGCAAGCCAGAGACAGCGATATTAACCAGGGAACAGGGTGGTGCATTAAAGTGGCAGGCAACTGGTCGTTCAGGGTCTTTTTTGCAAGCAAAAGATAGATGTTCTGCGAAGCAGTCACCCAGTCGACACTTAATTTCCCCAATGCAGAGGAGACCACATTGTGAGCAGCGAATGCAGTAGACTAGATTCTGGGAAGTGCAGATGAAGTGTTGCTTCACCTGGAAAGTATGTTTGGGCCCTTGGATACTGGGGAGGGAGGAGGTAAATGGGCAGGTGTTGCACCTTCGCCAGTTACAGGGGAATGTGCCGTAGGGCTGTGGGAGGGGTGTGGGGGGTGAAGGAAGTCTGGACCAGGGTGTCCCAGAGGGAACGGTCCCTGCGGAAGGCAGACAAGGGAGGGGAGGGGAATATGTGTCTGGTGGTGGCATCTTGCTGGAGGTGGTGGAAATGGATCTTCTGGATGTGGATGCTGGTGGGATGGTAGGTAAGAACAAGGGGAACCCTATTGCTGTTGCGGGAGGGAAGAGAAGGGGTGAGGGCGGAAATGCAAGAGATGCGTCGGACCCAGTTGAGGGCCCTGTCGACAAGACCTGGGGAACCCTCAGTTGAGGAAGAAGGTGGACATTTCCGAGACTCCCTTGTCAAAGTTGGCCTCATCTGAACATATACGATGGAGACGGAGGAACTGAGAGAATGGGATGGAGTCTTTACAGGAAGTGGGATGTAAGGACGTATAGTCCAGGTAGCTGTGGGAGTCAGTGGGTTTGTCGTGGATATTAGTAGCCAGCCTATTCCCGGAAATGGAAACAGAAATGTCAAGGAAGGGAAGGGAGGTGTCAGAGATAGACCAAGTGAAAGTGAGGGCAGGATAGAAATTGGAGGTGAAATTGATGATGCTTTCCAATTCCAGACGAGAGAGGGAAGCAGCACCGAAGATATCATCGATGTATCAGTTGTGGGTGGGGGCCGGAATAGGCTGGAACAAGAAATGTTCCATGTACCCTATGAAGAGACGAGCATGACTAGGGCCCATGCAGATACCCATGGCCACCCCTCTTAGCTGAAGAAAATGAGAGGAGTTAAAAGAGAAGTTGTTGAAGGAATGAAGAGGGATGCGGAGTAGGCAGGAAAATGAAGTTCGACTGAAGATTAACCATGATATTAGATGGTGGAGCAGGCTGAGTGGGCCATTGATCTGCATTTTGTGTGTGGACAGGGGCAGGGGACAGTCAATTAGCTCGTTTGGTTGGATGGCTAACTTGCAATGCAGAGTAACACCAACAGCATAGATTCAATTCCCAAAAGAGCTAAGGTCACCATGAAGGTGTCACCTTCTCAATCTTGCCCCTCACCTGAGGTGTAGTAATTCTCAGGTTAAACCCACCACTAGTCCTCCCTCTCATGAGAAAGCACTTTCTGGGGCTACGGTTACTTATTTTTTAATGAGCTATGTGAGAAGCACATCACAGGTAGTCACAAGGACAGGGCACAGCGAAAGAAATAGTGGCACAATTCATGTTAAACACAATGATAACTTAGGATATAGTATCAGAATTTGTTTCCCTGCCTGGGATGGCACTGTCGTGCTTATCTTGAAGTTTGGTATCTGGATGTTTGTAGAAGTGCCTCATGCTTACTTTGATCAGAGGAGACAGTAGCGATGTGTTACTCTGAAGATATAACTAATGATTGGGTTGGCAGGGTCTTGTTTTATCTGCATTGTCTCTTATTTGACTGGCAGCTGAGTAAAATCTGTTGTGTTTGTGGTCTTCTTCTAGAAGGGCTTTGTCACGTTACAGTCCCTGCTGCTCATTTTCACCATCTATTTTTAGATTCATTCATTCATTCTCCATGCTGTGTAATATGCAGCAAGCTGCAGCAAGCACTTAGACCCTGTGGGATGGTAAGTGGAGGAGAAACTCCAGTCTCACCTCCAAAACCTCGTCCTAATGTCAGATTGGACAAGAAATTTGAAGAAAAAAGAACTTCTATATCTAGATCAACTCTAATCATTCTCATCTTCTGCACTCCCTGTAAACTACAAGCATATTGCACTGATTTTCAACATTAATAGCAATGAATAGTCACCATGATTGTGTAAAAATTAACAATGTGTTCATTTTAGACATATCAGGGAAAATGCATCAATTTGGTCAACTAACTTCCATTTAGAAAATTACAACAAAGAATAGTGACCAATATGATGTTGAATATCCTGGAATAGGATATTATTCATCTTATCAGGCTTTCAACTAGTTTAGCAGATGAATGTGAACTTTAGTATAAATTCAAAATGGAGAGAACCAAAGCTGGAAATGGAAGCCAGAATATTTGTAAATCTGCTGCAGCAGGCAAAAAACAAAGAAAATAGACAAAGGATTTTGGCAGTATTTAGTTTTATACATTTCAGTCAAGGAGTATGGTGAATAAGAATATTGATTGAACTTTTGAAGAAATATTAATAGCTATTAAAGAAACATAGCTAAAAGAAGGGTAGGAACAATAGCAAAAAAAAGTTGATGTTTCAGGTTCAAAATCAGAAATTACTGGAGAAACTCGGTAGGTCTGGCAGAATCTGTGGAGAGAGAAACAGAGTCAACATTTTACGTCCAGTGACCCTTACGAAGAAGGATGCTGGACTTAAAACATTATCTCTCTTTGTTTCTTTCCACACATCCTGCCAGACTGGCTGAGATTCTCCAGTAATTTCTGACTCTAAAGACATACAATCATAGAGTCATACTGCATGGAAACAAACCCTTTGGTCCAACTTGTCCACGTTGACCAGACATCTGAATCTGACCCAGTCCCATTTGCCAGCATTTAGCCCAAATCACTCTAAACCCTTTTTATTCATATACTCATCTAGATGCTTTTTAAATGCTGTAATCATACCCACCTCTACCACTTCCTCTGACAGCTTGTTCCACGCAAGCACTATCCACTGCATGAAAAAGTTAGCCCTCAGCTCCTTTGTCATGTTTCCCCTCACGCCTTAAACCTATGTTCTCTGGTTTTGGACTCCCCCACACTGGGAAAACGGCCTTGGCTATTCACTCTATCCATGTCCCTCGTGATTTTATAAACCTCTATAAGGTCATCCCTCAGCCTCTGACACTCCAGGGAAAAAAAATCTATTCAGCGTCTTCCTATACTTCAAATCCTGCAGTCCCAGCAACGTCCTTGTAAATCATTTCTGCATCCTCTCAAGTTTCACAAAATCTTTCCAATAGAAGAGCAACCAGAATTGTACGCAGTATTCTAAAAATGGCCTCACCAATGTCCCACACAGCCGCAACATTACATCTCAACTGTTATACTCAATATTCTGACCAATGAAGACAAGCGTGCCAAATGCTTTCTCCACCACCCTGACAGCCCGCAACACAAGAAACTATGCAACTGCACCTCTAGGTCTCTTTGTTCAGCAATACTCCCCAGGGTCCCACCATTAACTCTATAAGTCCTATCCTGATTTGCCATATCAAAATGCAACACCTCACATTTATCTAAACAAAACTTCATCTGCCACTCTTTGGCCCCTTTGTCCATCTGATGAATGTCCCATTGTACCCTGAGATAATCTTCTTCACTGCCCACTATACCATCTATTTTGGTGTCATCTACAAACTTACCAACCATACCTCCTATTCACATCCAAATCATTTATATAAATGATGAAAAGCAGTGGATCCAGCGTCAATCCTTGTAGCATACTCATGGTCCAAGGCCTCCAGTCCAAAAAGCAACCCTCTACTTTCACCCTCTGTCCCCTACCATCGAGTCAATTTTGTATCCAATTGGCTAGCTCCTCTGGGACCCCACATGATCCAAACTTACTAGCCAACCAGTCCACCATGCAGAACCTTGTCAAATGCTTCGCTGAAGTCTATATAGGCAACGTCTGCTGATCTGCCTTCAATTTACTTCGTCACCACTTCAATAAATTCCAGTCAAGTTTGTGAGACATGATTTCCCATGCACAAAGCCATGTTGACCATCCCTAATCAGTTCTTTCCTTTCCAAATGATCCTAAATCCTGCCCCTCAGATTCCCTCCAACAACTTACCCACCACTGACATCAGGGTCACTGATCTATTGTTCCCTGGCTTTTCCTTACCATCTTTCTTGCCTATTAGCATCATATTAGACAACCTCCAGTCTTCCGTCATCTCACCCATGGCTGATACAAATATCTCAACATGGGGCCCAGCAATCACTTCCATAGCTTCCCACAAAGTTCTGGGAAACACCTGATCAGATTTATCTACCTTTATATATTTTTTTAAAGTCCTCCAGCTCCTCCTCTTCTGTAATATGAACTCTTTTCAAGACATCACTATTTATATCCCTATGTTCCCTAGCTTCCATGTCCTTCTCCACTACTGATATGAAATATTAATTTAGTGTCTCACCCATCTCCTGTGGTTCCACTTGAACGATCACATTGATCTTTAAGGGGTGCTGTTCTGTCCCTACTTACTCTTTTGCCCTTAATGAACTTGTGGAATCTTTTTGGATGCTCCTTATCTCTATATGCCAAAGCCATTTCATGTCCCATTTTGCCCTTATATTTCTTTAGGGATTCATTCAATCCCAGCTGTCTATAATACCTGACATATGCCTCCTTATTTTTCTTGACCAGAGCCTCAATATGTTGAGTCATCCAGCAATCCCTGTACCTACCAGCTTTGCCCTTTACACTAACAGGAACATACCATCTCTGAATTCTCATTATCTTATTTTTAAAGGCTTCCCACATCCCAACCATCCCTTTTACCTGCGAATACCCTCTCCCAATCAACTTTTGAAAGTTCCTGATAATACTGTCAAAATTGGCCCTACTCCAGTTTAGAATTTTAACTTTTTGATCAGTTCTATCTTCTTCCGTAACTATTTAAAAACGAGTAGAATTATGATCACAAGTGCGCCCCCACTGACACCTCCAGAACTTGCCCTGCCTTACTTCCCCTAAGAAGGTCAAGCATTCCTCCTTCTCTAGTAGGTACATCTGCATGCTGAATAGGAAAGTTTTCTTGTACACACATAACAAATTCATCCCCATCAAAGCCCTTAACACTGTGACAGTCCCAGTCTATATTTGGAAAGTTAAAATCCTCTACTATTGCAACCCTACTGTTCTTACAGCTATCTGAGGTCTCCTTACAAATTTGCTTCTCAATTTCCCTCTGACTATTGGGAAGACTATAACATAATCCCAATAAGGTGATCACTCCTTTCCTATTTCTCAATTCCATCTATATAACTTCATTGGACGATCTCTCAGGAATATTGTTTCAGATTTTCAGCACCTGCAGTTACTTGTTTTATTTTAATGTTTCAGATTGATGATACATCCTTGGAACCCAAAGAAGGTAAGAAATGTCATATGTTTAAGCAACCACAGAAACAGTGAAAGGGAGGAAAGAGAGGAGGAAGCAAAAGGAAGGGTTTGTGATATGGCTGATGTTGTAGACATTTAATCACTAAAACAAAAAGGATACTGCAAGGCAAGAGGTAATGGGACAACAAGCTGAAAAGGTTATTGACCTGAAATATTAACATTTTGTTTCTTTCTCCACCGGTGTTTCTTGACCTGGGCAGTATAACCAGCATTTCCTGTTTTTCAACTTCCGATTTTCCGCATTTGCAGGAGTTAACCTAAAGATTTAATCCAAAAATTAAATTTAATCCAAATACTTGGATTTAAATCACTGTCACTTAGCTTAAAAAATCTTCAAGATTTTTAGATAGTAAGAACTGCCGATGTTGGAGTCAGAGGTAACACAGTGTGGAGCTGGAGGAACACAGCAGGCCAGGCAGCATCAGAGGAGCAGGAAAGTTGATGTTTTGGGTTGGAACACTTCTTCAGAAAACCTCAAGATTTATAGCATTTGTTAAACCATTGCTGTCCATGCATCTTGAGATCCATGCTTAATGTCACATACAATGACATGCTTGATCTACTTCTCTCTCTTCAGCAGAACTGACTGATGCCATCTCAAAGATGTCCACATGTCACTCTCCATCTCGCTTGGAATTTTAACGCTAGCAATTTTGTTTACCCTCCCACTGTGAAAGATAAAATCGCAGCTCTCCGATGCCAATACTTTTCTAGATCGTTCTGCCCTCCCACTTTACTTTGACTCCTGAACTACAAACTCATCCTTTGCCATGTTTTCACTCTTGCTTGCTTTTTCCCACCTCATCTTCGTCATCTTACACACTCGTCATCATGATTTGTGTAACTTAACAATTTTGCTAAAAATCTGTTAAATATTTTGCATTGTCCCAAATTCATGAAAGGTGTTACATAAATGCTAGCCTCTTTTTCCACCGTTGTCCAATAATCTACTCTTAAGATTTTTCAAGAAACCTATTGACAAGGATGATACTGTTGCTTTTTTGACCAACTAACCTCAGGCTTGCAGATGCTAAATGCTGACACTCTGGCATGCCCTCTTACCACACCTAGATCATAATCTGAAGCATCAAGTCATTGTTTCCAAAATCATCACTAACCTCATCTTGTCTGGAGATATTCACAAGAGTCATACAGATATACAGCACAGAAACAAACCCTTCAGTCCAACTTGTCCATGCTGACCAGATAGCTATACAAATCTAGTCCCATTTGCCAGTATTTGGCCTATATCCCTCAAAACTCTTCCTATTCATATACCCATCCAGATGCCTTCTAAACTGTAATTGTACCAGCCTCAGCCATTTCCTCTGACAATTCATTCCATGCGCACACCACCCTCTGTGTGAAAAAGTTGCCCCTTAGGTCCCTTTTATATGTTTCTCTTCTCACTTTAAACCTATGCCCTCTGGTTTTTGAATACCCAACCCTGGGGAAAAGACCTTGCCTATTTACCCTATCCATGTCCCTCATGATTTTATAACCTCTGTAAGGTCACCCCTCAGCCCCTGACACTCCAGAAAAAATAGCCCCACCCTATTTAGCCTCTCCCTGTAGCTTGAACCATCCAACATCCTTGAAACAACCCTTTCCAGTTTCACAACATCCTTTCTTTGGGATGGAGACCAGAATTGCACACAATACTCCAAAAGTTCCCTCAAACTTCTAACAGAGCCTGCAAGCCTTCACAGCTTGCTGCTAGTCCCTTCCAGAGATTCTCTCTCAAATGGATCTACAACAAGACAGAAGCACCTTTTGATTCTTACTCAATATTACAATCCAGCAAAATGAACCTGTAGAAGCTGGGAGTGACTGTACACTGTTCCCATAAGGACTGTAATCCTCTGGAGAGCATGTTGTAAATATATGCAATACAGCATTATTGATCATGTTAAAGCTTTTTTTTTCTGAAGTTTCGAATATCTTGGAGTTGCTTGTGTTATGGACAGGACCAAACTCCATAAAAATGTATAAAGAAAATAGCTTAGATGTTACCTTTTAAAATAAGAAAATCTTAAGTGTAAGGTATTGTATTCCACATTCAATTCAACTGGTCAAACTACTCAATGTTAAGCAAAACACAATTTGTTCATACACTATAGGTAAAATACAACAAATGAGATAAAGAACAGAATTGGCTTAGCTGTAACTCTGTTGAAATGCTTAATAAAATAATAGATACAGTAACTATTACTAATTAACTGTTCCAATATGGTAACATTCCATAAACATACCCTTGGCAAAACACAAATTCAGAAAACAGATTGTCTCACATGCAACTACAGTAGAACAGGAAGATAAACATCAAGAGAACTCAATAAGTGCAGCAGGGAAAGACGTACAGACCCAGCAACAACTGCTACTGAAAAACTAAGAAACTAAAAGTCCTGGTTCTCTGGGAGCTTGGCCATACTCATTCAGACTGCTTCTATTGTTCCAACTTTTTAAAAAAAAACCCAAGGCCTCACAAGCTGTTTACTTTATTGGCTTTCCAAATAGATAGCTTGACACCTCTGTTTTAAAACCTCTTCTTTAAAAAAGAAACAGAAGAAAATAATCTCTTAAAGCCATAGTGTTATCATACTAGATAATGTTTAGTCAATGTTTATTTTAGGCTGTTTGTTACAGTAAAAATCTTAAAATCTTTGCAGTCAATTCTTTTAAGTTGGTCAATGGGAATTCAAATCTCTTGTTTAGAGTTATTTGCCCTTTTGGGGGTCAAAGCAGAATAATAAAGTCAGTATTTTTGCAAGATTCACAGTAGGTGTAACTTCTACACAGCCACTTAGATGTAAATTAAGCAAGACAGAGTTTGTAGACAAATGGAAGATATGGTGGATTTTTCACTTTTAAACCAAACATTTTCATTTAATTGTATATTTTATTTTCCTGAAGCGATATCTTTCTAAGTCAAGATGGTGGTAGCTTGAAGTGGAACCTGCTAGTGTGGTGTTACCATGTATCTGTTGCCCTTGCTCTTCTAGGTGGAAATGGTAGTGGGTTTGAAAGGTGCTGTATAAAGATCCTTGGCACCGCATCCACTGCAGAAATTTGCCAATCAAGTGGGCTGCCTTGTCTAGAATGGTGTCAAGCTTCTTAAGTGATGTTGGAGCTGCACACATCCAGGCAAGCAGGGAGTATTCCATCACACTCCTGATTTTTGCTTTGTGGATGATTAACAGGCTTTGGGGAGTCAGGTATGAGTTATTTGTGGCAGTATTCCTAGCCTCTGACATGTGCATGTAGCAACATTATTTAAATGGCAAGTCCAGTTCAGTTTCTGGTCAATGGTAACCCCCAGAATGTTGATAGTGAGGTTTCAGTGATGGTAATGTCATTGAATGTGAATGGGTGATGGACGGATTGTCTCTGGCATTTACGCTGTGCAGATGTTACTTGCCACTTTTCAGCCAAACACTGAATATTATCTTACTGCTGCAGTCTGGTACTGAATGCAATATCTAAAGGAGTTGTGAATTGTGCTGAACTTTGTACAATCATGGGCAAACATCCACTTTCTGACCGAGAGGAGGGAGAGTCATTGGTGTAGCAGCTGGAGGTGGTCGGGCTAGGTCACTACCCTGAGGAATTCCTGCAGAGATATCCTGGAGCTGAGATGACTGACTCCAACACCTACAATCATCTTCCTATGTGCCAGATTTGACTGTAACCAGTGGAGAGTTTTCCCCCGATTCCCATTGATTCCAGTTTTGTTACAGCTTTTTGATGCCACACTCAGTCAAATGCAGCCTTGATGTCAAGGGCTGTCACTTTGATCTTACCTCTGGAATTTGGTTCTTTCGTCCTTGTTTGAAACAAGGCCGTAAGGAGTTGGGTGACCCTGGCAGAACCTAAACTGGGCGTCAGTGAGCAGGTTATTGCTGGGCAGGTGCTTCTTGATAGCACTATTAATGACACCTTCCATCTCTTTATTGATGGTTGAAAAGAGACTGATGGGCAGTAATTTGCTGGGTTAGATTTGTCCTGCTTTTTGTGTACAGGACATACTTGGGCAATTTTCCACATTGTCGGGTAGATGCCAGTGTTGTAACTGTGGTGGAACAGTTTGGCTAGAGGCATGGCAAGTTCAGAAGCACAAATCTTCAGTACTGTTGCTGTAATGTTACCAGGGCCCATCACATTTGTAGTGTCCAGTGCCTCCAACTTTTTCTTGATATCATGTGGAATTAATCGAATTGGCTAAAGACTGGACTCTCCCATCATTGAGGATTTGAGGACCTCCTTGTGCAGTGTGTTATTTAATCGAACGCCACCATTTATATCTGGATGTGATAACATTTCATAGCTTTGATCTGATCTGTTGTTTGTGGCATGGCTTAGCTCTGGCTGTCACTTGCTGATTATGCTGCTTGGCACGCAAGTAGTCCTGTTTGATTGCTTCTCCAGGTTGACACCTCATATTTAGGTCTTCTGCATTCTTCATTGAAACACATTCAAAAGAATTGAATTCAAAATTTACTAATTAGCTCACCAACTGACAATTTGCTGCAGCACATGATGTTAACACTTACAGAAACAATATTTATAAAATAAAACCTTCAAATGATTATATTTCACAATAAAGAATTCAATATTAATCTAGAAAGATACAGAGAAAAGTGTTTTGTCGCCATAATTTGGCACCATTTTGAGTTATAAATAAAAAGTTACATAAAGACTGTTCATCCTCTGTGTAGAAGGAGTCTTCAAACACAGCTCCAGAATTTCTGCAAGGTCTCTGCAAGGTGTCCTGGGCCTCAAGCTGTCCCCTTGCCTCAGGCCTACAGCAGTCAGGAGACCCATCTCTGGGGACCACCACCACTGCAGCTGATGATCCACTGAGTCCATGCTTCCAGCCTTTCGTGGCCAGGATTCCTCGCTCCGGGCTGTGCCATCGCTGACCAGCCAAGCACCACTCCAGCTACCCCCACAAAGTCAAAACATGAAAAGGAAAAAAGAGAAATAAAAAGATGAGAAAGGAGATGCCCAAAGGTGTTTTGCATCAAGTGCAGCTATGCGTCGTCTGGAATTCCTAAGGTGCTCCTAAACTCTTCTATGTTAAATGAAAAGAAAATCTTTATGTAATGATGGAGAGTTATGTTCCTGACATGTTTGGTCCAAAAAATGTTTTTTCTATTCATTTACAGGAGAAGGGCATCACTGGCTAGGGCCAGTATTTATTGCCCATCCAAGAAGGCAGTTAGGAGTCAAACTCTCCTGATGCTGCCTGACCTGCTGTGCTCATCCAGCTCCTTACTGTATTGAGTCTGACTCCAGCATCTGCAGTTCTTGTTATAAAAGAATCAACCTCTGCTGTGGATGGCAGTTTCCTTCCCTAAAGGACATTAATGAACCAGATGAGATTATCCAACAATTGACAATGATTTCATGGTCATCATTAGACTCATAATTCCAGCTTTTTAATTGAATTCAAATACCACCATTTGCTATGGTGGGATCAAACTTGGGCCCCCCCAAACATTACCCAGGTCTCTAGATTAACAGTCTAGTGATAGTACCACTAGGCTATAGTCTCCTCTAAAATCCTCTTGCTAACTCTTCTCTTACTAACTCTGTGTCCAGGGATGTGCAGGCTAGGTCAGTTAGCCATCAGAAATGCAGGGTCACATGGATAGGGTAAGGGGAGGGGGGATGGGTCTGGGTGGGATGCTCTTTGGACAGTCTATGTGGTCTCAATGGGCCGAATGGCCTGCTTCCACATTGTAGGGATTCTAAGATTCTTATTAAATTGCCTCATGCTTCCTGCCATCACTCACCATCTCTCCTGACTTGCCATTGTTGCCAGTCCATAACTGTCTTTGAATTGAGTGGCTTGTTAGATTACTTGAGGTGGCCATTAAGAGTTAGCTATGTTGCTACGGGTTTGGAGTCACATATGGTCCAGACCAAGTGAGGATGGTGGATTTTTTTTCTCGAACAAAATGGGGTTTTCTTTCTACCAAAAAATGTCAGTTTCATGGTTATGATGCCTGAGACTTCACTTTCAATTCCAGAATTCTTGATCGAATTTAAGTTAAACCCCAGCTGTAGTGCTGGGGTTTTGAACCCCTGTTCCCAGAACAATAGACTGGGCTCTGGATTAATAGTCCAGTCATGTTACCACTATGCCCGTATTTACCTCACTTGTTAACAAGAATGTTTCATATCAGTGGAATTATAAGCAGAGGCCTGGGGGTAAGATGATCTGTAACTTTTCCTGAACAGTTTGAGTTTTCTTTGAGCGGCAGAAGAGGCAAAAGTAAACCCAGGATGAAACCATGCGTCTCCTCTAAATATCCCCGTCATTCATATATAATTGCCTTGTCTCGTGTATATTAGTCTGATAATGAATCTCACGATGAGAATACGGTAAAGTTGCTGACTTTTTTTTGAAGTTTTCCACTTTCTTTGTGGTGTTACATTCACCATTTCCAACTGCCCCAATAAAATCAGAGCCTTTTTTTAAAATTACAGGACAAGTGGTCATCAGGAAACCACCAGAAAAAAGTGTTTTAATATATACGGTGATAACTGTGTAATGACTTGTGACATGTGCTCTATTAAGTTATTAAACTGGAGAGCGCAGTATGCCTATCTTAGAAGGGCCTATTTTGGTGGGGGAGGAATTCAATAATTGAAAAACCTGTCAAAATGCCTGTGCAAAGTTTTAATATAAGTCAAATCATCTCCTGAAACTTTTATCCTTAGATGTAGATTGAATAATTTTGAGTAATTAGACATTTGGAATTTCAGTCATGATGTTTTTACTAGACGTTTTTTGAAATTTTGCAATTAATCCAAATTTCAAAAATAGGTTTTATTTTAGAAGTAAAAAGGCACTTTCAAATGTTGTCAAAGCAGAAAAATATGCAAGAAGGTACAGATCAGTGGATAATTTGATACAGTCAACAAAATGAACTTAAGAAATCCACTGTAAATTATGTGTATGTATCTCTCACGTAGGGACAGTTTAATCAGTTTTTTTCAACTCAGTTCTGTGAAATTTTGCTGTTTTGTTAATTCACTAATTATTCTAAACATGCAATTTACATCAAGCTACGTGTACCTCATTTAATAATGAAATGCTGGGATAATAGCAAATCTCAGTATCCTATCAAACAAGGCCCTCTGCTGTCCGTTTTGCCACGGACAAGGTATGCTCTCCAGTGAGTGATCTGATACAGTCTAACCCATAACTATACTACCATCTACAGGAAACAAAGATTATATAATGCTGTTTGTCAATCAGACAAAAGTTATATTATAGACAGAAAGAAAGTGTCAAAAGGTTCAATATCATCTTGAAAAAAGGGTTGGGCAATTATTTTTGTTTGTGTGCAAAAGTATGATTTGCCGGAAGTTATGTCAAAACATTGTGTGCAATTCTAGAATCCATATTATAGGAGGGATATGATTCAACTGGGGACGGGGCAGAGGAGATTTACCAGAATGTCACCCTGGAGCAGAGAAGACTGAGGGGGTCACAACTGACATACAAAATTATGAGGAGCATAGATAGGGTAGACAGGAAGAAGCTTTTCCCCTTGAAAGAGGAATAATGACCACGGGCCATAGATTTAAGGTAAGGGGCAGGAGGATTAGAGGGGGTATGAAACTTTTTTCCACCCAAAGAATGGTGGCAATCTGGAACCCACTGCCTGTAACAATGGTAGAGGCGGAAATACTCATAATATTTAAATAGTATTTAGATGTACACTTACGATGCTTAGGCAAACAAGGCTATGGATCAAGTGCCAGAAAATGGTACTAAAAAGTTAGATGGTTGCTTTTGACTGGCATAGACCTCTATAACTCTATGCGATTACAATACATGCTCCAACCATGATTATAAAAGGGGTAGCACAAAGCTCTTGACTGTTTACTTTACAGTCATTGTCATACAGCACAGAAGATGCCTTTCAGCACATAGTTCAGCACGGACACCATCAACACTAATCCTACTTTCCAGCATTTTCCCCATAGCCTTGAATGTTATGATATTTCAAGTGCTTTTTCATGTATTTTTTAAAGGTTGAGAGGTTTCCTGGTTCAACTATCTTTCCAGGCGGTGCTTTTTCCATCAAAACACAAACATAAGAAAAACATACTGCCATAGGCAGACTGCTGTATACACGGGAAATACGAGAAATAAAAAGCAGGTAGAACATACAGCACAGCACATTGAGCCTACTCAGACATTTAATATGATCATGGCTGATCATGGCTGATCTTGGGCTCCAACTCTATTGTCCTGCCTGTTTCCATATCCTTGTTTCCCAGAGACCAAAATTCAAGTAAAAGCAATAATCTGTGTTTGCTGGAAATCTGAAATTGAAAAAAAAGCACTGCTGGACAAATTCAACAAGTTGAGCAACTTTGGTGGAGAGAGGAACAAAGTTGATGTTTCAGGTTTGATATGACTTCTTCAGAATGCATTTTATTAGAGTTTTGAAGAAGTCATACCAGATTTGAAACTATTTACCATCCCCAGTCAAAGAACAAACTTGGCAAAAATATATTAATATTGCTGTACCTACAAATGCTGGAAACATGCGAATTAGGATCAGCAGAGGATCATATATAACTATGCTATTATTCCAAAAAATCTGTGCATCCACAACCCTGTGAATTTCATCTCAGTCCACAACTGCCACAAACAATCTGTCAGTCAATCAGACACAGACAGCACAAAGGCCAGAGGGATTTTTCTGTTCTTAGAGCCAAAATGCATAATTTCCCATTTCCCTACATTACAGAGCATTTCATGCCACTCAGTTAACTTGTTTATAACTCTATACAGCTTCAGTGTCCTTCCCACAACTTATCTTTTCAGTTAGCTTTTGTATCATCAGCAAAACCAAGATTCATTACTCTCTGTTTCTTCATCCGAGTCATAATGTAGATTTTAAATAGTTGAAGCACAGAACTGACCCTTGTCGCTCCCTACTAGTTGCAGAATCACAAAGCAGTTACAACATAGAAGAGAGCTAAGCTCCTGCCATTTCCCCTTGACACTGAATATTTAAGTAATCATCCAATTACAGATATCCAGGCTTACACTGTGTTTAGTTGTATTCAATAATGAGCTTCCTTCTTGCTTGCTTGCTTACTTTGTGCACGTAGGAAGTCCAATACAAGCTGAAGATCTGCAAAGATAATTCAGCACCGCTGGCTAGAAAAATCTTTTCAAACTAGCTACCTAATGAACTAACTTCAATTGCCTCTCCAACATGGAACTTATTTATCCCTAGTTAAGACCAAACAAAACTTAACTTTAACAGTAAATTATAGTTGAATACTAAATGACACCAACTAGATAAGAGTTTCAGAAAGTTGAACTTTTAACATTAACCCTTAAAGAGCTCTCACCCACCAAACAGTCAAGTTCACACTTTGTGGCCAGCTATTATCAATGATGAGCTAGTGTCTTTGATTGATTCTTAAATATGTTCAAACTTTTGCCTTTGTCACTCTTCCCAGAAAATCATTCCAGTTGTTGATTACTCTCTGCATGAAGAAAAACCTGCAGTGTAGGATTGAATTGACTTTAATATGAAGACAGAAGGCTGAACTGAAGTGATGACCAACGGATCTAGCCACAGCAGGTCTTATCGCTGCTCCTGACCACTGTACAATAAAAGGCAGAGAAATGAGGAGGAACAGGTATACCAGCAAGAACAGCACGAGCAACTCCAGTGGCAGCTGAACAGCCAACCCCTGAAGAGCTCACGGGTAAAGCTCCCCTCGATGTGCAGTGAAGGGAGGGCCAGAGTTTAGCATCCTCAATACTATTTCTTCCAGATGAGCAAGACACAACGCCATAACAGACTGAGGATGTCCCGGGATACCATGACAGAACAGTGCCATTGGCTGGTATGGGATCCATGATCTAAAGGAGTGTGTGGCCACCCCATCCTAGTGACCACTAATATGACAGCTGTACGAATGTTTTGTGCAACTGGATGTTTCCAAGGACCCAATGGGAACCTGTGTGTGATGTCTCAATCCTCATCCTACAGATGTATTAAGTTTGTCATCGCTGCAATTTGAAACACCATCCTATCATCTCATTTCCCCATGATAAGGGTGGTGATGTAGTACTGGTAACATATTGGATAGATAAAGGCAAACCAGAAAACTGCTGCACAGGGGGATTTGAGGAGCCTCACGCACGAATCACAACAAGCTAGCATCCTGGTTGAGGGATAACAGAGGAAAATGGACTATTCACTTTTATTCCAAAGGAAATAGAGTATAGAAATAGAGATGTCTTGCTAAAATTACACAAAGCAATAGTTAGGTCACACATTGAATACTGTGAACCCTTTATCTAAGGAGCAATATACTGGCATTTCAGGCTGTTCAGTGAACATTCGCTATGTTAATTCCAGGTATAGGGCAACTTTCTTATGAGGAGAAGTTGAATAGGCTGTGCATGTACTGACAGGAGTTTAGAAGCATGAGAGGAAATCTTATTGAAACATTTCCAATTCTTAGCGGGCTTGACAAAGTAAATGCTGAGAGGTTGATTTCCCCTTGTAGAGTCTAAAATCACAAGGCATAATCTCAGAGGGTATTGAATCTGTGGAGTTCTTTACTCAGAAGACTGTTGAGGCTGGGTTGTTAAGTATGTTCAAGAATGTAATATACAGATTTTAATCAGTAAAGGTTTTAGAGAAAAGGCAGGAAAGTAGAGCTGAGGATTATTAGATCAGCCATGATCTCATTGAATGGTAGAGCAGACTCAATGGGTCCAATGATCTACTTCTGCTCCTATGTCTTAGAGTCTTTTGGTCTGTACTCTCTGGTTTACATAACTTACCAGATTTTATGCCTTGCCCCACCATTCATTTTAAAATTGTCTCTACTTCCCTAGGTATGTAATTGGTAAGAACACTGTCTGCTGTATGGTTCAAGTGGTACCATCCCATCGGTACAGATGTCACTTCCCCAGTACTTGTGCCACTGCCTCATGAACCAAAGCCCACTTCTCTCGTACCAATCTTTCAGCCACATTTTCTAATCTGATTTATCCTATGGCAATTGTATGTAGCTCAAGTAATCATGTTGGGACGTGGAATGCATTGCCGGAGAGGGTAGTGGAGTCAGCCTCATTAGGGACATTTAAGCGGCTATTAGATAGGCATCTGGATGATAGTATAAGATAGGGGTGGAGGTTAGCTAGACATTAGGATTAGGGTAAAAGGTCGGCACAACATCTTGGGCCGAAGGGCCTGTACTGTGCTGTACTGTTCTATATGTTCTATGTTCTATAGTGACTTTGTTATTTGAGGTTCTCTTTCTTAATTTAGCACTTAGCTTCAACTTGAAAGAAAAGTCATCTGACAGATGGTAGATGATATATTAGTGTAAATTAAACAGTAAAAGAATATAACAAAGGTTGGATATGCAAACAAGAAATCAGCAATATTTGTGCACTGGTATGAGATCTGGAGTATTCAATTTAACTTTAGCTGTAAGACTTAAGTTAATCACACATATGAACTGAGTTTCAAAGCATTGTTCTTTATACCTTAGAATTCTGGAGAGTTTCAGAGCCTATCAATATATTTTACTTCAGAGAATTAGGTTTTAAATGTTGACTTCACAGTGATTACTAGTGCTGATAACAAGTTAACTAAAAAGTCACTGTCTTTGTTCTCCAGAGAAATAGGGATCACATGACCAAGAATCAACCAATGATCGCTGCATTGAACTGCAACTTAAGACTTAAATAATGTATTTATATAAGCCTATTAAATAATTTAAAAGAAAATGACTATTTCTGTTTAAAACTAAGTCAGTTAAACGCTAAGCCAATTCAAAAATAAAACTTTGGGCTGAATTTTACTAAAAATCAGCCAGGTGTAAATTTCAGGCAATTTGATAGAAGTGTTCTCTTCATGAGCTCTTGTAAGTGATCGCATGCTGCTCACTTTATTTTTTATGCACCATGCCTCAATGGCATCATGCTTGTGCTAACTTGCACCCAGCAGCAGCGAAAATGCTTACCGCTGCCAAGGCCTTCCAGGATTCACACCACTTGCACCATATTTAATGACCAGCAGTGCACCAGTCCCTCTACCACAGAGGGGCTCCTTAATTATTCTAATTGGTTGCCCACTCTGTGGAGCAGGTAGCAAATCTGTTTCCTAGTCTGGTCCTTGGAAAGTTTCCTGAGAGCAGGAATGTGTTGGGGAAATATTCCAACTTTGCTTCTTCCTATTTTCTTGGCACCACTAGCTCCAAGCCCACCATTTTTGGGCATGAAAAATTTAGCCCTGGGTTTCACCAATGTGGCTCTTCTCTACCTTGCCAGCAGAACCTTATGGTCTCTCTCCAGTGCACATTTGTCTGCACTAATTTTCATTTGACGTTGTATGACCCAATCACATGTTTTAGTTTGACCATTGAATACTTCCTGGGCTGCTCCTTGCTATTCCAGTGTGCTTTCTAGTTTATTACCATCAACAATTCCATTGACTTTCAGAATCTAAGTGATTAATGTAAGTTTGAAACAAAAATGGTCCCAATACTAATGGTCACAATATTTAATCTTATAGCCAGCATAATTGTTACTCCACCATCTCAAGCAAGCTGGGAGGTCAACTTTGATTCATTAGGGAGTGCAGAAACGCCGGCAAGGAGTGATGGCAGATGTACCTATGAATTCAGTGACGATACTGCACGTATTCTTTGTTCAATACCAAAAGCAACAACTATGCCGCCTCAATATAAATGGGTCTGAGAAAATCTCTGTAACTCTACTGCATTCAGTTGAGAATGGTATTGTATAACCAGGCAGTGAAGACGAAGGGGTTTTGCTCTCATCTTTCATCATGGAAGAACCCAGCATATAAATACATGAAAAAGCTGATGTGTTTCGAGCGACTTCAAGAAAAAAATGCTGAGTGAAAAAATTCTTGTCCTGCTTCCAAGGTGCTCAATGTCAGAGATACCACTTCAGTTCATTGAAAATTCACATTGTGAAGTTGCTGCAAGGACTGAAGACAATGAAATTTATGGGCTATAATAGCTAGGCTGTAATGACAGTTAGCTCAGTTACTTCAAATGTGTTTCTTGGTTTGGTAATTTATTACTGTGTCTTTCTGTTGGCAAAGATTGCACTCAACTGCAGTGTAACCTTATCTTTGAGCCCCTGCCTAACAAAACTTATATTAACATAGCACCTTTAATGCAGTAAGTTGCCCCAAAGTGCTTCACAGTTGGGTTACAAAGCAATGTTTGACAGTGATATGAGTTTGGCCATGGTCATCTGCCTTAATAGGTTTTAAATAATATCTCAAGAAGGGGAGTAAGAGCGAGGCAAGGAGCCTGAGGGAAGGAAATCCTAAGCTAAGGGCCCAAGCAGCTGAAGGCATAGCTCCCAACGACGAAGCATTTAAAATCAAAGATTTACATGGGCCAAAATTGAAGGAACAAAGACATTCTGGAGGGCTGTATGGTTGGATGTGGTTATAGACATCATGGCTGAATGGGACTTACAGGCAAGTTAGGATATTGGCAACAGAGTAATGATTGAACTCACATTGTGCATTGGGAAGTCAAAGATGAGATTATTGGAAAAGTCAAGCCTAGGGGTAACAAATGTATGAAAGAAGGGCTTTCCAGCATATATGAGGACCAGCTACAATTCTACACTCTGCCTGGTCTCCTGTTCCACAACCAAGGCTATTTCCTAAACAATAGGACAAGCATTCATATTTATGGTATGATGTGAATAGATGATACAAGTCAACCAGTGAATCATAAAAACAGAGATTTCCATTTAAATTATACGCTGCAATTCAGGTTCCTTTTCCTGTGAAAGCTGAAATGCATTTGCCTTCCTTGTAAGCTTTTGACAACACAGGAGTTCTGCTCAAAATTATTTTTTCTTTCGTAGCCTTGTCCCTGTGGACATTCTAAGAGTTATTCAGATGATTTTAAGGTTTACTCATCATATGAGTGGCTGTGATTGTCACTTTTACAAGATTGTAAGATGAGCAATTGATTTTCAAAGATGATTTTCAAGCCTCTTTGCTTACTATGCCAGTTTGAGGGGCATTTCAAGGACCCGTGCCAGATTGCCAATGACTTATTGGCTTGGTATGTAGTGGAAACTGGGAAATTGGATATAGAAGTTGCTTGGGGGTCATTTACCTTCCATTGTAAGCTGCTGCTCTTTTCAAGTTTGAAGGTCTTGAATAGGCCCATCACTTTTGAGTGTCAACATATAAACAGTGTTTGGCATTTCTGATGAAGGGTCTAGGCCCAAAACGTCAAGATTTCCTGCTCCTATGATGCTGCTTGGCCTGCTGTGTTCATCCAGCTCTACACCTTGTTGTCTCGGATTCTCCAGCATCTGCAGTTCCTATTATCTTGGATGACAAGTTTTTTTACCATTAATTGGCCTGCCGATGAAAAATCGCAATGGGCTGATTTTAGTTGTTGTAAATCAGATGGGCCAAAAGGCACCCTACCCGCAGTGAACATAAATCAAGGCACAATGGCATCGGGTCAGCAATACAACTTCTATACATCAGTTTCCTGAAATTGGAATGGGAAGAGGCACCAAAATCGGAAACCTGCCTGCCATTATTAATTGACCAATTAGCAAGCTGTTGAACTTGTTTTTGACTCAGTCGCTTGCAATTTTCCATTATCTGCTGCATTTTTGCATGTCAGACAAAGCAGCGCAAGATTTCAAGGCCCATTACCAGGGCCATGTCTAAATGATGTAGCAGAATCTGCCGGAAGGTGACAGTGCCTGTATACATTTAACTCATTTTTGTATCTACTTTAAAAAATAAAGACTGAGAGAATGAGGAGTCTTTTAATTTTTTTAAACAATGAACAACCTCCTAATAATTCAATAACTCCTGTGCTACAGACATCCTGGCCTAGAATCCTGATTGATTACAAAGTTTGCCACCAGGCAGCTTCTAATTGGCTGTTTGATGCTTCAATTGTGGAGCTGAACTGTCAGGGACTGGAGCAAGGGAGCACTCATTTCCAACCTTCCATTCTGCTGCCCACGCTCCCATCCCCCTAAAAAAATATAATCCTGCCTCTGTGTCTGTACGTGAGGAGGAGCAAAAGAGAGAGGTGGGGAGACAGAAAGAACAGTGTGTCAGGGAACGCTGCAGGGAGGGTTGTATTTTACCGCACTCAGGTAATTAAGTTGCTACCAGCAGGCATTCCTGAGAATCAAGGGGAAATCCTGTCCACTAAGCATTACCAGCCAATCAGAGGCTATTTTGCTTAGCACTGTCACATGGGAGATAATGGCTACTGCAGGGTCAATAGCCACTAGGAGCCAAAGATCAAGGAGGAACCCAAGTCAGACCTAAATTATGGGGTGGTATGGGGTGGTATGGGGTGGGATGGGGTGGGGTGGGGTGGAGGAGGTGACTGTTGTTGGAAGGGTGGTGACAGAAGGAAAGAATTAGAATTAGAATTTGATTTTATTGTCACATGTACTGAAGTACAGGGATACAGGAGTACAGTGAAAAGTTTACAATGTCGCCATTTGCAGCGCCAGTATGAAATGGGGAGTGGATTGATAGCAAGAGAGGGAGGTGGCTCTCAGCTGACCTCCCTCCCCCTATACTGATGCCAGGTCCCTCAATCACTCACTGAGTTTAACGTTAAACATAGTTGCCAGTGGTGTTAAATACTGTACTTTGTGAACTACAAACAAGATATTTGACCAATAATTATTGCATATACGATAATTAAATTGTGTATATTAAATATAAGTTATCATTTGATATTAAATTTACATTTGAATGGGCTTCTTGACATTAACACTTATAATACACAATATATATGTCCTTTTCTGCCATACTACTTCAGACTACAAAATACACATTCTGCAAAGAAAACACTGGAATCAAATATCAACTTTACAAAGTTCTAATGCAATTGTTCTTTTAAAATTCTGCGTTAAAAAGCATAATATAAATAATACAAACCAATTGAATTCAACAGAACATACATCAGTATTCTTAATATCTCAGATGTTGGAAAAATGGAATATTAAAATTTACAATTACCAAGCTAAAGAATGGCATGAATAATACACATGGCTTTTTTTTTTCTTTTACCAACTATTACAAAATTAACCAACATCACTGGGCCATGTTAAATGTAGTTTTTTTTAAGTAGGTGCAAACTGTGTAAAATCAGCTGCAGTTAACTCAGTAACACCTGAAACTGGACAAACCTGCGGTGTGAATATGAATTCTACAAGAGAAGGAAAGATAGCCTGGTGGGCTCCAGCTGTGCAACCATAGCCCAATTAAAATGTCCTTGTCAAAGCTGTCTTTGCCCTTGTTGTTGATACACAACAGAGCTGATGAAAGTAACATTGCTTGTTGTAACAGTGATGTGAGTCAACAACCCTAAGCTGTTGAGAAGCAAATATCTTTTGTTTTAAAAGCATAATATCACTCCGGCAGGGGTTCAGTAATAGAATGAAGTGTCTCCTCATAACACAAACCTGCCCTTAAGTTTTAAGAAAACCAAGATGATTGCATTCATCATTGTTTACTTTAGTTTTTTTTTACTAATTTTCAGATAGTAAAATGAGTATCAGATAAATAAATAATTGGTATGTCCTGCTTTCTTTCATGATTGGTGTTTATGACCTGAGGCACAATTTGGCATTGACTCTGGCTTCTTAGCAGCACCAATGTTTTTGACAGTACTAAATGCATTAAGGACAGGCAAAATCCCTATTTGTGAACTAACTCAAATTGTTTCAATGATAACGCTATAGAGAGCATCAGCTTTGCAAATCTGAAAGAAGAAATATTCCAGTTTGAGTCACATGACAGACAATATGAAACACAGGTATTGTGAATATGCAAGATGGCTATAATATGAAACCAAATAAAATATTTGATAAGCTTTGGAAATCAGAGGTGAAAATATAATCAGAAGCATTATGCTATTTGCTAATGTGGGCACTGAGGATAATGAGACATTCTTTCATCCAAATTTTGAAGCAAGCACTTGACTGAATAGGATAATCTCAACAGAATCTCAATCTTGTGCATGTATTTCAAATAGTATACATGATACTGGATGGCATATATTATTAAAATGTGTAGCTTGTATTATATCACCTCAGGAAATGTAAACTGAAGTACTTATAAAAGCATAGAAGTTATTCAAATATGATCTTCTAAAAAAAAACTGACCACTTGGGCCTACTGTTTATTCTAACCTGGTATCTGCCAGATCTTGGCACTAATTCTATATCTGTACTTTTAACTTGTTGTGAACTATACTGTATCATGAAAAACCTTTCTATTGCTGTAATTTAAACTATAAAGATAATAACAAAGATCTTTTCATAAGGCCAGCACCTTTCAATGTGTCCTTGTAATGCCTAAGAACCTCAAAATAGTTGTTTAAAAATGTTTTTCCCATAAAAGTATATCTCCAAAATGGTACAGTCACTCTGTACAAATGCTAAAGAACAGACTCAATGTTTTCACACATTTCATTCTCTCCCAAATGATAGATCAAGGTTGTCCTTCCTGATGATTTGTTTGAATCCGCTGCAGCTGTATCTAATGTTAACGTTGAAGCAAACAGATCTGAAGTGGTCATTCGACCAACTGAGTCTTCATCTCCCTGAATATACTCCTTGGAATGACTCTTTATATAATGCCATGTAGTTGTGTATAATATAAAGGCAATCGTTTTCAAGCCTATGGCAATGCTGACGTAGAGATATCTGTAGGAATCGTTATCGTATAAAGCACATGCTCCACTTTTACTGCAGGTTTCTGACCAGACGAGACAAGTTGAGTCAATTGCAGCCCCAAAGATAAGTGGCGGTGGGATAAAACCTAAACAAGAGCAGAAAAAAGGCAGAATGAATAAAATGAACTCAGCATAAAGATGTATATCACTTGTGTAACGATCACTTGGTCGATTTCTAACATATGTGTATGTACAATATTAAATATAAGAATAAATTAACAAAATCTAGGAATTGAGCAGGAAATTTAGCTTGAAAAGGATCAAATCAAAAACAAGACTACAACATTGAAAGCTCAAGACATCTAAATTTATCTGAAGGACTTTGGAGTGAATAATCCTCAACTGTACATTTATTCAAGAACATTGTGAATTTGGGTCCAGTGAGTTCATTGCAATTCTTAACTATAGAGGAAGAAGTACAATGACATTCCATCTCAATGAAAATATGAGCTTCTGGACACACTTGCTACTAGACCTTTAAAACAGGCGATGTTGCAAATGTATGAGTGCAATCATACTGGAGAGTCTTCTGCCATGGCTGTTGTTCCAAATAAAGAAGACACCAGACTCTCAAATCAACTGCTCTAGGATAACAACAGAAAGGCTTTAGGGATGCCCTCAAAAGCATCCCTCAGAAGGCCACACATTCCAGAGGAACTGCCGAAGGAGGAACAAAGACAGAGTCATGGCAGTTTCAGGTTTGTGACTGACCAGAATAGAGAAGATGCATTCTGAATTGTACTGAGCACAAATTTCTTCAGGAACATGCAAAGACAAAGTCGAGATGTCAGAGAAAGTGCACAAACCTCCAAACACCTCAACCACTGACCCTTCACACAACACCTGCCCCACATGTGGAAGAGTCTGCAGACTGCATATTGGACTAATCAGCCATCACAAAACCCATCAAACTGAAGTGGAAGCAAATCACCCTCACTTTCGAGTGACTGCCAAATGGAGACAAAGTTGGGGTCATTTTTACTGATGCAATAATGTAAAACAGGTGACAACAAATCAACAACTCATTTCACATCTCTCCTAAATATCATCTCTATTTTCATGAGATATTTAAAATTACTGCCAGTGAGGCAATGAACACATTCAGCAAATGATTTCCTTCACATTCTGATGTAGTACACAAAAAAAATCAATTATCCAAAGCTAACATCTTATTTTCAACAAAAAAAACACTAAAATTACACAGCAGGTCCAAAAGAGAGAAATTAGATTTTGTTTGCAGCTTGATGAAGGGTCCTGACCAACAAAATAGCATGCTTTCTTTTCCTAGAAGCTTCCAGACCTGTCGATATTTAGTATGTTCTTCAGACTTCATTTATGAAATTCAAACACACTTTTGATTTCAACCCAAATGTTCATGTAATGTTCTTTGTATTACACCTTACTAATAAACCTATGATTAAAGATGGCAGAAGATCACATTCTTTGGTTTCTAAAGCCATCTTGAGAAAATTGACAATAAATTTGATCACAACGAAATTCGGAAGCACGTAGCATCTTAAGAAGAGTAATTTAACAAGTCCACACTGACCCTCAGAGCATCCCACCCAGACCCATCCCCCTATAACCCACCTAATCTAAGCATCCTAAAACACTATAGGCAATTTAGCATGGCCAATCCACCTAGCCTGCACATCTTCAGACTGTGGGAGGAAACCCACACAGAGGGAGGGAGAATGTGCAAACAAAACACAGATGGTTGCCTGAGGGTGGAATCAAACCCAGATCCCTGGTGCTGTAAGGCAGCAGCGCTAACCACTGAGACACCATGCTGCCTTAGAGTCCTGAAGTCTAGTGAGGCTATTTTCTCCATGACACACGGATAATAATCTAGCATGTAGCTGTAGAATAATATCAGTAAAAATCTTAATAATTTAATAAAAATATTTATTCATTATAGCTAGAAATCAGGATTTGCAAAATAGATGGAAAGGTATATAAAACACTGGAAAAGGCGGAAATTGCTGTTAATCTCAATCCAATAAACTAATGTCAAACAGGTAACCATCCAATTTTCTTTGGCATCAAATTAATTAAAAGTTGATGATTTTGATCTACTTTTCAGATTTAAAACAATAGGAGTGATACTGTTTAAATGAGAAATCACTCTTCCAGAAAGCATCCAACAAGGATTTAAAATGTTGGAGGTCAGTGTGTCTCTGGAAAGTTTCCATTCAAGTACCACAAAATGAAAATGAAACAATTCCTGAAAATAAAACCAAATAGCTATCGTGTGTGTAAGTAAATGTCAGGAAGTGATATGATATCATGATATCACATCAAATCAAATATTAACAATTGCCTTAAAATTTTTCAGCCAACAGGGACGGCTGGCATTGGTGCTTGCATCCACCTATCCTGCAGTTCTTCAGAAAATGAAGAAGGGTCTAGGCCCGAAACGTCAGCTTTCCTGCTCCTCTGATGCTGCTTGGCCTGCTGTGTTCATCCAGCTCTACACCTTGTTATCTCAGATTCTCCAGCATCTGCAGTTCCTACTATCACATGAAAATGGTGCTGTTTCTCCAAAGTTACTTGGAAGGTGCCTTCATTTTCCTGTTCAACACATACCACCCAGCAATTACATGTGGCAAGTCTATGATGCTCAGCTATTTTAAAACTCAGTAGTCCCTCTGCTCTGGCAAAGAATTAATAAGATTACATTGTGTTAAAATCCAAACCTATCCTATTCTGAAGAGCAGACTTTCGGAGTTTCATTGCACATTCAAAGCACACAGCTGCATATTGCTTCCATTAATAATGAAATCTGATGTCTAATCTGTTTTGCTTTGTTTACAACTGACAATGTCACCACCAATATTTTAATGGTGTATGACTAAAACCTGGCTTGATTTTTGTCCGCATTAAATTGACACCCTTACATTAGGCTAAGATCACCACAGCTATAAAGGGCGTAAACATAATAAAGTGTGGATACATCCAAAACTGACAGGCATAAGTATTGCAAGCTTTTCAATTTTGCAAACCCACTGAAGCTCAAAAGTATTAAACAATACATGTCTGGCTCTTTCTGAAATGTTGAATTTCATCACAGGTTTGTGTAATGTTTCATTCCTTTGGGAAAAGAAAAGCCTTATTGAGTTCAGTTTGATTACTCTGGTTGAAGAGGAGAATTTGCAGAAGGGTCAAGTACAAATCAGTATTGTGAAATAAATTAACAACAGCGTAAATATTTAATAATACTTCTAATTTCTCATTTCAGGGAATCTTTGGTAAGATATATTGATTGGCTGGGAAGATGTTGTAGTGCAGATTCAGTTTACATTATGACGATAGGGTACATAACTGGGTGGCATGGGGGCTCAGCGGTTAGCACTGCTGCCCCACAGCACTAGGGACCCAGGTTCAATTCCACCCTCCGGTGACTATCTGTGTGGACCTTGCACGTTCTCCCTATGTCTGTGTTGGTTCCCTCCCACAGTCCAAAAAATGTGTATATTAAGTGGATTGGCCATGCTAAATCACCCATAGGTGTGCTGGCTATGTGGATTAACCAAATGGGTAGGGTGCCTTTTGGAGGGTTTTTGAGGATTTGATAGGCTGAATGGCCTGCTTCCACACTGGAGGGATTCTATGATAAACTTAGATTGTGATTTTCTTTTAAGTTGAATTGGTTGAAGTTGACCTAATCAAAGAATTACAGAGGAATTATTTGCTGTGGTGATGAATCCAGAAACAGGAACCATAAATTTAGACATACGCCATCTAAGAGTGAAATTGGGATGTGCTTCCTCAAAGAATGGGTAACAGAACTCTGGAACTCTCATTTAAAAAGTTGTCAATGCTAGTAGTTTTCAAGACTGCTCTCGGTTAATGGTGATCTAAAATAAATATTAATTTTTGTTTATCTCTTCATGGGATGTGACCATTGTCGGTAAGGCCAGCATTTGTTGCCCATTCTGAACTGACCTTGAACTGAATGGCTTGCAGTGAGCAAATAAGAGTCAACCACACTGCAGTCAATATGGAGTCACGTGTAGCCAGATAGGTAAGATCAAGTTTCTTCATTAAAAAAACATTAGTGAACCAAATAGGTGTCACAACAATTGAAGATAGTTGTCATGGTTACCATTAATGTGATAAGTTTTACATTTCATTAATTTAACTTAAATTCCACCAGTTGTGGTGCGATTTGAACTCATGTCTCCAGTACGTTAGCCTGGACCTCTACACGGCCATCTCTGCACCTGATAGGCAGGTTATTAGTGAGGAGATGTTACTTGAATTCACAATGCTTCTCCCACCACGTTGCTTGTGATTGACAGGAGGCTTGGGTTAGGTTTGTGCTGCTATCTGTGGGCAAGTGATAGCTGGTGAATTTTACGCATTGTCAGGTAGATGCCAGGGCTATGTATGCATTGGAAGATCTCAGAAAGGATGACAGATAGGTTAGGTGCAGAAATCTTCAGTGCTCTTGCAGAAATGCGTACAGGGCCCATCAACTTTGCTGTCCAGTTGACTGAGGCTGTTCTTGACATACATTTCTTGGACTTTCATCAATTGTAAAGAAAAATAATGTAATATATATATGCCTTAACTTCAACTCTTTCTTTTCTTGCCTTTTGAGTTTTATGTTTTTATAGAAATCTTAATTATTTCCTTTTGTATTATCCTCTTACCTGGTTTCATATTCTCTTTTATCTGTTTCAATCCTTTTCAAACTCAGGATTTGTTACATTGCTCATGATTATTTTTCAAATAATTAAGTTTCCATATAGTCATTTGGTTGAATAAAAGTGGAAGTGTGTTTGGTGCACAGGCAGCTGGCACATGCCAAGGTGTTAGATTAACATCTCACCATGTGGTTCACAAAGTCGACACCAACCTCTGGATAAGTAGCCTGTCTGTGTCGCATGCGCATAAGAGTTTGGCAAGTATGGGAATACAGCTAGGTTCCGGCTGATGTGTCAACACGCTAACAGCATGGCATGGCAGTGGCAATGGCAAGGCATGGATACAACAAGGATGCAGGTAGGCACTAAGGGACCGAGTGCCAAGACAGCAAGCAAAAAGCCCCAAGCTGCAGCCTGGTCCAATCTGTGTGCTGGGTTCTTGTCCCTGCATGCAAAGTGACCTTGCAGCAACCTTTCATTGCAAGTCCCTGTGTTCTAAATGGCTTGCAAGTGGGTCAGAGAGATGCCATGAAGATTGTGAGGGGTTGTCAAACGTTGGGCGCCAAAATCTGTGGATGCAGGGTGAATGCGGCTGGTGGCCATGGTTCACTGCCCTGAAATGCTGTCTGGTGCTGAATATTTTGGAGACTTCACCAGGTACATATTCTGACTCCCATTTTGAGAACTCTCAACGTCAAGCTTGTTTGGCACATTTGGTAAGGCAGGAAGCTGGCATTAATGAGGTGTCTATCAAGATCTCATCCCTCTTGATTGGCAACTCACCACTGCCTAGCAAGACCCTCACCATCAGGTGTTAAAGAAAATGCAGCAATTTGATCTGGAATCAAGATAGGCCTCACCAGAGTTCTCACTCAATTCTGCCACAACCCTCACTACAGCTCATGTTGCTCAGAACCCTCTAAGATTCCATTCATGAACTAAGTTTCTCTCTCCAGAGATGTTGTCAGGGCGGCAAGCTTTTCTAGCATTTTCTGTTTTTATTTAAGTTTTCCATAATCTGCAGTATTTAGCTTCTGTTCTACCAAGGCATCTACTTTTTTTTAACAGGATACAGTACCAATAATATGACTAATATGATTATAGCAATTGGGCAGCAACGTATGTTATTGTTTTGTGAAGCAGAGCAATACAAACAGTGCAGTTCAATTCCTGCACCAGTTAAGGTCATCATGAAGGTCCCACTTTCTCAACCTCGCCCCTTGCCTGAGGTGTGGGGACCCTCAGGTTAAACCATCAGCAGTCCTCTCTCCCCCCCACCCCCCCATCCCCACTGCCCTGCCCCCGCCCCCAACCAAATCTAATGAGAGAGCAGCCCTATGGCCCTCCACAGCAACTTTATCTTCTGTCGCAAGTCGTTGCGATACACTCAGTACACGGAGTATCACGGCAACGAAAGTAGCAAACTGCAACACAAATGGCTATGAAATACCTCCTTCTTGAATTTTCAATAATCATGATGAACATTCTCCAGAATCCTAAGAACACCTCTGTAGGTATGAGCAAACTGAAATGTAACGCTGGCTGATTAAATAACTGAATTGTAATACCCACCAAGTAGTCTCAGCATGAGAAACTGGACACCAAGAGCATACGATTTATATTCAGGATTCACAGACCTTTGGGGATGAAGAAAGAAAACTAATTATTATTCACCAGACATCACTGACTGGACACCAGATGTAATTCTAGTGATAACCTTGTCTTCATGTGCAATCCGCACTTAGGTTAAGCAATCTGGAGCCTCCTGTATTGCAGTATTCTCATACCCCTACCTAACTAATTAACCTTACACTTCCTGAGCTTTCAGACAATTGGTAGTATATTGCTAGCAGCATCTATTAAAATAACAACAAAAAGAAACAATTTACTTTCAGACAATTTCATTTGGCTGCCACGGAAAAGGACATGTTTTTCTGTTACATTATTTGAGACACTTACACTACCCTGGAGTGGAACTTGCATAGTACGCACCACACAATACCAGCAGCAATGGAAACATCGTGGTGCAGATTAAGTCAATAATACAAAATTGCAATTACTCTGTTTGAGTTGTTCATTTTTTTCAGTAGTTGTGTTAATCAGTTCATTTCAGGGGCCAAGTTAATCAGTGAGGTTCACAGAAAGATCTAATAAGCATTGATTACTCTTATTAAAATGAATAACTAAGACTAGAGAGTGAACTCCGAAGCCACTATTTTTGTGCAGAGATGCTCTCCACCTTAGCAAAATATTGCTAGGGGCACAGTTCAGAAGTCCCACCCCTGAAACTAGCCCCTGCCATTTCACAGGAGAGTGGGGAACAGAAGCGGTGTTTCTTTTTATTCTCGCGAACTGGCTTGGCAGCATTTTTTACCAATCCATAACTGTGCTGGAGAATAAGGTGGTGAGCCACCTTCTTGAACTGCTGCCTTCCCTGCCATCTGTTACAGAGCCAGAGTGCTGCTAGGAAGAGAGTTCCAGGACTTTTACCCAGAGACGGTCAAGGAACAGCAATATAGTTCCAAGTAAGGCTGATGTGAGGCTTGGAGTGAATGTTGCAAGTGGTGAAATATCCATCCAATACAGCCTTTGTCCTTCTAAGAGGTTGAAGTCATGCGTTTGAAAGCAGCTATCAAAGGAGCCTTGATGAGTTGCTACAGTGAAGCAAGGGAAAGGTTGACGGGTGGGGTGGGGGCATCAATTTATATGAGTTGACATGGGAGCTATTAACTTGGCAGTGAGAGTCAGGTAGAGGGCATAGGTTTAAATGGAGGGTGTGATGGTCTATGGTGACATGAAGTCATATCGATTTTCCATGGGGGCCTGATGGGGTCTTGAAGTCACATAGATGGGGCATGGGGGAAGTATGTGTGGCATTGAGGGGAATGAGAGGGATTAGGAGTGCAGGCATTTTAAAATTCTTGTTTCCACAGATATAATAAAATGCTACAGCACCAAGGCTAGTCCTATGTCCAACACACACACACATTTTCCATTAAGTAATGGCCTACATGACTCATGTATAAACAATGAAACTCAAAGAAGCTGCAAGGATCGGAGATTGACTATTGCACTGTACAGCATTTGAAGGCCCCAATACTATTGTTTCTAAGTGATCTTTTCACATATAGTTGAATTAAAATGTAAAGGTTTTCTATACCTTAACTAAAGCAGATGGAACAATGTCAGAATTTCTCCAAGTAACACTGACATTGGACTGTTGAGAAAGAGTCACTCACCTGATCAGAATCACAACTGAGGGAGTCTGTGCCATTGCACCTATTAGACTTCCTACACAAACAACAGCAAAGAATGCCGGGAACGCATTTCCACAATTTGTCCTGGGACATCGTCCAGACATGGCTGTAGCATTCTGGGCAAATTCAGTATTGATACAGGCACAGTTGGTAAGATTCTAAGAAAGCAGAAAACATTACAAAGAAATCTTAAGTAGCATAACAAACATTGTCAAAGACACAATATATTAGGAGACTTTTTAAAATAACTTCAGTGATTATCATTTTTTCCGTCCATGCAGATCTCCCAAGCTCTTATCAATTTGTTGAAGTGTAAGTATTTTCCCTCAAGTATTTACAAACATGAGGTAATTGACTTTATTCATGTATAGTGGCCCATCTTAGTATGTACATCTATCCTCAAAAATCTTTTAAGCACCTGTGCAGCAGTCTCTAACTGCTCCTAAAATAATCCCATTTCTGTTCTGTGCAAGTATTGTTCTTTGTATGAAGAAAATATTTTGATATCCTACATTTTCAGTCTATTTGTTTTCAACCAGTATCACTGTGTTGTTTTTCCTTTACTTAATGTCTTGTGTACAGCCAAATAAGTACAAAGTAAGGTGGATTCTGCAGATCTGAAATAAAATCAAGAAGTGTTACAAGAACTCAGCACGTCTGGCAATGTGTGGAGAGAGAAACAGAGTCAATGTTTCAAGTCTAGTATGAGTTTTCTTCAAAATTGAATTGTTCCAAAGAAGATTCCAGAGTCAAAACATTTTGAGTCAAAACGTTTGACTGGCAAGTTAACTGTTTTGTTGAGGCATAGGGCCCCAAGATAGAACTGCGGAAGACAGGGCCCTCACCTCTATCCAACCTACCTCTCACACTGCCACCCTGTCTCCACCCTCTCAGAGCTGTGGCTAGGTTTTCCCTTTCCTCACTTTCCATTCTGTATCAAACAGATCACCTTCCACAATTCCTGCCACCTGAAAAATGGTGCCACCAAACATATCCTCTACCCTTCCTGGTCAGCGTTCTAAACCATTCCCTGGGGAGTCCCACTCCTCAGTCACCCCCACCACCTTGTTCCCATCCCACAATGACCTTCCATGCAAATGGCCGAGATGTAACACCTGCCATTTTATTTCTTTTCTCCTCACCATCTGAAGCTTTGAACATTTTTCCTAGTTGAAGCAGAAATGTGCTTCTTTCAACTAGATATATTGTGTTTGCTGGTTACAATGCAGCTTCCTCTACAATGGGGCAACAAAATGCGGATTGAATACTCGCTTTACTTGGTGCATAAACATTATCGTGGGCTTCCAACAGCCTCCTATTTTAATACTCTTTCGCATCTGCATCCTTAGCCTGTAACTGTGTTGCAATGAAGCTCAACGCAAACTCAGGAAGCAGCACATCATTTATCATGGATATTTTCAAAAGCCATTTTAATTCAACATTGAGTTCAATAATTTAAGATCATAAACATAATGGATCAATTCCATTTTTCATGACATGCACTGGTCTTAATTTTGTTTTTCATATTTTTCCTTTTAGCCACAACTGTTCATTACTCTGCCAACCATTCCTACTGTGCAGAAATCATTTGTTTCTTTACTGCAGTCATTACCACTCCCATTCTTTTTGTACCATGAAATATTTGATCATCTAAACAATTTTGCCACTCACAAATAGACCTTACTTTTTGAGAGATGAAATGTTGGCTGAAAGTGAGGAGACTGGAAACCCTTCTCTGTCACTGTCAATCACAGAAACCAGTGCTGGTAAAAAAGCCACTTAGGAAAATCACCATTCACTGACGATGCAAGATATTCACTGCTCATCATTGCTAAAGAAACAGAACTACAGCTTAACAGTTGGATTTGCACCTTCTTGCTCACACAAGGCAGGGGATTCTTAAGATCTGTAGCTACATTTGCCTTTGTCTTCTTGTCTGCACTAGGTATCCCTCCCACTTTCGTTGTTAAGCTCATTACCTGTGTTTAGGTTTGATGTCACATTTTATTTATCTTTTCGAGGTAATAAAACTCCCCTCTTTTTCACTCAAGAAACTTTTGAATTGACTCTCCTTCATTGTTTGATCTGGTTAATTAGATTTAGTTGAACCATGATAGCTATTTGCTTTAAAAAAGTCAAAATAAAGAATATATCTGTTATGATTAATTGAGAGGAAGTTAAAGTAGAGGAAAGCCATGAGCCCTCACCACCTGGTTATAACAATCTTCCTTCAGATAAAACAAACTGTTACAACAGCAATGCTAAATGAACTTGGCTCTCTGCTATCTTTCTCAATTTCACAATATTTGCATATACAAACTTAAATGGTATGAAGTGCCTTGCAGTTTCAGATACTGAAATTTTAATGATACACTTTCATCTGGAACCAGTGAATAGCATTTCTTAATTGAAAAGATATGACTTATTCATTCATTTTTTATACCATTTGTGATCACTATGGGGTTCATTGCTTCTACAGAGAGTACAATGGGTGAATGGGCATGTAAGTGCCATATATTAGCTGAGCAAGCATGATGGGCCATGGGCTGGGAACACGGGCATATATTAGGGTAGGAGGCATGATGGACCAAGAGGATGTTTATGGAATATACCTTGGCATGGAGACATAAGGAGGATGTTTTGAACTTAGCAAAAGGTTCACTCCCTCATATCTCTGATGTGCCATGAACCGCAATCCTTTAAAAAGCTTGCCCAGCATCATAAAAACTGCGGGTGTGTAGATCATGCCTATCTCAGCAGCTGATGGCCTGCACACTTAAAAGGCCCTGGTAAAAATTCGGAAGTTTGGGTATGGGAGTTGGAAATGCTGGAGTTGGGTTCTGGCTACCATTTTCAAAGAACTCCTGAGTCAATGACAATCTGACCTTTGATCTTAATATGGCTCTTGAAGTCTGCCTAAGGTGGATATTGGCTGAGTTGACATGGAGGGTTTACGGGCAAAGGGTGGTAGTTGGGTGACATGAGTTGGCACGTTCACATTATGTTCACATTGAGTAATGGGGGCCATGGGGTAGAATGAAGGAACATACACTACCACAGAGGGCATGAATAGCCATCAGAGTGAGCACAGGGGTAAGGATTGGAATGGATGGAGCTTGAGGAGTGGGTGTCTGAGCAGCTATGACAGGCTATGGCTAGACAGCCTAATATGCAAACACAAGCAGGAAGAGGTCTTTTACCAGCCCACATTGGCGATCAGCAACTGCTGTGGCTGCTTCCAAACTGTTTCCAGGAACCTAACTCGAGCACAGACCTGTCCTACATCCACCCTCAGAATTTCTCAACTCTGTCCATGTAGGAATGACAATCAAAATCATTAACTCTCTCTTCACAAATGTTTCAGCTCTGTTAGGTACCAGTTATTTATGTTTTTATTCCAGAAATATGGCAGTGCCCTCAAGCACATTTTGGAGTTTTTACCTCAAAATTTATTCATTCAATTTTGAAAAGGAAAGCTGTCAAGAGAATTAACAAATTACAAACCAAACAATCCATTCTCAGTACATGAATTAATTATAAAGCCTGATAAAAGCAAATCAATATGAGGGATGCTTTCAATTTTACAAACTATCTGGGCAGAAAATCACACTGAAAAGATTTTTGAATAAACAAACACAACAATACTCCCTTAAGATATAACTTATTGATTTTCAGAAACACAATCCTGAGTGGTTTCTAAGTAGACTGTTGTTCTACACGATGTTTTGGTGATTTAATCTAGAATTACGAAGTTACTTTTGCTCAGTTAGTGCCCTCCAGTTGCATGGGATATCCTACAAGTAGCTCAATCCCATTCTTGTTCAACCTCCATGTGTGCACATGTTCCAATGGGAGTTACAAGAGTTACAAGCAAACGTAAGAGTGATAACTAATTCTTTTTCCCAGAGAAAAATCATAGTTTGAGAACAAAGTTTTCAGTTTGCTTTAATACTGTGCCATGAATCTAATAGCATATCTCAGCATTTTTCACAAACTGGTACAAGAAGAATTGACAGCCTATGAGAGAGGCCTTCCTTACAGGAAGGAGCCAAAGCCTTGGTCAATGATCTTGAGAACTTAGGATGTATATCATGAAAAATTCTGCTGTTAATAGAGGGCTATAAGGTCAGAGAGATCCACAAAAGACCAAAGTCAAGGAAAAGGATCATAGAGGGAAAGAGAAGGCTGGAACAGACTTCAGAGATAGGGTGAGGTCAATGCTGTGGGAAGATTTAAGACAAAAACAAGAAGATTTAAGACAAAAACAAGAAGATTTAATGTTATCATTGAGGATCAGAAATCCAGCTTAGGTCAGTAAAAATTAACAGCCAGTTAAAACAAAGGAAAACAAAATGTTCATTTTTGGGATTGCAGAATAAACTTTCAGGATACTTCAAGGATCAGTGTTTGAGGCCAGCTACTTACAATCTATATAGATGGCTAAGATGATGGAAACAATGGAATATATCCAAGACTGCCGACAATACAAAGTGAGGTTTGCAAATAAAATTTGAGAAGTGTTTTTCATAAACGAGTTGCAAAGTGATGGAAACTGATTCAGAGACTGGGCAGGAAATTACTAGATGATATAATTTAACTGTGTGAAATTATCCACGTTGATGGTAAAGAAGTTTTTTTTTAATGAAATGTGAAATTACTGAATGCTTGTTTTGATTATCTTTGTACATGTATAGAAAGCTAATATGCAGGTTAGCAACAGGAAGGCAGCAGTCTAACGGTAGTGTTGTTTGACTAGTAATTCAGACACCAGGCTAATATGATTTAAATCCCACCGCCCAAAGAGGTTAAAACAAAAAAACAGCAATACTTGAAAATGAGCATACTGGAGTACTGCTCTAAAGTATGGAAAACAAATCGGACCATTACGTGTCATTTGCAAACTTTACTGATCTCTCCTTCTGGAAAGGCAGATGGTGAAATGTGTATTCAATTAAAAACAAAACTGGAATAAAGAAAAGTCCAATGATGGCCATAAAACCACTGTTGTAAAAACCCATTCAATTCACTAATGGCCTTTAGGGAAGGAAATCTGCCATGCTTATCTGTTCTGGTCTGTATGTGACTCCAGACTCTCACTAATGTGGTTAAATTTTAACTGCCCTCTGAGAAAATTCAGGATGCCAATAAAAGTAATGCCAACATCCCCTGAATGAATATAAAGTAAACAATGTCAAGAAGGAGTTCTATGGAAACACGATCATAAGAACTAGGAGCAGGAGTAGGCAATTCAGCCCTTTGAGCATCTCAGCCTCAACACCACTTCCCTGCCCACTCCCCATAAACCTTCAACTCCTTACCATCTTCTCCTTAAATTTATTCAATGTCCATGCATCCACCATAGTATGGGGTTGTGAATTCCACAAATTCACGACACTTTGAGGGAAGTAATTTCTCCTCATCTGTTTCAAATCTGCTGTCCCTTATCCTAAAACTGTGACCTCTCATTCTAGATTGCCCCACATCCTTTCTACATCTACTTTGTGAATCCCCTTTAGCAGCTTATATACGTCAATTAGATCTCCTCTCATTCTTCTAAATTCCAGAGAGTATGGGCTGCTTGATATCTCCACATCATCATAATATCTCTTCATAAGACAAACATCTCATCTCTGAATCAATCTAGTGAACCTTCCTCTGAACTGCCTCCAATACAACTACGTCCCTCCGCAGGTGTGGGAACCAAAACTGTACACAGTACTCCAGGTACAGTCTCACTAATAAACTCACTAATTCCTCTGTTCTGAGGAAGGGTCACTGGACACGTTAACTCCGTTTTTACCTTCACAGATACTGCTAGGCCTGCTAAGCTTTTCCAGCAACTTCGTTTTTGTACAGTCTCACTAATGCCTTGTACAATCACAGCAACACTTTTATATTCTATTTCTTTAGCAATACCTGCAAGTTCCCTCAGGATAGTCACACACCATCCTGACTTAGAGCTATATCACCAACCTTTCACTATTTTTGAGTCAAAATCCTGGAACTGTCTTTCGAACTGGACGATGGGTGTACATCAAATGAACTGTGGCAGTTAAAGAATTCAGCTCATTACAACCTTCTCAAAAGCAATTAGGGATTAGCAACAAACACTGATCCTTCTAGTGATACTTACATTCCATTCATACATAAAACAAAGTCTTTATCCAACAATATTACAGCATAGAGTAGGGACATGTTGGAGAGATGACATCTGGTGTACCCTGTACTCTTTTGATCACATTACCCTAGGAAGGATTAACTTAGTTTAGAAGATATGCAAAAAAGGCCTACTAGATTGTTCTCTTGGATGTAAGGGTGTTGGAAAGATTGAGTAAAATGGGTTTACATTCTCTGGTGTATAAGAGAAGAAGTGACCTCACTGAAATATGCAAGACTTGAAGAGTACTTGACAAGGCAAATACTGAAAAGCTGGTTTCCTGGCTGTTGAGTCTAGATCTAACGGTCATGATTTCAAATTACAATTTAAGCATTTAGGACTGAGATAGGAATAAATTTCTTTGTTGATAACATTGTGAATCTTTGGGCTTTTTTAAACCCAGAAAGATATGGCTGCTTATACATTGGGTACATTGTAACTGAGATTGATAGTTTTCAGCACTACGTTAATCAAGGTATTGGGGGGAGTGCAAGCAGGAAAAAGAAGTAAAATTGAATATTGGCCCTGATTTTATCGGATACAGGTACTGATTCAAGGGGCCACCATTGCCCCCTTCTTTTCTTTTGTTCTCAAAGAATATTAAAATATGGAAAGAAACCATTCAGGCCATTAGGTCTAAGATAACAAGGTGTAGAGCTGGATGAACACAGCAGGCCAAGCAGCAT
>JAHRHZ010000266.1:46036609-46122716 GCA_024137785.1 Ginglymostoma cirratum
ATGCTGCTTGGCCTGCTGTGTTCATCCAGCTCTACACCTTGTTATCTCAGATTCTCCAGCATCTGCAGCTCCTACTATCTCAAGCCATTAGGTCTACACTGATTCTTCAAAGAGCAATCCAGTCAATTCAAAGAGATGATTCGAGTACAGACATTTCCATGTGGGTGACAAGAAGAGCATCCAAACCTATAGCTCCCTTGCTGACTAAACATGAGAACTTTGTTTGTGTCATGCTGCTTCTAGTGGCTGCAGAAGCTCATCAATTCACAAGGATTGGAGGAGCAAAGGTAAGCCAATTACAGAAAATGTTGCAATGGATATAGGCAGTATTGAAATGAATATTGACCTAGGAATGAAATTTCTGATGGGAAACATTGAAGCCTGGGCTTATTCATATATGGTACAGTTTTAGCTACACATTGTGCAACTTCTTTCCTTGACAGATTGTCAAATGAAAAGTCAAGCCAGGATTTCTGTAATTTAGAGAGATCTCTAGCCTAGGGTGCCTGAGGAGCTGGAAAGCATACAGATTGGTTCCATTTTCATTCTTCAATGCTCTCTTTACTGATTTGCATTTTCCAACATTATTTTTCCTACAGTTTCCTATATCAATTGCATTACTACTCTTCAGAAATACTTCAATAGGGATGTGTGGCTGGATATAATTCAATTTGGGATTGGAGGCAAAATGGGCTAAAGAATGCACTGAGAAAATATCTTCTTTTGCTAGAAAACATGTTCAGGGCATTTCAAAGAGACAGAGCTGATTATCATAAGTTGGTCGAAATTGGGGGAGTAGTCCATGAATAGCCTCTGAGTTTCCACTCTCCATAAATAATGCTCCCAATTCCTGCTTTTCCCCAAGCTGGGAATTGCTTGGAAGAACAGTTAGAAACAGGCAGAACAACCCAATAAGATAACACAGAGCTGATAGATGGGGTCAATTTCTAAAAATGGCCTGATCAGGAATGGAGAATTGGATCCTATACCCAGAACCAGCAAAACTGGTGTAATATAATACCATGCAAGGACCATGAGAAACATTACATAGGCCAAACCAGAGGAAACTGAACACCAACCAGCCTCCAAGAGACACAACCAATTCTCACTTGTCTCACTACACACAGACAAGGAGGGACACAAATACGATTGGGACAACACACCCACAATAGCACAAGCCAAACAGGGACATGCCGGGGAATTCCTGGAAGCCTGATATTCTAACCGGAACTCCATCAACAAACACATTGAATTAGACCCTGTGTACAAACCACTGAGAAACCGAACCGGAAGCGGTACCTAACACCCCAAAAAACTGAGGCATATAAATAACAAGCGGGAGAGAACACTCATGCTTCACCAGAGCGCACTGACGATGTTACCTAGCAGGATGATGAAATATTTACAATCAAACACACCAGCTCGGCGAGCATGTCTACAACCTCATCCATAACCTGAGCTACAAATCTTATCAAAAAGGTTAAAGACCTACAGGCACAACACCTCAAAATGGCCCACAGGTGGGAAACAAATGCCATCCCCCTGAGCCCAACCTGCAAACAACTATGCTTCCTGCACAAATGCCTCAGAAAGCAGGTACCACCACAAAGCTTAAAATATAAACTACCTGTCAACAATCCACAGGCACGGAGGACAGCTGAGAAGAACGGCCGCAGAGTGATAATGGTTATGATCAACAATTCCCACAACTGCCTCCACAAATACAAGCAGGAAATTGCGCACCAAAAAACTCTGTACTCCAACACAACTAACCAGGAATGGCCATCCACACAGGAACAAGCCATCAGCGTACACCAACAAAAGGCCTGAACAAAGAAAAGAATAGCCCTACAAGTCAAACTGTCCAAAATCACCCACATCAATGACACCCACATCACAGATTCATGGATTAAAAACATCTTGGACCGACCACTTACAGACACTGAGAAGACTGTCGTAGTACGCGGACTGAATTGTAACTACAGAGAGGCTAAAGAGACTGATGTCCTGGCTGCGCTGGAATTGACACTAAAGAACAACGGACTCATGGAAGAAGTACAATAGATCATCAGACAGACGATAGTCCCAACACTGAGCAAAAGACAGTAAGTGGAACACATTCAACACAGAAGGGAGGAAAGCCCTGGAAAGACTCAAGAAAGACAGGAACATTGCAATCTTACCAGTAGACAAAGGACACACGGCAGTAATCCTCAATCGAGAAAGCTAATGCACTACTAGCATATACCAACACTTACCAACAGATGGCAATAGACCCAACAACACAGTTAGAGAACTGGATTACAATGACCCTGAAGAAATTACACAACTCACGAGACATCAGAAAGACAGACGACCAAAAAATGAAGCCAGAGGGATCCAACACAACTGGGAGTCACCCTCAGACCCACTGTCTCACTACCTGACACACCAACATATAGACATGCCAAAGAACTACAACAGAAATTGAAATACTTAGTTGACAACACTACCCACTCCATCCACTCATCCCAAGAATTGCTCAACATCATCAAGAACACCAGGATAGAAGAGGATGAGATGATGATATCCTTCAACATAACAGCACTATTTACATCCGTTAATATCGACTTAGCCAAAGAGACTATTACCATACTGCTGGACAAATCAAGAGGACAGGCAACCCAGGACACCAACAACATGAATACGGACACCACCCTGAAACTGCTGGATCGGTGCCTCACAACCCATTTCACCTTCAAAGACAGCATATACAAACAAATTAATGAAACACCAATAGGATTCTCAATATCGGGACTGATTGCAGAAGCGGTAATGCAAAGGTTAGAAGAGACAGTGTTCCCCACTATACAACGCAAACTTTGGGTCTGATATGTAGACGACACCTTTGTGATTATCAAATGCACAAAACTAGAAGAAACCCACGGACACATAAACAACATCTTCGCCGGGATAAAATACACAAAATAAGAAGAGAACAACTACCAACTACCCTTCCTGGACCATTATGGTAGAACTCAAAAACAACGGGAAATTCCAGACTAGCATATATAGAAAGACCACACGTATGGACCAGATACTCAATTACACTAGCAAACATCCCAATGCCCGGAAATGGAGCTGCATCAGGACACTACTTAAATGAGCCACAACAAGTGAAGCAACCTGGAACTGGGCAAAGCGGATCAGGGGCACCTATATGGAGTTTTCAAAAGGAATGGATACCCGAAAAGCACAATCCGCTGTTACCTCCAAGACAGACCACAACAGGACGACACAACACAACCAGACTCACTAATCACCCTACTGTACATCAAGGACATTTCAGAGATGACCACAAGACTAAACCAACAATCACCCTACAACAGCTACTGATGAACATAAAGGATGCCATTTCCAAAACCAGAAAAACTGGAGTAATATACAAAACACCGCGCAAGGACTGTGAGAAACACTACATAGGCCAAACCGGAAGAAAATTAACAATACGGATACACGAACACCAAATAGCCACTTGTCTCACTACACATGGACAACGAGGGACACTAATTTGACTGGGACAACAGATCCACAATAGCACAAGCCAAACAGAAACACGCCAGGGAATTCCTGGAGGCCTGGTATTCTAACCGGAACTCCATCAACAAACATATTGAATTAGACTCTGTGTAGAAACCACTGAGAAACAGAACCGGAAGTAGTACCAAACAATTCAACAAATTGAGGCATATAAATTACAAGCAGGACAGATCATCAATGCTTCACTGGACACACACTGACAATGTTACCTTGCAGAGTGATGATAGATTTGCAACCAAATGCACTGGCTCAGCGAGCATGTCTACAACCTCAGACTTTTTGGTCATTTTATTTCTATATTCTCTTTCAGGCATTCTTTTTCTGTTTAAGGACTTGCTCACAAAAGTATATTAACAATTATGTGAGTTTTCCACTCACATAATCCTTGCGCTCCCACAGAGGTCAAGCCAATAAATATAACAATGGTCAGTCCAACGTAATCCCATTGTGTCTGAGAGAATATAGATGCAGGCCATGGTCCAGAAAACTATGAACTTGCTCATGAACATGAAGTTGGTAGTGGGAGAGAAACATCAACATCCAAAGGCACTGTATGAAGTCAAAAGTAATGGATACAAGAAGATTTCTTTTTCCTAGACCTAGGAAGATGACTGCATTCCAAGGTCTGACAGTTTTTAGTGTGATGCTAAAAGCAACATTAATATGACAGGGAGAGAAGAAAAAGCAATTAAAATGTTCACAGCAATTTTATACAGTAATGTTAACCTCAAGCAATAAAAATGTAAAATACAATTTTAATTAATAATTGGAATATTTTAACTCAACTTCCTTTGCTACTTCCTCAATCCATCCTCCTATTTTCTAATGGGAGAATTTTTATCTTTTTAATTATTTAGTGTTTTGGAAAACTCATTTCAGAATTTTTTAAGCCTTTTTCAAAATGGAAATATTTTACTTTTTTCAGTTTTTTTCCACTTATTTTGGAGATAGTGAAGAATTTTTATTTTAAATCTGGGTGTAGCTTTTAAGCATGAAAGTCTGGTCAAGTTCATGCACATCCCAGCACTCCAGGGTCACGTACAATCTTTCTAGTACTGGTCTTTCAGCAGTCCAGCCACATGCCTTCCCATTTCCCAGTCACAGACCCTGGAAATGTGGATTGTCGCTAAGCAGTTCCAATATTACCTTGGTCAAAATGAACAGATTGTGGCCTTAGCTGCCACCAATTTCTCTGTTTGCAACAATCTCAATGGCTCAGGTCCATTTGTTTAAACAAGGCATGGCTGGTAGGATTGGGTGAAACGATGTAGATATGATGTTAAAGATAAAAATCAGGAGTGATGTAAGACATCCTACTGATTTGTCATTACCCAATTAATTTAAATCATTCAATGCTAATTTCTGTCCTGTTGTCTTTCAGGCAGATCCTAGAAGCAGTCGTGATCTCGCCCAGGCTTATACCGCAAGTCATAACAATTATGTGCTAGAAAAGCCAAAACATCCACGATACAGTCTAACTGATAGATTCTGCCCTTTCTTCCACTCTTGATAGCTGGCACTATCAACCAGAAATTTTTGATTCCATTTTTATAACATAACTATATAAAAGTATGAAAGAGGAAAATTCTCACCTTGTTAGTGCATCCTGCAAAACACGGGGACAGGTAGGTGATGCCATCAGACCCACAGACTGGGTTGAAAGTCTCTTTTGTACAGCCACAAACTTCATTACAAGGTACAGTAAGATTCCTTTGGAACCCATTGAAAGAACTAAATAAAAAAAAAAATCACTGTCAATTGCAGTGAGAAAATATCCAGAAATGAATTGCATTAGAACCTTCACAAGACTGCCAATTTATTTGTGTGTTATTCCAGGTCCAAGGCAAGATGCTGCAAACACGCAGCTTCCACATGTTCTATACATAGTGCGAATGTGTACTAAACAGGCTGATGAAGTTGATGTTGTACTCAGCAGCCTTAGAGGTTAATATAGTTTCAGCTTCACTGCATGAATCTTCTCCATAGCTTGGTTACAATGGTGGCAGCTTTATGTTGAGGACAATATTTTTATCAAGTATCCATCCTGTATTTAATAACAGCTGTCACATTCAGAGGCAGTGCGCTTGATCTATACTGATTTCACTAACAGTAATTCATTTGTTAAAGTGAACAATTATCTGTAAATGACCTTGTAAAAGAAAGGCTGATGTCTAACACAGGTTCAATTTTTAGCAGGAAGCTTGCTACCCATGTAAATAATGGGGGACAAAAACAAGATCAGGCCTGCTATATAAACTATCCTGAAGTGGACGCATTGAAAGGAGCTAGTTTCTTTAAACATATCTCCCAAGAATGAATAAAGTGGAGATTGCACCAAATTTTCACTTTACTATTAAGTTGCTAGTCTTATGTACACAGAACATTTTGATTTATATTGCCATGGATTCATTGTTTACTCTTCTTGGCGGATGAACTTAAACATGACTTGTTCAGGAGCTAATATTTGCATATTACACTCCATATATCCTCCACAAAAGTACTCAACCTCCCACTTAACTATACAAGTATTATGGATGAGTCCACAATCCTATTGTTTTCTATTCAGGCTGATAGTAAATGGATGGGAAGGACAAGAATTCAGTCATTCTCAGTTACCAAGAGTGGGATAAGTTAAGGTTTAATTCAGTTGTCAGCACTGCTTTTGTTTAGCTGCTTAACCATAAATCAGTTCACAATGAAGCAAGTAGACCTGTATTGTTTTCAAATGATATAACTTCACAATACCTGGTAGTAAAAAGCATTGATACAAATGTATATGTCAGTTATCTACATTACACTCGGTTATCATTTTGGGTTCACACTTAACTGTGTTTAAATACAAAAACATGCCTGCTACATTCAGTTAAAAAAAAATCTGATTTATGTTCTAAAACATGATTATAGATCCCAGGTCCACATGTCTGCTTCATGAGGTCTCCAAGGATACCTCTGCAGTGCCAGAATAAATATGGCATTGCCTGTCTTTCAGATATTATTTACGTGTGGAACACTAGTCCTATTTTCGATTTCTTTGCACTACTTCTCTAAGTTTCTATGAAATGGATGTGAGGTATGCTTCAATACAATGCCTTTAATTTGCACTCATGAGATGTGCATTGGCAATACTGCTACAAAACTGTACTAGCATATTTTTCCTGGTGGGAATGTAATATAATTAGGGCAGCTATTTTCTAATCAAACTGTATAGAGAGTGATCACATATTACTGGAGCAGATGAGATATGAACCTGGGCCTACCTGGTTCAGAGGTAGGGACATTACCACTATGCTATAAGAGACTCTGATGTGACACAATTACAACATACAGCAAAATAATCAACACTTGCTGTTTTAATCAAAGCTAAATAGCTATAACAGACTGGCCAGGTCACAGTCACATAAACTATATTTGTGACAAGAATGGACACGGTGGCAAACCATCTGGCAGAACTGCCTCCAAGTATCAATGTAAAATATAGGCTGCTACTAATACCATAAGATGGCAAATGAGCAATTGAATCTAACCTAACTTAGGGAAGATAGCAAAAACGGAATTAGACACTGTTCTGATTTGTTTTTGTTTTTGTATGTTTCTTATTTTTGCAAGGTTCTCCAGCACAACTCTTTCCTATATTCCCAAATTCTCAGCACAGCACTCAGAAATTGTGTTGTTTAATTTCATGAAACTGCCTGCAGATTGATAGTCCAATTGTAGTCAAGACTTTAATATTTGCATCAAGGAGAATTATGGGTTGTTCCAGCAATAAATCAAAATGCCTAGGCAATATAAAATGTAGCAACCCTCAAGCAACTGTAAAATAGAGAAGGATGTTTAGCACAATATTACTCAAAGATTATTATTTTACTCCCTTACACAATCTCACAAATCAAAGCTATAGCTGTCTTCCAAAAAATAGCCCAGCTTTTCCCCTGAGCCATACCATGAGGAGGAGTCCATGATTTGATCTACAATCGTGCTGAGTTAACAGGAGTACATTTCTGAACTTCACAGAACAATGATCTACTGCTGCCAGTCTACCCTCCTCTCCCCTCTCCATCTTGTAATCCAACTCAGCTCTCCCGTTCTGATCACTCCCATCCCAATTTCTGATGAAGGGTCTAGGCCCAAAACGTCAAGTTTTCCTGCTCCTATGATACTGCTTGACCTGCTGTGTTCATCCAGCCCCACGCTTGTTATCTCGGATTCTCCAGCATCTGCAGTACCTTTTATCCCCGTAAACTTGTCTGTCCGCCCTGCAAAGGGAAAACATCAATAAGCCATATCGTGATGACGCTTTCCTGGGTTATTCTGTTTAGGCCTGAGAGCAAATCTAGATTGATCCTTGGCACTCTCCATGCCAGTGTGCCATTTTGGTTCTGGACGGTAACAAATTCAGGGGTGTTTCTGAAAACGGGAAGAAAGTTTGCTGTGTGACAGTATCTGAACTGAATCTGTAGATGGTAGACCGTCATCAGAAGTGAGATGTAAGGTTAGACAAAGGAGAGTTATAGTTGAATAAACTTCCAAATAAGGAATTATTGATGTGTAAAGTGCTAAATGGGACATTGATTTTCCTGTTTTTAGCGTAAAAAGTGATTGACCGTGAAGAATGAAATGAACTAAAATGCATTATTCTTCATGCAAAATTTCCAAGAAGTATATTCTGCCACACTTCCGTAAATGTATGAATCATTTTAATTTCAGAGTTCATACTGGACTCAAAACGTTAACTCTGTTTCTCTCTCCACAGATGCTGCCAGAGTTGCTGAATTCCTCAGCATTCTCCGTGCTTGTTTCAGATTTCCAGTATCCAAAGTATTTTGCTGTCATTTAACTTTTGGAATTTCCCTGAAGGTCTCAGCGTATTTATTTTTCCTGCAATACAACTGAAGGAATGGTTCTGCTTAAGCTGCAAAACCAATGGAGCTGCCTGTTTCCACACTTCAAATCTGTTCTGAGTAATCAGTCTTTTAGACTGCATTAGCTTTTTCTACTGTGCTTTATGTACAAGGAACAGAAATTGTACAGCTTTTCTGGGCCTGTTGGTGAAGGATCAGCTATAAATCTTCCTTGCTGGACCAGAGGAGTGGGGGCAGGTTGCAAAATGAAGAGATGGTAACAACTACAGATGCTGGAGTCAGAGATAACACAGTGCAGAGCTGGAGGAGCACAGCAGGCCAGGCAGTATCAGCGGAGCAGGAAAGTTGGCGTTTTGGGCTGGCACCCTTCTTCAGAAATGAAGACCTAGATTGATAGGTGCAGGGAGATGGCAGTCAGCTGTATCTCCTATCCAACTTCCCATTAACTTTCCTTTGCTATTCTATTGTGATATCAGCAACCTGAGGAAATTCAATCCCTAAAAATTGAGCTTGGTGATAGAGGAGCAATGTCGATTTGATGAAAGCTACTTTCCACTGATTACCAAGTAGTACCGGTAAATTGAAATTTCCAGTTTGAGATTCAACATTCTCATTTAAGCAAATTTGAAAACTAAATCAGTGCTAGGAACAAATATTTATAGTTGATTAGCAGAGCAGAACTTGAATATAGCTGAAAAAAGATGCATTTTGTTGAAGCTTTTCACCCTACACCCATCAGGACAATTTGCAAGGACACCAATTCAAAGAAGAGAGATAACAAGCATGGGGCTGGATGAACACAGCAGGCCAAGCAGCATCATAGGAGCAGGAAAACTTGACGTTTCGGGCCTAGACCCTTCATCAGAAATGGGGGAGGGGAAGAGGGATCTGAAATAAATAGGGAGAGAGGGGGAGGCGGATAGAGGACGGATAGAGGAGAGGATAGGTGGAGAGGAGGCAGACAAGTCGAAGAGGCGGGGATGGAGCCAGTAAAGGTGCGTGTAGGTGGTGGGGTAGGGAGGAGATAGGTCAGTCCAGGGAGGACGGACAGGTCATGGGGCGGGATGATGTTAGTAGATAGGAGATGGGGGTGGGGCGTGAGGTGGGAGGAGGGGATAGGTGAGAGGAAAAACAGGTTAGGGAGGTGGAGATGAGCTGGGCTGGTTTTTGGGATGCGGTTGGGGGAGGGGAGATTTTGAAGCTTGTGAAATCCACATTGATACCATTGGGCTGCAGGGTTCCCAAGCTGAATATGATTTGTTGTTCCTGCAGCCTTCAGGTGGCATCACTGTGGCATTGCAGGAGGCCCAGGATGGACATGTCGTCTGAGGAATGGGAGGGGGAGTTGAAATGGTTCGCGACTGGGAGGTGCAGTTGTTTGTTGCGAACTGAGCGCAGGTGTTCTGCAAAGCGGTACCCAAGCGTCCGCTTGGTTTCCCCGATGTAGAGGAAGCCACAACGGGTACAGCGGATGCAGTATACCACATTGGCAGATGTGCAGGTGAACATCTGCCTGATGTGGAAAGTCTTCTTGGGGCCTGGGATTGGGGTGAGGGAGGAGGTGTGGGGGCAGGTGTAGCACTTCCTGCGGTTACAAGGAAAAGTGCCAGGTGTGGTGGGGCTGGAGGGGAGTGTGGAGCGGACAAGGGAGTCGCGGAGGGAGTGGTCCCTCCGGAAAGCAGATAAGGGTGGGGAGGGAAAAATGTCTTTGGTGGTGGGGGATATGTTTCTACCATTCAGAGTCCACTTGCCAACCAATCAGCACTCTCCACACATACACATGAAATGTTGGTTTTCTTATTGAATTGGTATTTTGTGAAATGTCATGATGACTGCAAGACAAAAAACTTTAATAAAATGTGTCAATTTTCAGCTATAATCAAATATTTGTGGAATGCTCCATTCTTTATGAACTGTTTTACTCTTAGTTGATCTCAGTTAGTTCGGCGTCCAGAGCAACTCTAAGATGAACTCATTGTTCATTCAACAAAAGTCATTGTTTCTGTTGCTTTCTTGCTAATAGGAGTGGCAGATGGAGTTTAATTTTGATAAATGCAAAGTTCTGCATTTTGACGAGACAAACAGGGGCAAGACTATAGTTAACAGTAGGCTCCTGGGCAGTGTTGTTGAACAGAAAGACCTGGAGGTTCAGGTACATATTTCTTTGAAATTTGTGTCACAGTTAGACAGGGTGGTTAAGAAGGTAATTAGCATGCTTGCTTTCATTGTTCAGACCATTGAGTATAGGAGTTGGGGCATCATGCTGCAGTTGTACAGAATGTTAGTGAAACCACTTTTGGAGTACTGTGTATAGTTCTGGGTCACCCTGCTATAGGAAGGATTTTATTAAATCGGACTGGGTTCAGGAAAGATTTACAAGGATGTTACCGGGACTGGCATGTTTGAGATATGGGGAGAAACTGGACAGGCATAGGAGGTTGAGGGGTCACATTGTAAGGGTTTATAAAATCATGACAGGCATATATAAGGTGAATAGCAAAGGTCTTTTGCCCTGTAGAGGAATTTAAAATAAAACGGCATATTTTTAAGGTGAGAGAAGAAAAATTTTAAAGGGACCTGAGGGGCAGCTTTTTCACACAGAGAGTGGTTCATATGTGGAATGAACTGTCACAGGAAGCAGTAGATGCAGGTACAGTTACAACACTTAAAGGATGTTTGGACGGCTACACGGAAAAGAAACATTTAGATAGACATGCGCCAAATGCAGGCAAGTGGGACTAGTTTAGTTTGGGAAACCTGGTCAGCATGGGTGGGTTGGACTAAAGGGTTTGTTTCCACACTGTATGACTCGATGTCTCTATGATAAGAAAATCACCACGTGTTATTTACCCATTCATGTAGCTGACTGTTGCTCCAGCAACCGGTCCTGTTTCACAACCCAGAAACAGCAGCATAACGTATGTAGCTGTTGATAGCATGTTTACAGTCATCGTCATTTTAATTGCTCCCAATGGAGTTAGGCTCATTTTCTTCAGCACAAAGCCACCCAGGAAAATTCCGAGGCACACACAAGGAACAGCAGTTACTCCTAATAAGAGAAACATGGTGAAGACAATTAATCACTCTTGTGAATGATCTAAACCACACATTAAACTAAGTAACAATGCTGAAACATGTTTGCTAGATTAGCATAGAGATTGGATAACTTAAGATGTAGTGATACCTAAACCTCTAATGCAAGCACCAAGATGCACCGATTGGGAATTATTATGACTGGTTCTTGCAAACTAATAAGGAAACATTTGTTGGCTATACTCATCTGGTCATACACTCACACCACTGGAAATAATGCACACGTGATTGCTGCTTGGCAGCCTCCTTGAGACACTTCCGTGACCTCAAACTGTCCACTCTTCAAAAAAAAACTTGCTTTAATGTTGACTGGTAAAACCAATGTGCAATATCGAATGGCACCACGTTAGCCATAGAGACTGTCTGGCGTACTGAATATTTCCAACATTTTCTCTTTGTTATTTCAGATTTCCAACATCTGCAGCATTTTGCTTTTTGAGACCACAGAAATATTAAGTTGCACTCACAGGCTGCGTTGAGTTTACAGATCTTAATCTTGCTGGGACTCTATAATCATTACAGTTACCTGGGGAACAATTAGTTCAGACGCACTCATTACAAGGTTGATGGGTTTCAGTTATTAAGAGGGGTGACAGAATCTAAGCTCCTATCATGAGGAGATCTGATAGACGTGCTCAAAGTTACTAAAGGTTTTAGTAGGTTGACAAGGAGAAAATATTTCAATTGGCCAGAGAGGCAGTCACTATTTGACAACATTTAGATCGTCATCAAAAGAACAAAGGACAAGGTTATAATGTTAGCTTGAATCAGTAGTAATACTTCTGTCGCTAAGTCAGAAGATCATATGTTTCAGTTTCCACTATGGATGTGGGCATATAATCTGGACAGACATTTCGAAACTGAGCTGGTGTTTCATAGTCAAACGTATTGTCTTTCGGATGTAGCGATAAGCTACAACCCTGCCTTACCTGCTCCGATGGATACAAGAGATCCCATCAAATAATTTAAAGAAGAACAGGCACATTGCCCAGGCCAACATTCATACTTTGACCAACACAATTGAAAAAAGATTAGTTAGTCTAATTTGTCATTTGTGAAACTTTGCCGTACACAAAGCAGCTGACAGATTTGTTTACCTAATAACAATGCAAAAGTAGAGATATTGTGAGGTTGTGAAAGGTGATTATATAAAATGATGCATTTCTATTTTTTAAATAGAAGTAGGGACTTAGCATGGCTAGAGAATTGACTGTGATTAGAAAAGTTTAGAGTCATAGGGTCATACACCACAGAAATAGACCATTCGGCCCAACTTGTCCGTGCCGAACAGGTTTCCTAAACTGAACCTATCCCATTTGCCTGCAAATGGCCAATATCCCTCTAAACCCTTCCTATCCATGTACCTGTCCAAATGTGTTTTAAATATTGTAATTGTACTCGTCTCTACAACTTCCTCTGGCAGCTCATTCCATATATGCACCACCCTCTGTGTGAAAAGGTTGCCCCTTAGGTCCCTTTTAAATCTTTCCCCTCTCATTTTAAACCTATGCTCTCTAGTTTTGGACTCCCCTACTCTGGGGAAAAGACCTTGACTATTCAAATTATCTAGGCCCCTCATGATTTTATAAACCTCTATAAGGTCACCCCACAGAGTCATACACTCCAGGGAAAAAGGTCCTAGCCTATTCAGCCTCACCTAATATTTTTGGTTACATCCTTGTAAATCCTTTTTGTACCCTTTCCAGCTTAATAACATCCTTCCTGTAGCAGGGTGACCAGAATTGTACGCAGAACTACAAATGTCACCTTGTCAATATCTTGTACAGCCATAACATGATGTCCCAACTCCTGTACTCAATGGTCTGAGCAAGTGTGCCAAACGCCTTCTTCACCACCTTGTCTACCAGTGATGTCATTTTCAAGGAACTATGTACCTGCACCCCAAGATCTCTCTGCTCACCAACACTGACCAGGGCCCTACCATTACCTGCGTAAGTCCTGACCTGGTTTGTCTTACCAAAATGCAGCAGCTTTCATGAACTTTAACACAATTTCTTTTTCTGAACAAGTAACATTACTGGCACCATTCAGCTTTGCAGTGCAAATTCCCCTATCTGAGATCTTTGAAAAAAGCAGCGATCTTACACAGAGATGCCAAGCAGGCCAAGCCATCTGCTGGACTTACATCTACATCTGGGAATTTATCAAAAGCTACCACTAAAATTTGTGAATAAATGACTAACCATGGTGTTGAATGCTTCGGTGGGAGTTCCCTCTTCACAATGCATGGTTGCAATGGTGCTGCATGAAAGACAATGTCCTGGAACAATCAATAAGTAGCATATTCCAATTGACTGCATCTATCAAGTTGGCAGCAACCATATCAGCAGGGATTTAACTGAGAATGTTCTTGGGGAGATTGTCTGGATCCAAAGACAGGCACACGTGCAGCCACATGATTGCTGTTGGGACATCAGCTGCACAGAGCTGGCACATCCCGGGACACTAATGGTCAGATGCAGGCTTAAATCTGGTTTCTATTCCTTGCAGGCATATCAGACTTTTGAGGATACAGGAGGGATCAATCTCTTCACAAACATTTCATGTAGCAGCAGTTCCATTTCAAGAGCCATAAAATGAAGTGTCAAGAAGTGTCAACTAGTCAGTTGCTAGTGGTGTACCGCAAGGATCTGTTTTGGGGCCACTGCTGTTTGTCATTTTTATAAATGACCTGGATGAGGGCGTAGAAGGATGGGTTAGTAAATTTGCGGATGACACTAAAGTCGGTGGAGTTGTGGATAGTGCGGAAAGATGTTGCAGGTTACAGAGGGACATAGATAAGCTGCAGAGCTGGGCTGAGAGACGGCAAATGGAGTTTAATGCGGAAAAGTGTGAGGTGATTCACTTTGGAAGGAGTAACAGGAATACAGAGTACTGAGCTAATGGTAAGATTCTTGGTAGTGAGGACGAGCAGAGAGATCTCGGTGTCCATGTGCATAGATCCCTGAAAGTTGCCACCCAGGTTGATAGGGTTGTTAGGGAGGCGTACGGTGTGTTAGGTTTTATTGGTAGATGGATTGAGTTTCGGAGCCGTGAGGTCATGTTGCAGCTGTACAATACTCTGGTGCGGCCGCACTTGGAGTATTGCGTGCAGTTCTGGTCACTGCATTATAAGAAGGATGTGGAAGAATTGGAAAGGGTGCAGAGGAGATTTACCAGGATGTTGCCTGGTATGGAGGGAAGGTCTTATGAGGAAAGGCTGAGGGACTTCAGGCTGTTTTCATTAGAGAGAAGAAGGTTAAGAGGTGACTTAATAGAGACATACAAGATGATCAGAGGATTAGATAGTGGACAGTGAGAGCCTTTTTCCTCGGATGGTGACGGCTAGCATGAGGAGACATAGCTTTAACTTGAGGGTGATAGATATAGGACAGATGTCAGAGGTAGATTCTTTACTCAGAGTAGTCAGGGCATGGAATGCCTTGCCTGCAGCAGTTGTAGACTCGCCAACTTTAAGGGCATTTAAATGGTGGTTGGATAAACACATGGATGATAATGGAATAGTGTAGGTTAGATGGGCTTCAGATTGGTTTCACAGGTCGGTGCAACATCAAGGGCCGAAGGGCCTGTACTGCGTTGTAATGTTCTATGTTCTCTGTTCTAATGGAGGTTCCCTATCGCTCACCTGCAGAGATATGTTCACTTCTTAGGTTTCGACACTCTTTCATTTTAGCTAACTTTCTTAGTTCCTCCACAGGAACAAAAGCTGCAACTTCTCACTTTGCAGGGAAGGGATAGCTTGCCTGGCCCCATCCAGGAATACAAGCTGTCAGCCCCCAGACAGACCCAGAACAAGCCCACTTCTCCCAGTCATGTGCTGCAGCAGGTTGATTGAGCTCATGGTGAAATAAAACATTCTATTAGCTTTTCTGTTTATTTACTGTACTTACATACTAACATTCTGTGAGTTATGTATGAGGCCACCCTGATCTCTTTGCATGTCAGAGCTCTGCAACTTGTCATCATTTAGATAAAGTGCTCCCATTGATTTGATTTGATTTGATTTACTGTAGTCACATGTACCTAAGTATAGTGAAAAGTTTTGTTTTGCAAGCAGTACAGGCAGATCATAGCAAACAAGGACATACAGATCGTAGGGTGCCTAGGCAGAGCAAGGCATACAGGGTTATGGCTACACAGGAGCTGCACAAAGCAAGATCAACATTAACAAGATCAATATTATTTGAAGTTGGAGAGGTCCATTCAGCTGTCTAATAACAGTAGGGAAGAAGCTGTTCTTGAACCTGTTGGTTTGTGTGTTCAAATTTCTGTATCTTCTGCTTGATGGAAGACGTTGGAAGAGGGTATTACTGAGGTGGGAGGGGTCTTTGATGATGTTGACAGCTTTTCCAAGGCAATGAGAAGTGTAAATGGAGTCCATGGATGGCAAGTTGGCTTCTGTGATAGTCTGAGCTGTGCACAAAACTTTCTGTACTTTCTTACTGTCCTGGGTAGAACAGTAGCCATACAAGCTATTATGCAACGAGATAGAATGCTTTCTACGGTGCATTTGTAAAAGTTGGTGAGGGTCCTTATAGACATGACAAATTTCCTGAGCTGCCTGAGGAAGAAGAGGTGATGCTGTGCCTTCTTGACCCTGACATCTAAGTGGGAAGTTCAGGACAGGTTGTTGGCTATCGTCACTCTTAGGAATTTGACACTCTCGACCCTCTCCACCTCAGCTCCATTGATGTAGATATGGGCATGTCCTCCTCCCTTCTTCCTGAAGTCAATGATCAGTTCTTCTGTTTTGCTGATATTGAGAGAGAGGATATTATTGGATATGGAGCACCCTTCAATGACAGCACCCTACTCACCCCTTCGTCCTGCTGCTTTATGCACTGCTTTAGAAACAAGTGGCCTGTCAATCCCCTCCCGGCAGCCCACTCTAACCACTTTCTTGAGTGAGTAGCATAATGATCTTGTTAAAAGTTCATTTGTACCTTACTGATTAATCTAGATATGGTGGACAGATTTTGGCAATAGCCCATTCTCTGTAGTATAGGGTGAGTTTGGGGATGGATAGGAAATTGCTGGGCTAGACACCTGACAAAAAACCTGAACACATTGCAGAGTTATGTCATCTCCAGCCCAATGTAATTTCAGCTGCTCCTTTTTTTTTCTTTCATAGAACATAGAACATAGAATGTAGAACGGTATAGCACGGTAAAGGCCCTTCGGCCCACAACGTTGTGCCGAACTTTTACCCTAAACCTAAGGTCTATCCAACTTGCACCCCTACCTTATACTATCATCCATGTGCCTATATAATAGCCACTTAATTGCCCCTAATGAGGCTGACTCCACTACCCTCCACGGCAATGCATTCCACGCCCCTACCATTCTCTGAGTAAAGAACCTACCTCTGACGTCTCCCCTATAACTACCTCCACTCATTTTAAAACTATGCCCCCTCATAATAGCTACCTCCACCCTAGGAAAAAGTGTCTGGCTGTCCACTCTATCTATACCTCTGATCATTTTGTACACCTCTATCAGGTCACCTCTCATCCTTCGTCATTCTAAAGAGAAAGGCCCTAGCTCTCTCGACCTTTCCTCGTAAGACCTTCCCTCCATTCCAGGCAACATCCTGGTAAATCTCCTCTGCACCTTTTCCAACGCCTCCACATCTTTCCTGTAATGAGGTGACCAGAACTGGACACAATACTCCAGATGTGGCCGAACCAGGCTTTTGTATAGCTGGAGCGTAACTTCACCACTCTTGAACTCAATCCCTCTATTAATGAAAGCTAACACACCATATGCCTTCTTAACAACTGGGTGGCAGCTTTCAGGTGACTATGGACATGAACCCCAAATCCCTCTGCTCCTCCACACTGCCAAGAATCTTTCCGTTAACCCTATATTCCGCTTTCAAATTTGTCCTTCCAAAATGAATCACCTCATACTTTTCAGGGTTAAACTCCATCTGCCACTTCTCAGCCCAGCTCTGCATCCTATCAATGTTCCTTTGTAACCCAGAACAGCCCTCCACACTATCCACAACTCGACCCACCTTTGTATCGTCCGCGAACTTACTAATCCACTCTTCCAATCCTTCATCCAAATCATTGACAAAAATCACAAATAGAAGAGGACCCAGAACAGATCCTTGTGGTACACCACTCGTAACTGAGCACCATGTTGAATATTTTACGTCCACTACCACCCTTTATCTTCCAAGGGTCAGCCAATTCTGAATCCAATCTGCCACATTTCCCCTTATCCCATGCCTCCTTACTTTCTGCATGAGCCTACCATGGGGAACCTTATCATATGCCTTACTTAAATCCATGTATACCACACCCACTGCTCTACCTTCATCCACATGTTTGATCACCTCTTCAAAGAATTCAATACGGTTTGTGAGGCATGATCTACCCCTCACAAATCCATGCTGACTATCACGGATCAAATTGAGCCTATCCAAGTGATCATAAATCCTATCTTTCAGAGCCCTTTCCAATAATTTGCCCACCAGTGACGTAAGACTAACTGGCCTACACTTTCCGGGGTTATCCCTATTCCCTTTTTTGAACAAGGGAATGATGTTTGCCTCTCTCCAATCTTCTGGCACTTTCCTTTGAAATTAATCTAATATTCAGCAGTTTATGCCCCACTCAAAGTTGAAGGCTCTGCTGCTCCCTGTTTGCTCCTCATGAGTTGATTTTCAAGAAATTGGAAGGGTAAACAGAAGAAAAATACCGTGCTATATTGACATGAGGAGCTATATTTCCCTCCTTTGACTAATTTCAGTAAAAATGCAAGTGCGAGTGGAAATGAGGGAGTTGGATCTTCTCAGCCTAGCCACTTACAAGTGCTGAGCTGGGGCCAAATTGTCATTTCTACTCGACAGAAATATACAAATCTCACAATGCCCAGATTGGATCATCAAATGTTGAGAGCCAAGACAGAAACAACTGGGAACATGAATATTTTAGTAAACTCTGGTCTGTACTTTTATTAAACATGTTTTTATTATTTATAAGTCAAAAAGCCTCAAGCAAATGCTGTATTAATTATAACACAAAGTGAAGCACAGCACCATTTGTTGTTTATGCTGGTAAAGAGAATCACAGTTGCTGATGGCTGAGGGCATTTTCTGGAACAAATTTCCGAAATCCATTAACCAAGAAGACAACACAGAAGTGTATATTTAAGCTGAGGATATGGACAGACATTGTCATCCCTTGACCTTTACAGAAATAAGACTACAGTAATCATTAAAGAGCCCCCTTTGTATGAAGTTATAAAGCAAGATTCAATGTGAAGAGTTTCAGAAATGATTCAATGACTAAAGGAGGAGGCAAAGAACAAAATAATCTCTCTAAATGGAATTGGCTGGTTTTTAACTTCTTTTCGACCAAAGGCAAACTCCAGGCTTGAACCAACTTAGAAAGGGCAAAATACATCAAACATTTATCATCTCAGCTTTGATCTACTTCTAATAATACCATTTAAACAGGAAAGGAATGTTTCAAAGGGCAGATTTTCCATCTATTACAACTGCCTTCAAACACAAGTGAAAGACATGAACAAGTGACGAGAGTAGATCACTTAGTCCTATTAAGATTACAGCGAATCTGATATTAACTCTACATATCCTCAATAATCTAGCAGCCTCTAGGCAATCCAGAATCTGCCATTAACAGAGAGAAAACTGTGATAACATTTTTAATGAAATTTATATAAAATGTGACCTTATTTTGTATCTCAGGCACAAGTAATCAGCAACAGGCATCATAATCTGCTGACGCAAAGTTGTAAATAATTATCTCCCAACTGTAAGCTGATGATCTAAATGTCTAACTAACTTGCTGGAGTCTTTTAAATAGGCACCGGATATTGTTGATTGTTGAGGATAATACTGTTGATGTGGCGTACACGAAGATCCAAAAAAGCCCTGGATACAAAAACAGGCTTGTGAGCAAAGCTATCACTCATGGAGTAAATGGGTCAAATAGCAACATAGATATGAAATTGGCTGAATAATAGGGATGGTTAATGTACGTTTCTTGAACTGGACAAAGGATTTAAGTGGAGTTTCCCAGTGGTCAGTGTTGGGACCCTTGCTATTCCTAATAATATGATTAATGACCTGGACCTTGGTGCACAAAGTACAATTTCAAAATCTGCAAATGATAGAATCCTTGAAGGTAAAACCGTGAGAAGGATAATGAAGAAGATCAAAAGGACATAGAGAATTTTGTGGAATGATTGGACAAGTGATAGGTGAAGTTTAACGTGGAGGTGTGAATTGATTCAATTTGGGCTGGAAGAACACGGGGAGACAACACAATATGAAGGGTACAATTCTAAATGGGGTGCAGGAGAAGAAGGATCTGAGTGTATATGTGCATAAGTAATTTCAGGTGGCAGGATAGGTTCAAAGAGCAGTTAATAAAACATACAGTTTCCTAGGTTTCATTAAAATAAGGCTGGAGTACAAGAGCAAGGAGATTATGTTAAACATATATTAAACACTAGTTTAGCCTCAGCTGGAGTACTGGGTCCACTTCTGGGTACTGCTCTTTAAGACGGCTTTGAAGGCATTGGAAAGACTGCAGGAAAGTTTCACAAGAATGTTTCCAGGGCTGAGAATCTTCAGTTGCAAAGATAGATTAGAGAAGTTCGGACTGTTCCGGTTGGAGAAAGCTGACAGGACATCTCGTAGAGGTATTTAAAATCATAACAGGTTGATAGGGGAAATTGTTCCCACTTATGAAGGCAATAAGAATGTGAGGGTTTACATTTAACAAAGTTGTTAGAATTGACAAAAGAACCAAGAGATTACAAAACATATTTTTTTCCAGGAGGAAATGGTTATGGTCAGTGATGCAATGCCTGAAAGTGTGGAGGGAAGTTCAATCCAGGCTTTCAAGAGAGCATTGGGCACTACTTTGAAAAGAGAAAGTTCACAGGGTGACAGTGAGAAGGTTGGAGAATGGCACTAAGTAGGATGTATTTGGGGAGCCAGTACAAGCACAGTGACTTAATGGCCTCCTTCTGCACAGTAACAATTCAGTGACTGAGTGAAATATGCAGAAAGTATCTAGGAAAGACACTGACAGTGATACTGGACCAGTAATCCAGAGACCTAAGCTCATACTTTGGAGAAATGAGTTCAAATTCTAACATGGCTGCTGCAGGAAGTTTTAATTCAATTGATCAATCTGGAATAAATTACTCGCCCCAAATAATGACTGGAAAACCACTAGAATGGAGGTGAGGGGGGAGGTGTAAGGGTGGGTGTAGCACTTCCTGCAGTTGCAAGGAAAGGTGTCGGGGGTGGTGGGGCTAGTGGGGAGTGTGGAGCGGATGAGGGAGTCGCGGAGAGAACAGTCCCTACAAAAGGCAGATAGGGGTGAAGAGGGAAATATATCTTTGGTTGTGGGATTGGATTGTAGGCACTCAGTTGTACTAGACTGTTCCACTATGGATGTACTTACATCACGTGGACTGCAGTCTGCCCACCACCTTCTCATGAGCAATTATGATGGACAATAAATGCTTACCTTCCCAGTGATGATTCCATCCCTGGAGGAGATTAAGAAAAAGCTGAACTTACTGTGATGAATTAATCTGGCGTATTTGGACATTCAACAATGGGAATACGTTAGCAAGGAGGAGTGACTGCAGGGAAAGCAAGCTTGGAAATCACAGACCGACTGCAAGCACATTCATTTATTTTGATGGATTTTCTTCCTGTGCTTTAAGCCAACACAGCCAGCTGCACATTGAGATACTGGTCAGGAGTATTTCGAATAGTGGATGTCTGCTCATATGCTGTCCCTGAGGCTACTTGCTCCTTATCTTTGGTAAAGGCTCTGTAACTCCTTACGTACTGCAACTCCTCTGCTTACATCTGCATATGGTAGGTGATCAAATTCAGCACTTGTAGTGTCTAAGAATGCTCTCTTCTCATGCTTATTCAGGACTGGTTAATTCTCTCTTACTGATGTGATCATATGATCAGTAAAATCATCATGATTTGCATGAATCTCATTATACCACGCCAGCTACAAATCAACACTTGACAGATGACCTGCTCTGTTTTGATGGACATTCTAATCACAGACTCAGCTCCTATATTTTGTTTTACTCATAACTGTTTCCTTCCCCAGTTGCTAATCAATTTACAGCTCATTGATGCTGAATTTATACAGCAATTTTATCTCAATTCCAACAGAGAAATCTCTTTTTCTTTGAAGGCTTTTCTTGAGAATTATTGAAGACTACTTTTTGATCTTGGGTGGCTATGTTTTTACTCTCACTAATTCTTTCATTGTGAGATGCAATCATGTGGTAAAATTATGGGGAAAACTTATAAGGCCCTGAGTGAGGCTGTACTTGATGTCAGGAGAAAAAGTCGCATTTTCCAACAGAGTTCCAGGTGTTGACATGAGATTCTCACTTTGGAGCAGTGATATGCCGATTAATGGAGATTATTGTTCCTTTTTACTGAATGTCACCTCATGAACATGCAGCTCCTCCTTCTACCATGCCCTGGATTGAAACTCGACAGCAAGAATTCCCAACATGAAAGTCAGAGTGGGTATCTGGCAACTCCAGCTCACCTCTTGAGCCTCAGGTCCACCATCTTTGACACCAATGTCTCAGGGAAGGCTCCATGGGCAGCTGCCACATGCACCCCCTCCTCCATCCACAGACCTTGGCAGACTTATGCCTGCCATTCCATGCCGCATCTCCATTCATTTACAGTATGATTCTGCACTTTAGCGCTGCATGTTGGGGTGCATTGGCACTTCTCATTGCAACAATGCGGCGAGGGCATTTTGTATGTTCGGACATAGATTAGGCCAGGTTATATCTCAGGGCAGCTCACTTGTTATCCGAGCGCTCACTCACTCTGCACCAACCCGGATGTTCTCAGCATCTTTGCCTGGCCCTGTCTTGCCTTTTAGTGCAGGCACAAAGCCAGGCAAAATTTCATGGTTGTTAGCAGTAATGAGTCCAGGGGGTGGACATGCTGTTACATGTCACCATGCTTTGTCAGGGTTACACATGGATCAGGTGCCTGTAACCGACATGGCAGGCACACTGCATGTGCATTAACCGATGACTCTCAAAATCAGTGGAGTGTGGTGCTCAGTCATGTCAAGGGAGACTCACTCACTCACACTGAGCCTACTTGAACACTCACAACATCCCTGCATTGCATTGTTTTACTTTGTCTTTTTGCGTTTGGGCCCTTAACAAGAGATATCAGGTCCATATTACTTCAGAAACAAAAACAGGAATTCAGCAGGTGCGGCTGCATCTGTGGTTAATGTTAAGCAGAGTTAATGTTTCAGGTCCTGTGATCCTTCCTCCAAACTGAGGTAGCTAGGAAAGTCAGTATTTATGCAGAAGATGTAGTGGGGGAGGGAGAGGAGTAAACAATAACTGGAGATAGAGCCCAAAGGGAGACAAAACTGTATTCTACTGTATTCACTGTTCACAGTGTGGTCTCCTCTACATTTCGGAGATGAAGCGCTGACTGGGCAACTGCTTTGCAGAACACCTACATTCTTTCCACAAAATGGACCCTGAATTTCCAGTTGCCTGCCACGTCAACACAAAACCGCGTTCCCTGGCTAACATCTTTGTCTCAGGCTTGCTACGGTGCTCCAGTAAAGGGCAAGCTGGAAACACTGCACTTCATTTTCCGCTTGGGGACCCTGCAGTCTTTGAGACTCAATATCAAGTTCAATAATTTTAGGGCCAGAGCACCCTTTCTCACATCCTTACTCCCAACCCCCACACATCTGGCCTTGCCATCACATGGGCTGCTACCGCACACAACCCATTGTCAGCTGCTAATGGTCCCCAGCTATTCATTCTCCCAGACTGATCCTTACTCAGTCCTTTGTCTATCCAACTGCTTTTCTCTGTTTTTGGGCTCCATCTCCACCCGATCATTTACTTCACCCTTTAACAACCTCATCTTCTATATAAATACCAACCTTTTCCTAGCAATCATCAGTTCTAAGGAAGGATCACTGGACCCAAAATGTTAACACTTCTTTCTGTTCACAGATGCTGCCAGATCTGCTGAGTTTTTTTCAGCAACTTCTGTTTTTGTTTCTGATATTCCAGCATCCGCAGTTCTTTTGGTTTTTCATATGTCTTGCCGTCCCATCTAGCACAGAGCACTTGTCATGGTTGTCAACAGGCCACTGTCAAGTCAAGTGACAGCATTCACGCAACAATTCCCACACAAAAAGTAAAGGAACAGCTTCTGATACCAGGTCTTTCCAGGACGGTCAGAATCAGGATCTCTCCTCATAAGGAGTGAAGGGCTAAATGACAGGCAGCGTACCATCCATCTTGACTCTTGCTGCCCTTCTGTGGGTTGTTTTCCTCACAGAATGAAAGAGAGAGGCAGATATTATGGGATATGAAAATGGGTGGCAGATTTATTACTTTTGGTGAAGGTGGGAAGGTATCCCAAGTGAATGAGTAGGCAGCGCAGAGGTTAGTGGTGACAGGGGGTTGGTGTGTGGGGGTTCGGTGAGAGCAAATGGGGAATATGTTGCAAGCAACAATGAGACAACAATGATACAGCATGAGCCTCGGTGAGTGATAGAGTGAGGTATCAGAGAGAAAAGGGTGGAACTTACTGTGGTTCTTCTTATACTTCAGTAACCATCCTGATTTAAGAACACTGGTGTGAAACACAACTTGCTCTCCCTCAAACTAATTTGGAATATTATCATGTTGTGATTGCCACCCACTGCTGGATCCTTAACTATGGGATCTCTTATTCATCCTACATCATTTCATATTACTAGGTCTAAAATAGCTTGTTTCCAGGTAGGTTTTGCACTATGCTGCTCTAAGAAACAATCTTTGATGCATTCTATAAATTTGTCTTTCATGTTACATTCGCCCACCTGATTTGTCCAGTCTACATGCAGATTATTGATTGCAGATTATCGTCATGAGTATCCCCATGATTCATTGCCACCCAAGATTAACCTAATGAGTCTTCTGGTTTTAAACTTTCTGATTAAGTTTATGACCATGAGCTAAGAGGACCTCAGAACCTAATCAAAGAAAAGTTTTTTAGTACAGGGTTGTTGTGCTGGGTAATTTTAACTTTCCCTACATTGACTGGGAGTTGCTCATTATCACTGACTAGGATGTGGGTGAATTTGTTACATGTGTCCAGGAAGGATTTTTGAAACAATATGTAATTAATCCAACTTGGGAAGGGACCAAACTAGAGCTGGTATTGGGAAATGAGCCTGGCCAGATGATCAAAGTTTCAGTGGGGGAGCATTTCAGGAGCAGTGACCATAATCCTGGAAGTTTTAAGTTACTTATGAATAATGATAAGAGTAGTCCTTGGGTGAAAGTAATAAATTGTGGGAAGGCTGATTACAACAATATTTGGCAGGAACTGGGGAATACAGATTGTGGGCAGTTGTTTGAGGGTAAATCCACATCTGGCATGTGGGAATTTTTTTAAAGACCAGTTGATTAGAGTTCAGGACCAGCATGTTTGTGTGAAAATGAAGGATAAGGATGGCAAGATTCAGAAACCTTGAAAGACAAGTGAAATTAAGAGCTTAGTTAAAATGATAAAGGAGGTAGACGTAAGGTTTAGGAAACCGAAGATAGACAGAGCCCTCGAAGAATACAAAGGTAGCAGGAAAACATTCAAACAGGAATTAGAAGGGCTAGAAGGGACCATGAAATATCTTTGGCAAACAGGATTAAGGAAAATCCCAAGGCATTTCATATATACATAAAGAGCAAGAGGGTAGCTAGGAAAGGGGTAGGATCCACTAAATACAAGGAGGGAACTTATGCGTGGAGCGAGAGGAAATGGGTGAGGTCCTCACAAATTCTTTGCATTGGTATTCACAAAGGAGGACATGGTTGATGGTAAGTCTGGGAGGAGTTTGTTGATAGTCTAGGGCATATCAATATGAAAAAGCATGTGGTGTTGAGTGTTTTAAAAAGCACTAAGGTAAACCCTTAAGTCCCCAGAACATGATGGAATCTATCCCAGAATGCTGAGGGATACATGCCAAGACAGAAGTATTTCACTTGGGGTTAATGTGTTTAGTATTACTGCCATTACCACAGAAGGCACTGTCCATACAGAGCAGTCAAAAAGGTTGGTTATCAATTTGACAGACACCCCAGAGAAACAGAAAGAGAACTGACTGTCTCATCAACACAATATTATGGTCAGGAAGAGGATAACCAAGCAGAAGAATGTCAGGCAGATAGAACAGTGGAGGATGAAAGGGATAATAAGGTTAAGGCAGAAGAAGGCCTGAACAATTCACAAATTAAAATTCTTCCCATGGTTACCCAGTACTGAACCATTAGGGAAATTAGATGTCATACTTTCATATTCAGCTACAGAACAATGAAGAGACCTAACAAGGGCTCACAATATTTAATGGAGATCTGTATGGTCAAACCAGTGTGTACAGCCATAGCAATGATTGATGTAGACAGAGGAGAATGTAGGACATATTAGTAACTTGGTAAAACATTTAAGTATGTGGAATGACCAGTGAAGAGTTGGATTAAGGCAAAGAGTGCACTCCTCCAGCATTGGTCTTAACAAATTACTGAAGGCAAAGTTGATTATAGTGGACTGAGAAAATAGCATCAAAGGGAAGACCATTGATAAGCAGTGTCAGACATTTAAGAAGATATTTAAAACTCTCAAGATATATTCTACTCAGAAAGACAGATTCTGCAAGAAGGATGCATTATTCATGGCTACCTAAGGAAGAACTTACGAAAATAAAGGAGTACAATGGTACATCGATTACTGGTCAACCCAAAGAGAAACTTCATAATTCTGAGACAGAAGTTAGAATGAGATTAAACTTGCAAGAATTTTTTTTTAAAAATACACAGAGCAAAAGCTTCTACAAGTCTTTATTAAGAATATCAAAAGTAAACATTGGATCCTATATGATAAACCCAAGGGTTTAACGATGGGAAACAAAGAAATAGAAGAGATTTTGAACAATTATTTTTCATCTGTTTTCCACCTGTTTCAACATTAGAAAAACAGCAAAAGGAGGAAATCAAGTGGCGGAAAGGAAAGAGGAGCTTAAAACAATCACAATCATTAGAGAGAAGTGCTAGATAATCTCATGAGACTCAGAGCTGATGAGTCCCATAGGCTTGATAGGTCTTAAAAAATGCCTGCATAAGAGGCAATTGTAATTTTGAAAAGTTTCCAGAAAGATGTCATACTTCCATTCAGACAAGGAGGGAAAAGGAATCTATAGGACAGTTAGTCTAACATCAGCCATTGAGATAATTCTACAGCCATTATTAAGGAGGATGTTGCAGGACGTTTAGAACATCATAGTACAATTAACTAATTTACCATAGTTTTATGAAAAGGAAATCCTATTTTACAAATCTACAGAATTAAGGAGATTGAGCCTATCATCGTACATGTTTAGATGAGAGGTGATTGTCATGAAAAATATAAGAATCTGATAACACTAGACAAGGTACAGGCTGATGGAAGGGTGCTTCACTCTTCTGGAATAATCAAGAATGAGGGAACACAGTTTGAGAATAAGAGAATCCCATTTAAGATGGAGATGAGGAGGACAATATTCCTCTCCCCCCATAACATTTTGGCTGAAAATATTTGTTCCAGAAAATATGCCTGGTGGAAAATCACACTGGTAGTGCCCATCACCTTTTGGAAAAATGCTCCTCTACAAATCTAAACTAATTTAACCCACACTCTTAAGATGCTGAAGTATGTGCTTAAGATGCTGATGTCCTACTGCAAGAAATCAATGAATGACAATACTGTAATATCAGTTTCAGCTTTTGGTTAAAATAGTGTGGTACTCAACATTCAGTGGATAGAGTCAGGCACTAATCATTTCATTTGACATTGTAATAAATTATAGCTGCTTGTTCCAGACTTACCTGCAAAAATTAAACTACTGCATTTGACATTTATAGCCAAAGGGTAGTTAATGTGCAATGGATTCTAATTAGTTTTGGATGGCAGTGCAAAAGGGTTTCCTAATTTAAAAAGATGCAAATCTATGATTTGCTCTAGTGAAGACTAATCAGAGTCAAAATAAGATATGGAAAATAAATGTCTAACATCACATTCTTGGATGCCTAGGCTCCAGATTCCTAAACTGGCAGTTTCTAAAGACTTTTTCTTAAACTGAATTGGGTATAATTTACAGGGAGATCATTTGGAAATGGATTGGAATTTTTACTCATGCCTTAGATGGACCCATGCTTGACCTGTTACAAATACTGGGCATGTTTTACACACAATTTGAAATAATTACAACATCAGTCCAAAGCGTGCATAAAGAGCTGAATTTGAGAGATGAGGCAAGAATGACCACCCTTAATGTGAAGGCAGCATTTGACTGAGCATGGCATCATGGAGCCATAGCAAAGTTGATGTTAATGGAAATCAGGGAGGAATATTCAAGGTCTATTTTGCAAGATGTTGCTCGCTGATGGTCTGTTTGAGTTGAGCCAGGGCCACTCAGCTCCTAACCTTAATACAGCCTTATTACAGGTGTGAAGGGAAAGTGACTGCCCTTGAAATCAAGGCCACATTTGACTGGATGGGGCATCAAGGTGCCATAGCAAAACTCAAGTCAACGAGAATAAGGGGAAACCCTCCATTGATTGGAGTTATTCTGGCACAAGTGAGATTGTTGGATGTCAGTCATCTCAACTCCAGGATATCTCTGCAGGAGATCCTTAGGGCTCAATCATCTTCAGTTGCTTCATAAATGACCTTCCCTCCTTCTTAAGGACAGAGGTGGGGTTGTTTGTTGATAATTGCACAATGATCAGCACAATTTGTGAATTTACTAAAGCAGTTGATATCCAAATGTAGCAAGATCTGGACAATATCCCAGCTTGGGATGTCAAGTAGCAAATAACATTCGCATTTAACAAGTGCCAGACAATGACCATGTCCAACAAAGTCTCAGTGTTTGGGTAAGTGACTGTTTCTCTCTGTGAGTAGGGTATTTTTAATGGATATTGGTATTGCTGGCTAGACCAGCATTCATTGCCCATCCCAAATTGACCAGAGGGAAGTTAAGAGACAACCACATTACTTTCCGAGTTAAAACATGTGGGGTTAGAAACTAATATGCAAATCACTCATTTTCAGGACACAACATGTATCAATTTCCAGCATCCAATGTGTGGCTGCTTCCATTATCAGAGGTAATGTATTCAGGAATCCCTTATGGCCATCTGAAAGCATCACTGGTTCAATTTAAATGTGAAAAGGAGCCTTGTGCCATTTGGGACGAAATTCCAATATTTGTTTCTATATGGGAAAACAGGAGACACGGTGACGTCAGGATTACCATGGGCTGAACTATGGCATATGGGTTCAGATTTTTGAATGGCCAGATAATTGTTTCTGAAAAGTAAATGTGAATTGAGCGTAGGAATCCGTGGAACCCTGATTGTAACAGACTCCTAGAGAACTGTCTGGATTGTTGAAGATTCCACAAAGCAATTCCCCACTGCCTAGAGCCTTATTTAAATCAGAGAATACGGAGAATATGGAGAGTACGGGGAGTTCTGCCGAACTTAAATAAATAGTTACTCTGGAAAAATTAAACAATAAAAACATAGACTAACTCCTGAGTAACTATGAAACTGACCCCTAACTTACCCTTCACATCCCATGTACAACTCCCCTACAGGCCTTACAACCTCCAGAGAATGACCCAACAACCCCTCTTCCCCAGGACCTGACACTGCTAATCTATGCCCAGTACCTGAATGCCCCTTGTACGGCCACTCAACCCAACCTCTTCCCCCCAGTGCTGGATCCAATGTCTCATTCTCCAAGCCATGGCTGATGTTCCCTTTCCCTGCTTGGGATCCAACATTCCATGCTGCCATGGGACTCAGCAGGCTCTTTGTCTGTCTCAGTCCTGTTCCCACAGCCCCACCTCCCCACCCTACCACAGCGTTTTTGTGTTTTAGATTCAATGCCTGCTCACTGCCTACCACCCACCACCCACCACCACACAGTCTCCAGACCTGACAGCTCCCACCCACACTGATCTACCCCAAACACTCCATCACTTACCTAGCCCCCTTATTTCCTGGAACCCTATTCTCCCAGGGCCCAACACATATCCCTTAAAAACTTAGTGTTTCATAGCAGTAGGTAGCTGTGATTCAGAAATTAAGTTTAAGTTTAAATATCAGAATACAACAGCTGAGTCCTGTGTGAAACATGGTGTGGTATATTGCTGTACATTATGACGAATTATTAACTTTGGTGTTTATTTCTGCAGATCATCCATGAATTCTTTCTAGTGTGTATCACCATCAAAAGCTGGATTGGAAACAGTCAGATTTTGCAGGTCACTGAGTAGACTTCTATCTCTCTGCAAATCTCTGTCCACAGCATTCAAATATCATCATTGATTGAAATGGACACAATTAAATGGTTGTAATTAGCAGGAATTTCTTATGGTGTAAAGAACTGACTTACTCAATGATGAAGACATTTAACAAATTAATAAAACCTTTCCTAGCCCAGCAAAGCATAGCTTATTAGAAACTCTTGCAGTCCTAACTTGCAGTGTAGTATTCAGCCGCATTTTCAATGACCCCAATGTATCTTTACAATTTTTTCACAACCAAACAAATTACTCTTAACACTTATTAAGGAAATATTCTTAATATCTACTTTTAAATTAACCTCATACTAATTTAGCATAACATTCCCTGTTCTCCCTGTTTATTTTGAAGAGCTACTCTGAATTTATTTTTGGTCTTGATTCCCTGAATATCCCAGAGAAGAAACTCATTACTGCCTCTTGAAGGAAAGTATGGTGTAAATGGCCACATGAAACCCAAATACACACAGAATGTGATGTTTAATACAGCCTCAGACAAAGACAGACATGGTGGCTAATGTCAAAATGCTCTTGTTTCTGACTTTCAAGTCCCTTCCTGGAAGTTGAGCGTAAAAATTAAGGACAACACTCAAGTGCAGTATTGAGGATGTGCAGCTCTATTGGAGGTGCTGTCTTGGATAAGAAGCGAAACTGAGGTCCTTTTCTCTCTTAGGTGGATGTAGAAGAAAAGCAGGGGTGTCGTTCCCTGATACGCTGGTTAATATCTATCCCACAAAAGCAAATTATTCGGTCATTATCATATTGATGTTTGTAGGAGCTTGCTGTGTGCAAATTGTCATAGTCACAGTCATACTCAAGGCAGAGATTGATAAATTCTTGATCTCGCAAGGAATCAAGGGCTACGGGGAGAGTGCGAGTAAGTGGAGTTGAAATGCCCATCAGCCATGATTAAATGGCGGAGTGGACTCGATGGGCCGAATGGCCTTACTTCCACTCCTATATCTTATGGTCTTATGGTCTTATACAGTACGGAAACAGATCCTTCAGTCCAAACAGTCCATGCCGACCATAAACCCCAACCAAACTAGTCCCACCTCTCTGCACTTGGCCCACATCCTTCTAAAGATTTATTATTCATGTATTTATCCAGATGTCTTTTAAATGTTGTAACTGTACCCGCATCCACTACTTCCTCCAGAAGCTCAGTCCACACACGAACCACTCTCTTTGTAAAAAGGTTGGCCATCACGTTCTTTTTAAATCTTTCCCCTCTCACCTTAAAAATATGTTCCCCAGTTTTGAAATTCCCCAACCTAGGGAAAAGATACCTGTCATTCACCTTATCTAGACCCCTCATGATTTTATAAACTTCTGTATGGTCACCCCTCAACCTCCTACGTTCCATTAAAAAGTCCCAGCCTGTCCCGCCTCTCCTTATAACTCAAACCCTCCATTCCTGGCAACATCCTGGTAAATATTTTCTGAACGCTCTCCAGTTTAATAATATCCTTCCTAAAACAGGGAGGCCAGAACTGGACACAGTTCTCCAGAAGAGGCCTCACCAACATCCTGTACAAACTCGACATGATGTCTCAACTCCTATACTCAAAGGTCTGAGCAATGAAAAAATACATGCTCAATGCCTTCTTAACCACGCTGTCTAGATGCAACGCAAACTTCAAAGAAATATGTACCTGAAACCCTAGGTCTCTCTGTTTTACAACACTATCCAAGGCCCTAGTTTTAATTGTATAAGTCCTGCCCTTGTTTGTTTTACCAAAATGTAGTACCTTGCATTTATCCAAATTGTCCCTATAAGGGCTCTGCTTGATACTGATGCTTTGGTCACATGGGTGATTTTCCTGGTGGTAGTATGTTAATAAAGTTATTTGCACACCTGGTGTTCTTCCTTGTGTCTCACGCCCACACACACACAACATGGGTGCTGGGGAAGATAAGCACTTCTGCTGGATGGCAGTAGTGTAGGGGAACAGCAAAAAAAAAGTTTAACAAAATGAAGAAAACAATATAACCAGGAGAGTAGAATCTCTGGGAAAAAAAAGTATAACCAGGAGATTACAACCTCCTCAGTTGTTTAACAAAAAAAGCAACCAGGAGATTTGAACTTCTTCAGTTGAAAATTGACTCCGAGCTGACTGACCACAGCCAGTGTACTGTGCACTAGTACATGAAGCGTGACTTGGTGATGGTAAACTAGACTCTGTGCAGTAATTTCATGAACAGTCCATTATTTTAAATCATGGGAAATGTCTACTCCCAATTCAATATTATTATTTACTTCTTACTGTGTATCTCCTCCTATGTACTAAAAAAAATACAGCCAGGGTGACTTGGTTATGGGATACCGGCCTCTGCGCAGTTATTTCACAGTGACTACACTTCAAAAGCACTCCCACCATGTGGTCATAACAAATCCTACATAAATGCAAATCTTTCTTTCTTCAAACCGAACTATCATGTCTCCCCAGTGGAGGGCCAGACCTGGGTCTCCTAACTGCTCTGATCTGACAGCCAGGCACTAAGGGAGAAATACTGTGATGCATGTGAAATATCTGATTTGCTATTTTAATCATTTGGGTATACCATTATATCCAGTTTTATGAGCAAACTTTTTGTGACATTGAGTCAGAAGCATCCAATAAATACAATGATTGCAAACTATTTAATCAAAAACATAGGGGACTTTATTTTTCTATTTTCTTTCAAGATATTTTCAAAGATTATTCTCAATCATTATGTCTCCAGCTGCACTTCTTCATATAAAACTCTGAAGCTATGAGGCTGTGCCACTGTGTGCTCTCAGATACTTGCCAATACCCCTTATTGCAGGTTGCTAAGGAGCATCGTAGACCATTATTCATTACTTTCATCTCCCAAACTGATTTTCTCTATCTTCTGGGAGACGAGACTACACCTTTTCTTTGGCACCTCAGTGTTCAATGCATCACAGATCAGACGCTGAGAATTCTCAACAGCATCTGCTTTAGAGACATTTTCACCCAGAACAGCATAAGATCAAAGTCTCTGAGGATGGAACAGTCAATTCAAGGACACAGACCTCAGGTATTGATGAAATATATGTCAAAAATATTTGAAAACACTTAATATACATTAAAATAAATATGTTGTACAGCAACATTCTCGTCATTATATAGCACATATATAATAATATGGAGTGGCAGCAGGCATACCGAAAAGTGAGGTGTCAACCTGGTGAAACTACCAAACATGGCTACTTGCAAGCCAAACAGTATAACAGCAAGTGATAGACAGAACTAAGTGATCCCACACTCAATAGATCAGATCTAAGCTCTGCAGTCCAGCCATATCCAGTTATGTCTGGTGGTGGACAATTAAACAACTCACTGGAGGAGGAGGAGGCTCCTGAATTATCCTCATCCTCAATGAAGGAAAAGCCCGACACATCAGTGCAAAAAATATGGCTGAAATATTCACAGCACTCTTCAGCCAGAAGTGCCAAGTGGATGATCCATCTTGACCTCCTCCTGAGGTCCCCACCATCACAGATACCAGCCTTCAGCTAATTCGATTCACTCTATGCAATATCAAGAAACGGTTGAAAGCACTGGATACTGAAAAGACTACTGGGCCCGAACAACATTCTGACAATAGTACTGAAGACTCGTGCTCCAGAACTTGCTACTCTCCTACAACACAGCTATAACATTGGCATTTATCTGACAGTGTGGAAAATTGCCCAGTATGTCCTGTACTCAAAAAGCAGGACAAATCCAACTTGGCCAATTACCGTCCCATCAGTCTACTCTCGATCATCGGTAAAGTGATGGAAGGTGTCATCAACAGCGCTATCAAGCAGCACCTGCTCAGCAATAACCTGCTCAGTGACGCCCAGTTTGGGTTCTGCCAGGGCCACTCAGCTCCTGACCTCATTACAGCCTTGGTTCAAACATGGACAATAGAGCTGAATTCCAGAGTTGAGTTGGGAGCAAACTCTCCTTTGGTTGGAGACATACCTGGCACATAGGATGTTGATTGTGGTTGTGGAAGGTCAGTCATTTCAGCTCCAGGACATCTCTGCAGGAGTTCCTCAGGGTCGTATTCCATGCCCAACCATCTTCAGCATCAATGAAATTCCCTTCACCATAAGGTCAGAAGTGGGGATGTTCACCAATGATTAGTCAATGTTCAGTACCATTCATGATACTTCCGATACTGAAGAAGCCCATGTCCAAATGCAACAAGATCTAGATATTATCCAGGCTTTGGCTGGCAACTGGTAAGTAACATTCATGCCATACAAATGCCAGGCTATGATCATCACCAATAAGAAACAATCCAATCACTGCCCCTCCACATTCAATGGTATGACCTTCACTGAATATCCCACTATCAACATCCTTTGGGTTACCATTAACCAGAAACTTAACTGGAATCACCACGTAAGCACAGTGGCTACAACAGCAGGTCAGAATCTGCAATGAGTAACTCCCCAAAGCTTGTCTACAACCTACAAGTCACAATTCAGGAGTGTGATGGAATATTCCCGACCTGCCTGGATAGGTGCAGTTCCAACAATACTCAAGAAGCTTGATACCATCCAGGACAAAGCAGCCTGCTTGACTGGCACAAATTCACAAGCATCCATTCTCTCTACCACTGATGCTCATTTGCAGCAGTGTGTACTATCTACAAGGTCCACTGCAGAAATTCAACAAAGATCTTAGGACAGCACCTTCCAAACCCGCGATCACTTCCACCTGAAAGGACAAAGGCAGCAGATATATAGAAACACCAACTCCTGCAGGTTCCCATCCAAGCCACTCACTATCCTGATCTGGAAATATATCACTGTTCCTTCACCATCACTGGAACAAAATCCTGGAGTTTCCTCCTTAATGGCATGGTAGGTCTAGCAGGAGGACTGCAGCGGTTCAAGAAGGCAGCTCACCATCACCTTCTCAAGGGAAACCAGGGATAAGCAAGAAATGCTGGCCAGCCCGTGATGCCAAATCTCGCATGAGTGAATTAAAAAAGTCATGAATTAGGAGAGGAGTATGACACTCAGCTCCTTGAGCCTGCTCTATCTTTCAATAATTCAATATGGCAGATCTAATCACTTCACGAGTTCTGCTTCCCAAGTAACATTTCACTCACTTTCATCTATGATTCTATGACTCTAAAAGGGGGAAAAATATCAGTCAGCCACAGTAGCTTTGGTTTGAAAGTGCTCATGGTAGAAATTAGCGGAGGCCATAATGATGTGCAAATCAGGTGACGAGTCTACACTAGGATAAGTAATGACTGAGCCACGTGCCTATTGATTTTCCTGAGAAAACTGCTGGAGACAGTCACAACATGTCACTTCCAAATTTACCCAATGGGTACTGACATCTTCAACTCAAGCCAAACAAGGTTCAGAACTGAAAGCGTTCCAGTGACAGGTTACTACTACAACTAAGAGTCATTCACTGAGCTTTAACAAGGAGAAATGCTAAGTAGATATGATCATTCACATGGAGAAAATTTTTGATAGGTTTTGTACAATGAACTGTGATACATATGAACATATAAGTTAGGAGCGAGCTATTTGGCTTCTCGAGCCTGCTCTGCCATTTAATAAACAATGCAGCATCTGATTGCAACCCCAACTCCACACTGCCACACACATCAGCTCCCTCATTCAACATCCTTGAGCTGATTCGATGGTTATTAAATTTCTAGGCAGAGCATGAAATTATGTTAGAGTGAGCACAGTAATCGCCAGCAGACATTTTTTTTCTTAATAGCAAGGTTATCTTAGAACAAATCCTATTAAGGATCTCTTACCAGGCAGGAGTTGGCTATTTCAAATGAGAAGGAGACACAGCAGTATAATTTTACTTTTACGGAAACTGGAACTTTGCAAACACAGGAAACAATAACGGTACTAACAGAAAATGGTACGTGTACTTGAAAGACTGAACGCTGCAATTCAACTTGAGTAAAGGACATGTGAAAGTGTAATTGGAGTGACACCATGTGGAAGCTTGTTAGAAATACAGATTTAACCAGTGAGAAAAAGGTGCTTAAGGAATTTCCCTGCCATGACATCATCTCAATGTTATTCTCCCACTCTTGCTGAGGGACCTTTCCTCTGCTAAATACTCAGATCTCTTTGACATGCAAGATTTCCCAGCATGGAGCAGACAACAGTGGATGTGGAATAGTTGGCTGGAATTTTGGACAGATCTTGTCTAAATGATTCATATAAAGGCATTGTTGCTCTATAATCCCTCAGCACAGCAAAGAAATCTGAGTGGTAGCCTGAGTACTGTACTTTCAACACTGCCACTCTCTAGGAGCTTATAAAACATGAACACTTGTTCCCTCAGGACAACCATGTCATGTATGAACCATGGATTTCTGTAGGATCAGAGTCAGTGTTGTTTTCCTGATAGAAGGCATTGATATTAAAGTCAGCATTTTTATGAACTGAAACTACTTTCTTATTTAAAAGATACAGATTCAAAAACTGGGCATACAGCCAATCAGGGACTAACTGGGCACACAGCCAATCAGGGACTAACTGGGCACAGCCAATCAGGGACTAAGTGGACACACAGCCAATCAGGGACTAACTGGGCACACAGCCAATCAGGGACTAACTGGGCACACAGCCAGTCAGGGCTTTCTAACCCATCCCTTGATCATTATGAGCAAGGTTTAGTGTTGCCAACAAAGCTTTGGCAAATCAGACTTAAACATTTTACCTGCATTAAGGAAAAAAAACACAAATGGTGAAAATCGGCAGCTTAGTCAAGTAGCAGTGATTTGCAGGACTGATCTCAGCGGTAGGAATACTAGTACATTGCTAGGTACAAACACAACTTTGGGCTCAGCTCTTTACTGCATTTGCAACCTCCAGTACCATGTATCTTGGGTAGAAGGTGGGTGAAGCTTAATGACAGTTTCTTTTTTTTACCAGTTTAAAGACAGGACACCATTTGGAGAGATAGCTCACCAAAAATAACAGTTGGAACCTGTTGATACAATTAAAATTATGGAATCCTATTGATTGGTTGTATTATTTATGAAATGATCCACATTTTCAAGATGTCAACTGGCAGAGAGAAGCTTTGGTCCCACTGACGTAGTTGGAGATGGGAGGGAGTACATAAAATAAAGCAGGTGATTAGTCCACCACCTTCCTAACTGTCTATCCTCCATACTACAGAGGGGGTACAAGGCATCAGCCTGTTTATTTAATGGCAACCAGGACTGAGGAAAAAGACTGTTGTCGCTTAATGCACACAGTTACAAGATTAATTTAGTTTGAAGTCAGCTTCAACTGAAAGCTACAGTTTAAATTCAGGACTTGCCAGCCTTAAGCTGGTTTTGTTTCAAATGGTTCCAGTGAAAAAGCAGCTTAAATAAGAACTGGTTGAAAATAGTTCCTCATTAAATTATTCAGATAGCCCTTATGCCTTAGAAGCATATGTGAATAGCCAAACTTGTGAATTAGCACTTGAGGACGACTTAAGATAGGATGGAGGAGTTGAGCACCATACAGAGTTTAAAGGAGGAAGGCGAAGAAGTGTTTGGTTGCTTTTGCCTAAACATTTTTCAGTCTCCGGAAACTGATACAGAAGAAGAGGCTTGTCAATTGGTGAATATCTGGTAACTAACTAAGGTTTATTTGATTCCTAAGGCAATACATTACTTTGAGCAAAAGGTGAGCAAGAGAGGATAAAAAGCAGCAATCAAGAGGTCTGCAGTGAGACCAGTGATGGAGTGACATCACCAACCACAATGTGACTGCAGAGAAAACATCTGATTCCTGTATAGGTTTGGTGAGTATCTCTGCTGTTCAGAGTAAATGTAAGGTCTCCAGTAATTTTTCTCTCTTTAAAATTGCTTGTTAAGCATAAGATTAATACTGATGTAAAAAAAAACTTAAAGAGTAACCAGCAGGTAATTCTTCAAGTGTTCAAAGTAGTGATTCTAGAGTAGTTAATTAATAAAGTAAATAAACAATATTAGTAATGGCAGGATGGGTGATGTGTCACTACTGCAGCACATGGGAGCTGCTGGACACCAAAGTAATCCACAATGAACACAGCGTCCATTGCTCAAAGAAATCTGGATCAGAATCAAGGAGCTGGAGTCTGAACCACAGACTGTGTGCCACATCACAGGGGGAGAAGTTAGCTGGACATTTTGCCACAGCAGGCGGTCACACCGCTCAGATTATGTAACTCAAGTTTTGTCTATGATCAGGGACAGGAGGCTGTGACACCAGGTGAGGCATGTATAGCGATCCAGGAGAATAGAGAGGAAGGTCCTTGCATCCTAAATTCTCTGACAGTTATGAGGTTCTTGCAAGCTGTATGGATGACAGCAGGGACTGCAGGCAGGAAGCGCAAACTGATATCAGCACCATAGTATAGACAGTCATTCTGCTCAGGGGAAGATTTGCAATGTAATAGAGGTAGAGGGCAATATAATTAGATGTAACAGATATAGTTCTCTGCAGTTGTGAAAAATAGACCAAACGACAGAAAAATAGATGGGAAGGCAAATGGTGAGAATGACACAAAATGCCTGCAGAGGGAGTTAGACAGGTTAAGTGAGAGCACAAAAACCTAGCAGATGGGACAGAATGTGAGAAAATGTGATGTTGGCATTTTGGCAGGAAGAATGGAGGAACTAGATACTACTTAAATGGAGTAAGAGTGCAGAAAGCTGCAGCATGGAGGGATTTGGGAGTCATTATGCATGAATCACAAAAAGCTAGTACACAAGTGCGGCAGGTAATAGGCAAGGCAAATAGAATGTTAGCTTTTATTACAAAGGGAATGGAGTGTAAAAATGGGGAAGTCTGGCTAAAACGATGAAAGTCATTAGTCAGACAACACCTAGAATACTAGAATACTTCGGACCCATTAATTAACCAAAGATATACTGCCATTGGAGGCAGCCCAGAGAAGGTTCACTATGTTGATCCCCTTTATGAAGGGATATTGTCACAAGGAGACCCTGTATTCATTGGAGTGTAGAAGAAGGAGAACAGACATTATTGAAATATATACCATTCTGAGGGGACTTGACAAATTAGATGCTGTGATTTTATAAACTTCAGGACTTTACAAACTGTTCATAAATTGAAAGAAGCAGCAACAATGCTATCGGGAATAAATTATTAAAGGACAAGGACAAACTTACACAGGAATTGAAAGCAATTAGTCATGCTTGAGAAAAGAAGAAGTGGAGGCTACATGACAAATCTGTTTTAACAACTGATTGATAACTGGCTGCCTTATGCCACAAGGATAAATGATTGCCCTACAGAGGAATTTAAGGAGTTAATCACAGGAAAGCTGTATCTTCAAACAGATAGTCAATGTCAAACGTAATGAGGAACAAGGAAGCTACGTCTGACAAGAAGGCAAGCTGCAGACTCGAGGACTCCAGAAAAGGAATCGATATTTTGGAAGAAAGAATCTAAAAGATCATCAATAGTGTCACACCACAGACCTGAAAGGTTTCAACATCAGAATTCTTCTTCAGCAGAATTTCAAAGAACAATGCTGCACGAGCATCAAATGCTGAACATTAGAGAAAGGTGCTATTAGTTGGAATCAGAGCTAAATTCCACAAGTAATCGAGTAAGAGCCAAGCTGAGTTGTGAGGCTATATTTGCTTACTTGAGGAATCTTATTTTGGGGGTTGTTATAATGCAATAAAGTTTAAATTATTGTTTCAGTATTTGATTGGGAGATTACTTAATAACTAGATGAATAAAAGGTAGCTTGTGGTGAGTTGGCCACAACAATGCTAACAGGTTAGTCTTCCTTGTGAGACAGTCTAAGTGCAGAGGGCATTATCTCAGAGTAAGGGGTCGTCCACTTAAGACAAAAACGAGGAGGAATTTCTTCTGTCAGAAGATAGTGAATCTGTGGAATACTTTTCCACAGAGGGATGTAGATGCCGTACCGTTTTATAATAAATATATATATATGTACTGATAAAGGCAAGATTTTCAATCAGTAAGGGAGTCAACAGATGCAGGGAAAAGGCAGCCAAGCATGATCAGCCATGATCTCATTGAATGCCAAAGTAGACTTGATGGGTTGAATGGCCTGCTACTGCTCCTACATTTCATGGAGTTATGATCACTTTAGGACCCCATTCCCCCTCCATTGCCACAATAAGTGCATCTTGGGAAAGCGACCAGTGCAACAGATTTCACTGTTGGGGATGGGCAGGGGCAGGGCGATGGGCTCCCATGTGCGCACTGGGGGCACCCCCATCCAGAACAGTATCCCCAGAATGTGCTACCCCTCTTGGCCTCAAAAACATGTTTCCTGCCACCGCTCCACCACACCACCTGTCTTCACAAGAGTTTCCCTAGTCAAAATGCTTCGACAAATCTTAAGTCCAAGAGACAACAGTCATTCTTCTCAGGATTCCCTGTAGTTCCGGCAGTGGCCACTACTGTGTTGTGGTGCTGCTGGGACGATAGAGTTGCTGGCCATTCAAATTGTTTGGCAGATCTCCAGGCATTTGATGTCCCTGAGTGCTGGAATTCCCACTGCCATGACATTAAAGCCATCTGCAGAGTACTACTGAAGCAAAGCAGCTGGGTTTTATGGGGGTGGGGGGAGGGGACATAAATTAAACGCAATAAAATTAAAATGAACATTAAGTAATATAAAATTTACTTCCAGGTAACACCAGTGTAAAGTTGCATTTTCCCATAGATTATAAATAGATTATCAGGAAATGTAGTTACTTCTCCAGTAAAATGTAACTGGACAAGTACAGGCTGGAATAGTGCAATCAGCAGAGGAGCTTGAACATTTAAAATTGGCATTAAAAAGTATCCCACAAAGACCTTAAGATCCCTGCATCGCAGATTAACGTTTCATGCTGTAATCTAAATCTGGTGCCAAGTCAATGCAATATCTCGATCGGCACAAATAGTGATAGTGAATAAGAAACTAATCACATTGTCCTATTCATGCACAACAGACTAGGAAGTTATAATTGCTTAATATCCTTCGGTTTTAACTTACATACTCAAATTACAAGACAAACGTGGAACTACAGACCATCAGTCTTACATCACTGGTAGGGAAAATGCTAGAATCTACCAGAAAACATGTTATAATTAGATACTTCAATAAAAATAATCAACATGAATTTGAGAATGAGAAATTAAAAATTATGTTGGTGAACTTGGGAGTTTTTCAGGATATTACTAATAAAATTAATAAAGGGGTATCGATGGATGTAATATATTTGTATATTCAGAAAGCTTTTGATAAGGTCTCTCCACAGAAGGCTGATTAGCAAAATTAAAGCACATGGTATATTAAGTAATATATTGACATAGGTTAATGATTAGTTAACAAGCAGAAAAGAGAGAGCAGGAATAAATGAGTTATTTTTGCATTGATAAACTGTAATGATTGGTATACGTCTTTTCCCCTAGCTGATGCAGAGAATCCATCTCAAACAGCATTGATGGTATTTCTCAAGGGTCTTGAAGCGGCGTCTAAATGTAATCCAAGTCCCAGGGTCATAGAAGAGTCAGAGAGATGACTGCCTATACACAATGATCTTGGAATCAGCAAGGATGTCATAGTTATTGAAGACTATCATCCTTGGGTGTCTGGAGGAGGTGTTCACAAATTGTTGAATCTCTGCATCAATGTCAGCCTTAGATGAGAGATAACTTCCCAGGGAAGGAAAATGTTCTATGTTTGGGAGGATTTCTCCATTGTTCTTAATGGACAGTCGGACTGGTTCTTGACGTGGAACAGGTTGGTAAAGGATTGGAGTCTTCTTGAAGTTGAGGCTGAGGCCAATTCTTCAGTATACTTCTGCACTGGCATTAAATGAGGCTTGAATATTCTATTCGAAGAGAGCAGAGATGACATTGTCATCTACATGCTGAAATTCCATCAGTGAGGTCAGTGTCATTTTCTTCTTTGATTTCAACAGGTCGAGGTTGGAAACTTTTCCAATCATCCTGTAAGGCAATGTCGACATCACCAGGAAACCTAATCTTGATAGGATAAAGAATGCTGGCAATAAAGGTGAAGAAAATGGTGGGGGTGATAACATATCCCTGCCTGACCCCTGCCTTGACCTCAAAGGATTCTATCATATTACCATCTTACCATATTACCTTAATCAACATCTTGTCATGGAGGATGTTGACGAATTTCACTGGACAGCCAGCCTTTGACAGGGTCTCCCATAGCACTTCCCAATTAACTGAGTTAAAGCATTCGTCAGATCAATGAAGGCCATGTAGAGTGGTTGGTGTTGCTCTTGGCATTTCTCTTGGAGTTGCTGAGCAGTGAAGATCATGTTCATAGTTCCATGGCTTGGTCAGGAGCTATACTCGCTTTCAGGAAGAATTTCCTTCTTCTCCTCAGGGAGAAGATAGAGAGTAGGGAGAGTAGGGAGATTCCTCAGTAGTTCTCACAGTCCACGTTATCTCCTTTCTTTAAGATGGGAGCTATGGAAGCGTCCCTGAGATTGGTAGGTATTTCTTCTTTGACCCAGGTTTTCAGGAAAATCTAATAGAGATGATACGCCTCCAAGTTTGAAAATCTCTGCTGGAATCCCATCTACTCTTGTGGCTTTTCCATTTTTTACGTATCTAATGGTGGATTCAACATCTGCCTCACGAGGTGTGGGTCAAAGATCATCTTTGATGCGGAGTTGAGGGATTTGCTCAAACACATCCTCATCTACTGTTCTATCATTGTTTAGAAGTTATTTGAAGTATTCTTTCCATCAGAGACTGATGATTTCTCTCTCTAACAAATGGGTGCTGTACTTATGCTGCCCAGTTTGAGGCCAAGGGTGTTGGGTTCATATATTGTCTTGGCAGCACTGAAGAGACCCCAGGTGCCATGCTTGTCAGCAGGGAGTTGCTGCTCCTTAGCTATCTCAGTCTACCATTGGTTCTTGATTTCCCCAGTTTTCTTTATAGCCCCACCTTTGCTGTTCACTGACTTCTCCTCTTTGCCTCACTGACAATGTTTTGCCAGGCATGAAGAGCTTTCCTCTTTTTGTCGATGAGGTCTTGGATGATGTGGTCATTCTCATTAAGCCAGTCTTAGTGTTTCCTGGTCTTTTAGTTAATGGTTTCTTCACAGCATGAGATGATGGCTGTCTTCAGCTCTTTCCAAATTTCTTCCACTCCATTATAATTAATTATCTGGAGATTTTGGTGAAGACACTATTGAATGTTCACTAGTCTACATGTCTGTAAAGCCAAGGTCACCAATACATTAAACAGTGATAAATTGGGTTAATCACAGAGTCTCTGACAGTCAATTTTACCTCACGCTCACATTCCCTTGCCTTGTGCATGTTGGTCATCGTGTCACTGCAGGAGTTCTGCTTCCAGCCAGGGAAACCACCAGGGAAAAGTGCATGCTCTTAATTGGCTATTTTTTTCTTGTTACATCATGTTTCAGTGTGGTCCAGATGAACTCCCATTGCAGGCAAAGTAAATTTTATGAGGGCAATTCAAACAAATGGATAAAATATATATTAGGACCAGATGCGTGACATCAGTATATTAGCGTACTAGGATTATATCTAATAGATCTATGCAGGATAAAGAAAGGAAGGACAGTTAAGGGAAATGCTGCTGCACCCGACATCCAATATCCAAACAATACAAGCCAACCAGGGGCCCTGAGAACGCATCACAACCACAGCAATGAGCTCCTGTGCCTCCACACCTGAAAACAGCCAGTAACATTCTGGCTGTTCCAGAGGTGTGGGTCCAGAGGACAACCTGCAGTCTGACCATTGCCACAGTGATGTCATAGACTACAAGTTGAAGCTATAATGATGAGTGAGGGACCTGGACCATCTAAAAAGAAATCAAAAGTATACAACTTCAACACAGAATTGAGAAGATGAATTTCTGTTCACAACTATGAAAGATAAGAGTATCTGCCTTAAAAATCAGTAAGGTATATCAGTAAGTAAAAGTGGGTAATTTAGAACAACACCACAATGAGAACAGGAAAGTCAAGGAAAGTTTTCCTTTGAACAGCGTGATTCAGACAAAGAAAGTTGATGAGCTGAAGCTCAACAGTAATTTCTCTCATTCCAGCAGCAAATGAAATGCTCTTGAGAGTGGTCCCAGAAATGAAAAGCTTGCCCTATGAGAAAAGTTTGAGGACTCTGGGTCTATACTTAATGGGGTTTAGAAGGATGGTTGGGGTGGTGGGGGTGGGGGGGGGAGGTGGGGATGGTGGGATCTAATTGAAACTTACAGAAGACTGAATGGCCTGGACAGAGTGAATGTTGGGAAGATGTTTTGATAGGTAGGGGAGACTAGGAACCGAGGGCACATACTTAGAACAGAGTTAAGGAGAAACTACTCCCCGCCTCTTCGACTTGTCTGCCTCCTCTCCACCTATCCTCTCCTCTATCCATCCTCTACCCGCCTCCCCCTCTCTCCCTATTTATTTCAGAACCCTCTTCCCCACCCCCATTTCTGATGAAGGGTCTAGGCCCGAAACGTCAAGTTTTCCTGCTCCTATGATGCTGCTTGACCTGCTGTGTTCATCCAGCCCCACACCTTATTATCACTGACTTTTGGGGACTTGTAAATAGAGAAAAAAACATTCCTATCACCCTGTGCTTTTAAAGTGAAAGCTTACTTTGGCTCCACATACTTCTGTGAGACAGTGTTCTTGCAAATAAAGATTATCAAGTCCAAGTATCACACCCACCTCACAGATAGCTATTTGATGCACTGTGTGTGAATAACAGTCTCAACACAAGGCCCTGGTGAATAACATGCAGTTACAGCTGTCAGTCACACTGAGACTTGCTGAGTCAAGGACAAAAGACTTACAACTTTTAGATTTATATTGCACTACAAAGAAACTATATTTTCTAAGGGTTATTTACTATGTTGCACTTAGGTTCATAAAGCAATCTTATGCTTAAAGGGTTAGAAGCCACTGGTGGAAAAGGTTATTGGGACAGAGTGAGTAAAAGGCATTGAACTGTTCAATCAGCCACAATGGTATTAAATGGCAGAGCAGGCTTGACAGTTGATGCTCCTAGATTCCTAAATGATCATCAATGGTTTCAATAAGAAGCTAAAATAAGTTAAACAAACATTTCAAATAATAATTTAAAATATATATATTTTTTAAATATGTTGCTTTTTTTAATCAGTACTGAAAAGTTTGACATTTGGGAAGGCTATGACCTAGTGGTATTATTGTTGGACTGGTTAAACCAGAGACTCAGGTAATGTTCTGGGCACCTGGTTTCAAATCCTGTCGTGGCAAATGGTGGAATTTGAATTCAATAAACAGAGCCTAATGAAACCCATGAATCCATTGTCGATTATTAGAGAAACCTATCTGGTTTACTAACGTCCTTTAGGAAAGGAAACTGCCATCCTTACCTGGTCTGGCCTACATGTTGCAATTAGGGATGGGAAATAAATGCTAACCTAGCCATTGAAGCTTTCATCCCATAAATGAACAATAAAAAAAATCCACAAATAGAACATGAGCCTTTCCTGGGTCGGTGGGACTGTCCTATCTGAAGAACTACACAAAGAACTGGACCTGTACAGTTTAGAAGAATGAGAGATGATCTTATTTAAATATATAAGTCTCAAAGAGTAGTCAGGGTGGATACAGAAAAAGTATTTCCCTTGGGGAAACAGTCTCAGAACAGGGAATAATTCATTTCCTACACAGGGATGGAGGAATTTCTTCACTCAGAAGACAGTGAAACATTGGAATTCTCTACCCTGATTGGCTTTGCAAGCTTAGTCATTGAGCATGTTAAAGATAGAGATTAACAGATTCTAAATAGCATTGATTTCAAGGGGTATGAGGAGAGTATGTGAAAATGGTAGATGGCCAGTCATGACCTAGAATGGTTGAGTAGGCTCAAGGGGCCAACTATCCTACTCCTATGTTTTGAGGGTTAGTTAAGGTGTTTAACAGTGATTATTAACGTTTGTACATCATTAAACATCCAGTTACACCTCATTCAGCAAACTACAGCTTTTATTCATACGTTTTTAGAGTAAGGCTAACAGCACACGATGGAAATTCTCATCAATTTCGTTAATTGTAATTTAGGGCCGTGGGGCATCGGTTGACAACAGAACACTCTTTCAAAGGGACAGAGTTACTCAAAGTAACTTCTGGCTTTCTGTCCTATTCTGCAAACTTGTGGACTCAAGAAGTTGCTAGTATTTTCAGTGTTGTGTTTATAGTGAATACTGACAGATTTGTTGTCATTACCACGGCAAAATCCAAGCTGTACTTTTGAACTAGAGTGAAGTTCATAAGATGAAGAACATTATTATCGACAATAATGTGCAATTTATCCACACTCTCAAATGTGGAATATAATGCTTCCTATTTGTGAGCAATTCTCCCTGTGATTGAGGGGCTCACGTGGAGTCCATTAGAAGGCACACCATATACACACATGAGATGGGCCCTTGAGGTACAGTGATAGTGTCCCTACCTCTGGGCCTGAAGGCCTGGGTTCATGTTGGATCCGTTTCAAAGATGTGTCATAACAAAGCAGAACAAACTGCTTAAAAATATGCATAAAAAACACACGCAGAATCATGAGAAGGGGTCTTGTGGTGAAGTGTTATTGTCCCTATCTCAGAGCCAGGAGGCCTAGATTCATATCTACCTGCTCCAGAATTGTGTAATAACAGCTCTAAATAGGCTGATTTGATAATATCTAAAGAGCTCTGAAACAGAGCCAACTCGATGAGCTTTGTTGGTTCCAGAAGGTCTCCAAATTTTAGGAGCAGATTGCAATTACTTTAGAATGTCAGCAAATAATAATTTCGGTCAAATAATTCTTATGAAATAAGTAATCTGTGTGTTACTGATCTGTGCTTTTAAACACATGAGTATTTTACCTTAAACCATTACGAAATGGTCACCCTGAATAAGTTGTGTTTATCTAGGTGCAGTAGGTCCATGCAGATAACCACAGCATTCACGTTCAGATGTGGGTGCTCTTTTGTTTAAATTTAGTAATTCACCATGTGAGGAATTGAGAGTTAAAATCTATGTAATGTCACTCTGCAGCAGAGTACATTTGACTTCAAGTGCAATATATCATTTGCATTGCATGGGTCAAAGTGTGGTATGCGCTGTGTGTTATATAACTTTACTCCCTACTCAGTAAAGCACACAAAGATGTCACTGCATATACCACACAGAAATCTTGTGTCAAAAGGACAGCAAGTATCTTTAATCGCAGCCTCCAGGCAACGGCAATACAGATGAGAGAGTAAACAAGCCACTATAATTGTCTTACCTATGAACTGGTTGGCGTACGAAGCACTGAGACCAAACTGCCTTTCCAGATACTTGCCCAGAAAAGCAGCAAACCCACTGATAGCTGCAACCTCCATGCAGGCAGCCAGCACAACGCAGGTGAAGACTGGATTCATAAAGAGCTGCTTCGTTACTTGTGGAATTGCTGAAAAATATTATTAGTAAAATCCTTGAAAAATGTTATCAGAATTTGTTTTACAGAAGAAAAATATGACATCAATCCCAGTTAAATTACATTGCAAAACTGTGAACAGCAGATGGCGCCAGAACATAAAGCACATATCCCCTTGTGATCAGGAACTTCTGCTGAGATGGAAAGGGTTAGGCCTCACTGAGTTTTGTAAGTGGTGGCTTTAAGGAATGCTCTGCAACCTCACAGTGTTTTGTAATTCAACATTATTTAATAAAAGTAGCAAAAACTGATTGATCGCACAGAAATAGATGGATGACAAGTGATGAGGATAGCACAAACAGCCTACAGAGAGATGTAAGCAGGTTAAGCGAGTGGGAAAATTCTTGGCAGATGGAATACAATATTGGGAAATGTGAGGTTATGCACTTGGCAGGTGGAATGCGGCAGCTGAATGTTATTTGAATAAATAAAGACTGCAGAAAGCTACAACACAGAGGAATTTGGGAGTTGTCGTCAACGGTCAGAGCACAGCCAGAATACAGTGAACATATTAGGGTTTTTTGACTAAGGAAAGATATACTGGCACTACAGGCAGTCTAGAACAGGTTTATGAGGTTCATATCAGCTATGGAGAGACTATCTTATAAGAAGAAGTTGAGCAGGTTGGGCCTTAGTGGAATAAAAGGCAACCTTACTGAAACATACAAGATTCTTAGGGGACTTGGCAAAGTAAATGCAAAAACATTATTTATCTTTATGGGAGAATCTAGGACCAGAGGACATAATCTCAGAATAAAGGGTCACAACCTTAAAATGGAGATGAGGAGGACTTGCTTCTGTTATAGGGTAGTGAATCTCTGGAATTCTTTATCACAGAGGGCCATCGAGGCTGGGTTGTTAAGTATACTCAAGGCTGACATTGGTAGATTTTTAATCAGTAAGTGTATCGAAGGTCAATGGCAGAAGGCAGGAAAGTGGAGATGAGAATTATCAAACCATCCATCGAAAGGTGGAGCACATTCAATGGGCTGAGCAGCCTACTTCTGCTTCTATATCCTATAGTCTTATAAAACATCAATTGGGCAATCCATCAGATTTTCAGGAACATTCTAAGTACATTACTCATTTACTATTTAAAGTTAATTATTTATTTAATTTGATTGATACTTGTGGAATAGCAACATTCCTGAAATTACAACATCAAGACAAAACAGTAAACGACGACAAGTCTGGCAACTTCTGGTTCCCAGTGATTGCAATTTCTCTCTGCTGTTTATAAATTATTTTATAAGTTTTATTGTGGATAGAGTGGTATCCTGAGTACTGTCATTAAAGTTTCACTCAGGTTAAACTGCATTTAAAACTTCCAATTGGAATTATTACTCAACTGTATTCTTTTAAAATGGAAAGCTACAGGATCTAGTGTTACAGAGAAGAAGATTAAGCATATTATGAAGCCTTAACCTTATGCCTAACCTTAAGCCTTATGGGTCAACATGACATCATATTGACAGATCATTTATCGCAATGACCTATGACAAGAACAAAATAATGGCAGGTGTGATCTAGAACATTACTCCAGAATGTCACTTGTAAATTAGCACTTATCACATGCAATTGAAATCATTCCAAACTGTGGAGTTTATTTACAGAGAATCTATTCCTGGAGATTAGTTTCATTGGATGGTATTTAGGTCAGAGATTTATATGAAGAGAATCAGCTTGCCCAACTTGTGGTACTCTCAATATCCTGACTTTTTAGTTTGTTCATGTGATGTGGGCATTGCTGGCTTAGCTAGCGCTTGTTGTCCATCCGTAATTAGCCTTGAGAAGGTAGGGCAGGGGTAGTTACCTGCTGGAAGTGCTGCAGTCTTTGGGGTGTAGGTACACACACAGTGCTGTTGGGGAGTTCCAGGATTTTGACACCGTTACAGTGAAAGAATGGTGATATGTTTCCAAGTCAGGATGCTGAGTGGCTTGGAGGGGAGCTTGCAAGTGGTGGTGCTCCCATGTACCTGCTGCCCTTGTCCTTCAAGATGGTAGAGTTTGTGAGTTTAGAAGGTGCTGTTTAAGGACCTTAATCAGTTACTGCCATGCAACTTGAAGATGGTGTACACTCCTGCATCTGTGTGTTGGGTGTGAAGAGAATATATGTTGTGGGTGTTAAATGGGTGCTTTGTCCTGGATAGTGCTGAATTTCTTGAGGGCTGTTGATGTTGCAGTCATCCAGGCAAGTGGAGACTATTCGGCCACCCTCCTAACTTACGCTTTGAAGCTAGTTGGTAAGCTTGGGGGAACCAGGGGTGATTAATTGCTGCAGAATTCCCAGTCTCTGATCTATACCAGCAAGCACACTGGACAGTCCAGTGTCTGGTCGATAGTGGGGTATTCAGTAATAGTAGTGCCACTGAATATAAAGGACAAGGATTAGATTCTCTCTTGTTGAAAATGGTCATTGCAAGGCACTTGTGTGGCATGAATGTTACTTGCCACTTATTAGCCAAAGCCTGCAAGTTATCCGGGTCTTGCTGCATTTGGACTTGGACTGCTCCAATTGAGATAATGTTGAAAACTGTACTCTTAGTTTTTAAAAAGCCATATTGATCAGTTTTGGATAAAATGTATTATTGATTCTTCATGGGCCGAAGACACCGACAGCCAATATTAACAGAGCCAGTTATTTGTATGCATAATGTGTCAAATCTCCTGTACGACACACTGCCAGTGAGGCCTGAAAGAATTAACCTGTTCCTGTGTGTGTCCATACCTTTGAAAAACAGTGAAATCCTTTCACTTTATATTACTGCCAAGAATTTTGCCACAAGCAGGAAAGATGACTAAAGAATCACTGCTGTAACATAAACATGCCATCAATGCTAGAATAAACAAAAATCACCGGTCCATCACCAGATGAGACATCATCAGTGTTTATCTTGACCCTTCATTTTCTATGTTTTCTTGCTTTTTATATTAGATGGTACCCTGCTGCTTATTTTGTTCATAGGTCAATTTTCTTTTACAAAACAAGGAAGTCGCCCATATCTACTAGCCACCACAGGTAACAAATTTAGAATGGTTAAGTCAAAGTGACATCTTTTCAAAGTGATGATCAATATGTGGCAAGAAAATTTATCTCATTCACAAACTGAGATGAGTGCAGTGTTGCTTTCATTGCGTTGCATTTCATCGTGAATGGTGTGTAATTTTTGAAGCAACAACAATGAAGCAAGATTAAATTAAAACTTTTCAAATCATTCTAAGCAGATGCAGCACCAGCTGCCATGTTAATATTCCACCATGACTAGCATGGTACCACAGCTGGTGACTTGTTCAGGGAGAGCCCAGCAGTGACCCTGTCCAAACAGCCCAACACTCCAGTAATAAGCATTTCCGGCTTTGGATCCATTCTCTTATGCGAATAGCTTATCTCAAAGTGAAATTGTTAAGATACAAACAGGGCTAATTATATTTTTAGAATATTAAGGTATCCAAGGAAAATGCTGAGAGGTATTACTGTCATTTTCAGTTCCCCTCTTTGGCTCTCTTTTTATTCACAAATCTCAGTCATGTGGAATTTTGTCAGAGCATGAAAAATATTCAATTTAAGAGATGTAAGGAGCCCTATTTAAAAAAAAAATGCTTAATTACCACAGCCAGTTATAGTTATAAATCAGACTTCTGAAACCACAAGTCTGAGTAATTTGAAAACTTCCAAATTTTCATTTGATATTGCATTCCCTAACATCAGAATGGCTTGAGATTATGAACATATTTTGCTAAAATTCAGCCGTTCCAAAGCTCCGCTGTCCATTTCCTAACTTGTATAACTACCCATGTTTGGTGACTGACACTTCACCACCAATGCTCCAAACCCAATTTTAAAATTCTCATTTTCATCTTTATCTCCCTCCATGGTCCCATGCTTCATAATACTGTAACCTCACAAGGTCCTACAGCCCTTCTTGGGCACTTCAACTCTGATCTCTCGTGCAGCTTCACATCCTTTGTCTCACTCTTGGAATCTTTACTTTCTGCTAATTAGGTTCTAAACTCTGGGTCTGCCTCCCAAAACTGCTCTGCCTCTAACGCGCTCTTGTCCTTTTGAAATGCTCTTTGAAACCTGTCTCATTGGCAAAGCTTTAATCCAATTATTCCATTGTACCCATCACAGGCCAGTGAGCCTGACATCAGTGGTAGGCATGTTATTGGAGAGGATACTGAGGGACAGGATCAACCAACATTTGGACAGTTAAGGGATGGTCAACATGGATTTGTGCGCGGGAAGTCATGTCTGACAAATATTTCAAAGGTTTCAAAGAGTTTTTCAAAGAGGTAACCAAGAGGATGGATGAGGGTAGGGCATTGAATGTTGTCTCTCTGGACTTTAGTAAGGCCTTTGACAAGGTCCCACATGGCAGGCTAGTTATGAATGTAGGTTCACATGGGATCCAGGGAGAGCTAGCTAATTAGATTCAAAATTGGCTCAATGGTAGGAAGTAGAGGATGATGGTTGAAGTTTGTTTTTTGGACTGGAGGCCTGTGACTAGTGGTGTGCCTCAGGGCTCGGTGCTGGGACCTTTGATATTTGTCATTTACATAAGTGATCATTATGTGAATGTATAAGGCATGATTAGTAAGTTTGCGGATGATACAAAATTAGGAGATATCATTGATAGTGAGAAAGGTTACCAAAAATTACAGAGGGATCTTGATCAAATGGGAAGTGGGCTGAGGATTGGCAATTGTTATTCAGTACAGGTAAGTGTGAGGTGTTGTACTTTGGGAAGTCAAACCAAGGTCGGACTTATACAGTAAATGGTAAGCTCCTGAGGAGTGGTCCCAACCCAAAATGTCAACATTCCTGTTCCTCTGATGCTACCTGGCCTGCTGTGTTCCTCCAGCTCCACACTTTGTTATCTAGGTACTGAGGAGTGTTGTGGAACAGAGGGAGATAGGAGTACCAGTACATAGTTAGTTGAAAACACCCTCACAGGTAGGCAGGGTGGTGAAGAAGGCATTTAGCATGCTAGCCTTCATCAGTCGAGGCATTGCATATAGGAGTTAGGACGTTATGTTACAGTTGTATAAGTCTTTGGTGAGGCCTCACTTGGAATATTGCGTACAGTTTTGGTCACCCTGCTGTAGGAAGGATGTAGTTAAACTGGAAAGTGTGCAAAGAAGATTTACAAGGATGTTGCCAGGACTAGTGAGCCTGGGTTATAGGGAGAGGTTGGCCAGGATAGGAGTTTATTCCTTGGAATTTAGGAAAATGAGGGGAAATATGATTTTATTGAGGTGTATAAAATCATAAGGGGCATAGATAGAATGAATGCATCTAGTCTTTTTCCCAGGGATGGGGAATTGAAAACTAGAAGTAGAGGTTTAAGGTGAGAGGGGAAAGATTTAAGAAGTACCGGAGCGGGAGCTTTGTCATGCAGTGACAGTGTGTATATGGAATGTGCTGCCAGAGAAAGTGTTTGAGGTAGGTACAATAGCAACATTTAGAAAATATTTGGATAGGTACATGGATGAGAAGGGTTTAGAGCGATATGGACCAAACGTGGGCAAACGGAACTAGCTGGGTAGGCACCATGGTCAGCATAGATCAGCTTGGGTCGAAGGGCCTATTTCCTTGCTGTATTACACTATGACTCTATCCTCAATTTGAGCAACCTTGGGCCCCTTCTATTTCTCATATACATATGATTACATATTGAAGGCACATTGGTAGTTTTCACACATACACTGATGACACCCAGCCCTACCTCACCACCACTTCTTTTGACTCCTTCACTGTTGCTGAACTCTCAGTTTGCTTATCTGATATTCCAGACTGGACGAGCTGCAGTTTTCTCCATCTAAATATTAGGAAACTGAAGCTATTGTTTTGGTCCCTGGGCCATACATTGGTTCTTAACAACAGTCTGAGATTAAGCCAGTCTAATTGCAATGTTGGTGCCACATCTTAACCCGCACTGAGTTTTCAATCTCATATCTATACCATCTCTAAGACTGCTTTTTTCCACCTATCTGACATTGATGAATGTCACCCCGTCTCAGCACATCTGCTGCTGCAACTCTCATCCACGCCTTTGCTAACTTTAGACTTGGCTAATTCAGTGCAATCCTGGGTGGCCTCCCACATTCTACCATCTAAACTCTTGAGGTCATCCAAAACTCTGTTACTGGTGTCTTACCTTACAGCAAGTCCCCATCGCTCATTACCACTGTACTTTCTGACCTGAACTGGTTCCCGGTCAACAAATGGCTTGATTTAAAAATTCTCATCCTTGTTTTCAAATTCCACCATGGCCTTCTTCCTCCCTATCCCTGTAATCTCCTTCAACACCAGAACCCTCCAAGTGATCCGTCCTCCTCTAACTCCACGTTCTTGTGCCTTCCTAACAATTTGTGTCCCCTGTTGATGATGATGCTATTTAGATGCAGAGTTTTCAGTTTCAGACTATGGGAGGAGAAACACTGATGACTCCAGTGTTGTAGCAGGGGCATCGCAGGTGGATCCAGCAGGATTGCTTAGCAGGTTGTTTCTACTTTGACTGTTGCTACTGTTTTCTTCTCTTGTTCCGAGAAGGACAATGGACAAACAATGGATCAGCGAATACCCTCCAAGCCTCACCCATCAGTACCCATGTGTCGCAGTCAAACAAATGATCCTACCAGCAGAATAATACCAATAGAAACTGTAGGACTCTGAGAGAGCTTGCTGGCAGATTCCCAATATCCCCAGAACCACCAGTCTGAGCATTGAGCAATCATTTGGCTTTATGGGAATCAGACATGCATTCTGAATGTTGAGGACTCTTTAGCCTACAAGAGAAACTTCACTGGACGTCTTGCCACCCAACACTGCATCAACATCATTCTATTTTGTGAAATTCAAACAATCCAATCAGGTTTGTACCAATCCTCCATTTCTTGAATACATATTTGCCTATATTCTTATGCAACTACAACTTAATATTATCAGATCTCTCCATATTTAAACATATGAAATATAAGTGCACTTCATGTTTAAACAAATATATTTCTGCAGATAGTAAATACACACCCTGCCTTATGGTGTCTGGCACACATCAAAAAATGCCAGTGCAAAAGTTTGACAGGGAACAGGAAAAGGTTTTAACACTTGTCTGTCAATGTTGTTGTTAGAAAATGAAAAGTCTAAATATATGTTTAGTGGTTAGATCAGATTCACGAAGGGAATGTTTCTCCACTGACCTAATTCCAGTAAAACAACATTTTTTGTGCTGACCAACTTTCCTCAAGTGGTTTGATAGCAGAAGCAATATGCATTCGAAAGGTTAAGAGTTCAAATCTCTGGCCTGCTTACCACTAAACTTAAATGGAGATTTTGTTTTAGTTTCTGGTTAGGTTGTTTGACACATGAAAGTAAGACATCATTCATTTCTAAGGGGCTGGAGGTTAACCAAACTATTAATGACTCCAACTGAAATGTAACTCCAGTAGACCACTAAAAGACTAGATTGGCAGAATACTGAAAATGGCCATAGCCCAGAATATTGTGGACACAACTTTCCTCTCCCCACAGCAGGGAAGAAAGTGGCAGGAAGTGCAAGTAATTGGGAGGGTCAGGCCCATCATCCCCGTACCTAAGAAAGCACATGCAGTGTGCCTTAATGACTACCGCTCAGTGGCTCTGACCTCCATAATCATGAAGTGCTTTGAGAAGCTGGTCATGGCCCACATCAGCTCGAGTCTCCTAGCCTGCTTTGAACCCCTGCAATTTGCCTACTGATGTAACAGATCCACAGAGGATGCCATATTCCTAGCCCTGCACACATCTCTGGAGCATCTGGACAACGAAGACACCTACATCAGATTCCTGCTCATTGACTACTGCTCTGCCTTCAACACCGTTATCTCCTCCAGCCTGATTTCAAAACTCCGAGACCTAGATCTCAGCTCTGCCCTCTGCAACTTGAACCTCAACTTCCTGACCCATAGACTGCAATCAGTGAGGATAGGTAACTGCACCTCATCCACAATAACACTCAACACTGGAGCACCCTTCCCCCACCCGCCACCACCCCCCGCCCAGGATACATTCTCAGCCCCCTACTGTACTCCCTGTACATCCATGACTGTGTAGCCAAATTCCAAACAAACGCCATTTACAAGTTTGCTGATAACACCACCGTGGTAGGCCTAATAACAAACAACGATGAATCAGAATACAGAAAGGAGATACAGGGCTTGGTGTTGTGGTGCAATGATAAAAACCTCACTTTCAATGTCAGCTAAACTTGAGAACTGATCATTGACTTTAGAAATAAAGGAGAAGAACACACTCCCAACTACATCAACGGAGCAGAAGTTGAGGGGGTTGAGAGTGTCAAGTTCATAGGAGTGACAGTAACCGACAAACCAACCTGGACCTCCCACATAAATGTGATGTCAAGAAGGCATAATGCCTCTTTGTCCTCATGCAGCTCAGGAAATTTGGTATGTCCATGAGGACCCTCACTAAATTTTACAGATGCACCATAGAAAGCATAATGTCAGCTGCATAACAGCCTGGTACGGCAACTGCTCTGCCCAGGGCCATGAGAAACTACAGGTGGTGGTGTGCACAGCCCAGATTATCACAGAAGCCAACCTTCCATCCATGAACTCTATTTACATGGCTCGTCACTGCAGAAAGGTTGCCAACATCATCAAAGACCCATCCCAATACAGTAATGCGCTCCTAAACCTCTTCCATCAGGCAGAAGATACAGAAGCTTGAACACATGCACCAGCAGGTTCAAGAACAGCTTCTTCCCTGCTGTTGTTAGACTGTTTAAGAGTATGGGATTGGGAAATAATAGCTATTACAGAAACTTGGCTGAGGGGTAGACAAGACGAGCAGCTCAATGTTCCCGGTTTTAGATGTTATCGGAAGGATAGGAGACGAGGCAAGAAATGGGGGAGGGGGCACAGGAATGATGGCATTTTTGATTAAGGAATACATTACAGCTGTAACTAGGGAAGATATTTCTGAAAAATCGTCCAGTGAAAATATATGGGCAGAAATTACAAATAAGAAAGGAAAGATCACTTTGATGGGATTGCACTATAGTAAGAGGGAAATTGAGAAACAAATATGTAGGGAGATCTCAGAGATATGAAGCATAGTAAGGTTGTAATAATGGGCGGGTTTTGATTTTCCAAACATTGACTGGAGCTACCATAGTGTTAGAGGTTTGGATGGTGAAGAATTTGTCAAAAGTGCTCAAGAAAATTTTCTTTATCAATGCGTGAATGCTACTACTAGGGAAGGTGCAAAACTAGACCTTCTATTGGGCAATAAGGCAGGGCAGGTGACTGAAATAAAAGTAGGGGAACATTTTGGATCTAGTGATCATAATTCTATTAGTTTCAAAATGGATATGGAAAAGGATAAGTCTTCCATAAAAGTTAAAGTTTTTAATTGGAGTAAGGCAAAGTTTAATGTTATGAGACTAAAACTCTCAAAAGTTGATTTGAGTAGACCGTTCGCAGGTAAAAGGATGTCTGACAAGTGGGAGGCTTTCAAGAGTGTGATGAAGAGAGTTCAGAGGCATTGTGTTCCTGTTAGAGTGAAGGATGAGGCTGGTAAGAACAAAGGATGAGTAAATATATTGAGCTTCAAGTCAAGAATAAAAGAGATATTTTAGATATAGACAACTTGGTTCAATCAAATCTCTTCATCATATAAGGAGTGTAGGGGCATTCTTAAGAGAGCAATCAGAAAGGCAAAGAGGGGATATGATATAGTATTGGCAGATAAGGTTAAGGATAATCTAAAGAGATTCTACAAATACATTAAGAGCAAGAGGGTAACTAGAGAAAGGATAGGGCGTCTGAAAGATCAAGGTGGTTATCTTTGTGTTGAATCCCAGGAGATGGGAGGGATACTAAATGAATATTTCAGGTCAGTTTTTACTGAGGAGAAAGAAATGGAGTCTAGAGAATGCAGAGAAATAAACTTCAATGTTTTAAAAACAGTTCATATTACAGAAGAAGTAGTTCAGGAGCTCTTAGAGAATATAAAGGTGAATAAATCTCCGGGACTTGATCTAATGTATCCCAGAATGTTGTGGGAAGGGAGGAAATTCCGAGACCCTTTGCAGAAATATTGGCATCATCTATAGTTATGGGGTGAGGTGCCTGATGACTGGAGGGTGGCTAATGCTGTATTTTTGTTTAAGAAAGGTTGTAAGAAGAAACCAGGGAACTATAGACCTGTGAGTCTGACTTCGGTTGTGAGTGAATTGTTGGAGGTGATTGTAACAGATAGGATTTATGGACATTTAGAGAGGCAAAAATTGATTAGGGATAGTCAGCATGGTTTTGTGTGAGGAAATTCGTGTCTCACAAACTTGATTGCATTTTTTGAGGAAGTTAACAAAAAGGCTGATGATGGCAGAACAGTAGACATTGTTTATTTGAATTTTAGTAAAACTTTTGACAAGATTCCACATGGTTGACTAATTATTAATGTTAGGTGAGATGGGATTTAGGGTAGCATGCCAATTGGATACATAACTGGCTTAACAGCTAGAGACAGAAAGTAATGGTGGAGGGTTGCTTTTTGGACTGGAGGCCTGTGACCAGCAGTGTTCCACAGGGATTGGTTCTGGGTCCTCTTTTGTTTGTCATTTATAGAAACGATTTGGATGAGAATATAGAAAGCATGGTTAATAAGTTTGCCGATGACACCAAAATTGGCAGCATTTTAGACTGAAGAAGGTTTTCTAAGATTACAAAGGATCTTGATCAAATGGGTCAACGGGTTGACAAATGGCAGATGGAGTTCAATCTGGATAAATGTGATGTATTGCACTCTGGTACAACAAACAAGGGTAGGGCTTATACAATTAATGGTAAGGCCTTGGGTAGTGTTGTAGAACAGAGGGACCTAGGGGTGTAGGTATATAATTCTTTAAAGCTAGCGTCACTTATAGATAGGATCATGGAAAAGGCGTTTGGCACACTAGCCTTCATTGCTCAGTCCTTTGAGTATAGGAGTTGGGATGTTATGTTGGGACTTTTACAGGACATTGGTGAGGCACTTTCTGAAATGCTGCGTCCAGTTCTCATTGCCCAGTTATAGGAAGGATATTATCAAGTTGGAGAGGGTTCAGTAGAGATTTACCAGGATGTTGCAAGGTATGGAAGGTTTGAGTTATGACAAAAGACTGGATAAGCTGGGACCTCTTTCACTGTAGCGTAGGAGGTTGAGATGTAACCTGATAAAAGTTTATAAAAATAATGAGAGGAATAGATAGAGTTGATGGTAGTTGACTTTTCCCTAAGATGGGGAATTTCAAGACTAGGGGGCACATTTTTAACGTGAGAGGAGAGAGATTTAAAAAAGGCATATGAGGCAATTCTTTTACACAGAGGGCGGTTCGTGTGTGGAATGAACTTCCTGATGAAGTGGTGGATATGTACACAATTACAATGTTTAAAAGACATTTGGATGGATATATGAAAAGAAAAGTTTTGAAGGGATATGGGCCAGGAGCAGGAAGGTGGGACTAGATTAGTTTGGGATTATGTTTGGCATAGACTAGTTGGACCGAAGGGTCTATTTCTATGCTGTATGACTCTATGGCTCAATGAATAGACTCTCTAACTTCAAATAATGCTGACCTTGCTAATGTTGATCTTGTCTAGCACATGTCCTATGCAGTGTAACCTGTCTGCCTCACGCTGTCCAAGTTTTTTTTTAACCCTATGATCTGTATGTCTTTGCTTACTATGATCTGCCTGTACAGCTCACAAACAAAGCTTTTCACTGTGCTTAGGTACACGTGACAATAAATCAAATCAATTCAATCAGGGGAGGTACTCACTCGTTTCTCACCACCTCAGCAATTCAATATTGGGTAAGAAGGTCCATCGGCAACCTTCATGACTAAGACCCTTAAGTGGTCAATTAACGGCCACTTAAGGGCCTCAACCCACCTCTCAATGCAACATGCACCCCGTGACTGCCCCCTCCATACCAGCCTGCATGCTGGTGGAGTTCTTCATGGCTGCACAGCCAGGGGCTCCATCAATGTCCTTCAGCTACTCGAGGCTACCAAGGCTACAAGCAGCTTCTGGTGGGATGAGACAGGAGGATGGTGAGACTCCTGCTTGGACAAGACACTCACTGGACAGCACTGAAGTACTGATTTGGTGCTGGACCCAGCAAGCTTTCCCATTGGTGAGGGGAAGGAGTTAATCGCCTTGAAGTCACCTCCCCGCAAAACTTACTGCATAGAGCCCTAAATCCTGTCATTTATTTCTTAAAGGAAAGTGATCCAAAATGCCACATGGCACAGATGGATAAAATGTAGCAAGGTCCTTTGGTGGTGCCATAGGGTATGCGACATTTAGTTAGAAAACAAAACATTGTTTATTCAAATATTCCTCCATTGACCATTTCTGGGGAATCTGGCAGCGAGAACTTTGGAAATAGAGATCTTATAACATTAAGCTAAACCTTGTGTAGAGTAAAATATAATAACCAAAAAAGTAAACAATGTTTCTTGCTGGGGACCTTTTACTGCACATTGTGTTGAATTTGTACTGCACATTGGGTAAGTAAATTTAGCATTGACAGTAAAATTAGATCCTTGTTAAAAAACATCGAACATTGAACATTGAACATAGAGCAGTGCACAGAACAGGCCCTTCGGTCCACGATGTTGTGCCGACCTGTTATCCTATGAAGATCAAACTACCCTGCATACCCTACATTTTACTATCCTCCATGTGCCTATCCAAGAGTGGCTTAAAAGTCTCTAAGGTATCTGACTCCACTACCACTGCCAGCAGCACATTCCACACGCCCACCACTCTCTGTGTAAAGATGCATTGTCCGTTTTAGATCTTCATGTTTCTTTCTGAAGTTAAAACATGGGGAAAGATTTGACTATTTTTGTGTATTTTGAATATTTTTTGACCTCTGTAAGTGATGAAGAGCCTGTTGGTATTCACTGTTTACAGATTTATAGCTGGTGATTGGCCACATGGAAGTCATACAGAAGGCTGACAACGCTCCTGGATATGGTTCACCAGGACTCACTGCATTCACAAGGAGAGAAATCAAGGAGACTTTTTAAAAATACCTTTGTTAGTTCTATTGAGTCTCTTGCCTAACCAAAACAAAAAGAATTATGGATACTGGAAATCAGAACCAAAGCAGAAATTGCTGGAAAAACTCAGCTGGTCTGGCAGCATCTGTGGTAAGAAAGCAGAGTTAACATTGGGTCCAGTGACCCGACATCAGAACTGAGATTCTCAGATCTGCTGAGTTAGTCTCTTGTCTCACAGAAATAAGAGTGGGCCATGAAGCCCCTCGAGTCTGTTGCAACACCAGTGGGAAAGCACACCAGGTCAAGCATGATTCATGGTCATCCTGTACCACAATTTCAAGAAGCTGCTTTAGTTTACAATATCTTCATATTCTAACAGGATTCTCAGACTTGAACATTTCAATTAAGCCAGCAACTTATGGGAGCCAAGAGTAAAGGATTTCCTGATTTCACTCTTTAACGGCTGTCAGATATCAGATAGATTCCAGCCAATGGTAATAAAGTTCTAGTTATCCACCCATCCTCATGAGGATCACACCCATTATGTCTGCAAACAGGTGTGGCATTGTTTACACTATGAGTGTATGCTTGGAATAATTCCAAAAATGGCCTAGTGATACCACACAGTGTTTATAAAGCTGATCTCCACATGAAACCATAACTTAAAGACTGCTGCATGACACAGTTTGAGTTGTTAGAACATGTAAAATCATCAAAGCAGTTTGTTGTAAGATTTCCTGAGTAACTGGGAAAACTGTATTAAAAGCACTGCAGCAGAGATCTGAAAAAAATTCAAAAGGTGATATTTGTCTTGTGTTGGTTTCCTGCGAACAGCAATTTCTTAAAGGGGTTAATTCTGTTGGCTAAATTGCTAACCAGGAAATCATCTAGGAGCAAAGATAAACCACTGCACATCACCTGAGGAATTTAGTGTGCATTCATGTCAATACAGCTCTTAAGGTAGTACTGTAAGTCTAAAACAATGCAAATATCACTGCTCTTGTGTGTCAACAGTAACAAGAGCTCCAAAAAGTTAGTTTCACTTTGATACAGAACTGCTTTTTATAGTAATTTCAATTTATGACTTTTCTTGTGAATATTCTTTTGGCTAGGCTGTTTAGGCTAGCTGTGATGTTCTTAGCACACCTTCAAATCCTTGCAAGCCCCAAAACCCAGTCCCCTTGTTGACCCTTCACCCCCACCCAGGATTATTTTCATGGAACAGTAATTCCTAGCAACATCCTACCACTTGTCATACTACTTAATAAACAAATACTAGTAAAGTTCCGTACCAAGCAAAACTGAGCTGATAGAATCAGCAAAGAGCAATTATTCTCTTTGACTTCAATAAGGGTGGAGTGCTGTGTTTCAGGCAAGCACAGGCCAAATTCAACAAACAGTTTCAAAAGGTATTTAATAAGGTGCAATATCAGAGGTTATTGAGAAAATAAAAGCTCATGGTGTGAGGGATAACAAATTGACAGGAACAGAAGCATGGCTGATTAACAGAAGTAGAGACAGGCATAAATGAGTCTTTTTCGGGTTGGCAAGATGTAACAAGAAGTGTGCCTCAGGGATCAGTGCCAGGACCTCAACTATTTACTATTTATATGAAAGAAATGAAGGTACAGAGAGTATGCTCGCCAAATTTGCTGATGAAACAAACATATGTAGGAAAGTAGATTGTGGAGAGGATGTGAGGTTACAAAAGAACATAGATGTGAAAAATGAGTATACAAAGATCTGGAAACTGGAGTATTATGTGGGAAAATGTAAGATTCCCTGTTTTGGGAGAAAGAATAAAATATAATTATATTATTTAAATGGTGAGCAGTTGCAGAGCTCTGAAATGCAGAGATATCTGGTTGTCCAGGTGCATGAATCACAAAAGAGTGGTATGCAGGTTCAGCAAGTAATTAGGAAAGCTAATTGAAAGTTGTCATTTATAGTGAGGGATATTGAGTACAAAAATAAGAGTTGTTCTTCACTTTTACAGAGCACTGGTGAGACAACATGTGGTATAATATTAGTCACATTACTTAATGAAGGATGCAAATATGTTGGAAGCAGTTCAGGGAAGGTTTACTAGTCTAATACATGGAATGGTCAGATTGTCTTATGAGGCAAAGCTGTGCAAACTAGGCTGTATCCACTGGAGTTTAGAACAGAAAGAGGTGACTTGATTGAAACATACAGATCCTGAGTGGATCTCAACAAGGTATTTGTGGAGAGACGTTTCCTTTTATAAGGGAATTAGGAGTCACTGTTTAAAAATAAATAGTTGACTATTTATAACAGATGTGGAGCAAAACAATTTCTCAAAGGTCAATGAATCTTTGGAACTCTCTTCCTGAAAAGAGAGTGGCCAAAGCTTTAAAGGGATGAAATATCATTGGGGGTAAGCAAGAATGTGAAAGTGAGGTTACAATCATAACAATCATGATTTTATTGAATGGCAGAGCAGGCTCAAGGGGCTGTATACTATGTTCCCTGTAGGTGTTCCTGGTCTCATACAGACCTGCGAGGTCCATACATTGCAGTCAGTTCCAGAAGCAGAAGTCAGTGCATTAGCATGCAGGTTGGTGCAGAACATCTACATGACTTCAGCTGCACTGCCAAAAGAACTTTCATTGCATGTCTGACTCTTGGCCAGTTTTTTTATTGTCATATATCCACAAGTAAACCTTGTGAGATGGGTTCTAACATGACACTAGGGAAAGGTCTTGGTGTCGAATCTGGGTGCAGAATCAGGGCAGAGCATCTGATAAGAACAAAGCTATTTGTTGGGCTGCTAACTATTACCACAAAGGAACTCTTTGGAGCCAAAGATTCAGAACAGTTCTCTATTTTGTCAATTAGGAAGTACAAAACCAAAACACCCAATTTCTTGATGCAGAAGTGAAGAATGATAAAACATGTGGATGAAAAGAAAGCTTCCCATCTGACAGCCCACAAAACAGTAGCATTCCAGAGTCACACCAATGCAGTACAATGACTCATTGCATTTTCCACCAACCACAGGCTGTAACACAATATTGAGAAGTTGTCAGGGCCAGAGGAAGCCAGGTATGGTCAGACTGCAATCCTCCACTCCAGAACATCCCAACCTTGTTTCAAGTTGACAGAAGAGGAGTGCACATCACAAAATGCTTCCTTACCTACTGTTTCAAGTTAACAGCTGTTCTGTGCAACAAGTGAAAACATTCTTTCAGAAATCTGCAAACTTTGTACGGATGGTCAAACCTCACACATCAGGGACCCCTCCTTGAAACCCGTAATGCATGTCAGGATGGCACCCCGTCAGATAGGATGCCCATAATTGCTAATCAACTGCAGAGCAGCTCCGACAGGATGGATTTTCAATCTTCAATGCTCAGGCATCATGACCTGTCTCCTTGACAGAAAACTATTACCAAGTTTCTGAGCAGATATTCAGAGAGTTAAGATTTGCAGGTTGCACTTAATCTTGCAAGGTAAGCATTAGAATTCTGTAGAGCAGCTGCTTTTCTCTGAATGCAAATTTACCTTGACCTAAGGATTGTGTATGATATCAAAACGGCATCACGATAGTAAAAGGAACTTATTCAGGAAGAATGTATTTTGGGACTTAGACTGTGACCAGGAATAATTGTGTACTTTGGCTAGAATGAGAGTGAGGGGATGGAGGGGTGGTGGGGAAGCAGGGTGGATTGGCACAATTTCTGACTGGAATAGATGAAGCCGACAGGTTTTAGCTTCAAAGTTTCTGGAGACAGAGGTCCAGTTGTGGGAGCAGTGGTGGTTTCTTCCATTGCCTTGCTGCTCTGCAGATCTGCCCTTTGCTCACGACCAATTGTACCACAGGCACTCTCACTGGAGGGCTGTTGTACCTATATCATTAACATGGACATCGATATTTTCAGACAGGCCCCTCCATCTTTCTTAAGGACATCCTGCTCCCATTTCCCTGCAAGTGGCAGTTTAGAAGTATGCATCCCAACTTCCTCTCCTCACAAGTCAGACTTGCCCCAGCTATTCCACCAGTCCCTCATTACCCAATGATAACTGTCAATGAGGTTGACATCAATCCTGTTCCCACCATGAAAGCTCTCCCAGAACTAGAAAAGGAAAACAAAGAAAGCACACTTCACCAAGGCAAAGAGAACTGAGGCATTCTCAATTGGTCTTTCTTTCATAGTGAGTTCTCGAATTACCAGGGTTCCTTCAAAGTAACTCCTGCAATTAAATTGAGCAAACAAAATATCTCCAAAAATGTTATGCAGAAGATAAGTGTGATGAATTGACAGACCTAGTATTATCATGAAAAATAATTAAAACTGAAACTTGTTACCACAATTGTTTAGCCTCTGACCCATGCTTCCACAAGACACCATTTACTTTAGCAGGAAGAAAAATGCATTATAAGGTGTTCACCTCTCAGATATTCTGTGCATGTGGCTTCGCTGGTTTGTTTACATTCTTTCTTATTTTCCTCTGTAGTTAGCTTTGACTGGTCTTTGTTCACTTTACTAGGGAGCATGGGCTGCTGGGAGCTCTTGCTCAATGTGTGATGTTTCTTTGGCATGGCTTGGGGAAAGCCAAACATAAACAGAGACGAGAAGAACAGTAGTCCAGCACAAAGGAGGAAACCAGCCCACCACGCACCAATCCACCGAGGGTCATCTGGTGTAATGTCCAATTTTGCTGAAAGAGAAAGGAAGAATAATATTTAGCACAGGAGATTATGCCAGCAAATTAGCATGCAGCATGTTTTACGGGTGAACAAGCAGCTCCTTTGAAGACCATAAAGTGAATGGATGGAAACCAAACAATTCTCCAGCTGTGCCAATTATGTCAGAACTCTTCCATTAATCAGCTTTAATATACGATAATTACCAAATCCCAGATTGAGGTAAGTGACAGCACAGAATTCCTTCAGGGTCACTACAATTACTTGCCAATGTACTTTACAGGTAGTTGTTTTGCTAAACCATGGAGTATCAATTAGATCCTTGGCAGACGTAACAAGGGACTGTTTTGGAAATTGATGTTGGCCCTGCCGGAACAAATTTCATTTACTCGGTAACCCATGTTATAAATCACACTGGTGTATATGTGATTCATGTAAATGTCACTCTTCCATCTTAGGGCTAAAAGGACACACGGTCAAGTTCTACACATGATTTGACATAATATAATTTTAAGTTGCTATGGAAAGTTCAGTAAGGTTCAGTAATCTTTTGAAAATTAAATGAGCAATCAAAAAATGATTTAATGCACTAACAAGTTGACAGAAATACAATGATGTCTGGCCACCATTTACTCCTTACTCAAGCATTGCTGGAACAAGACACATTTACCAAAGTTTTTCATTTGCACTCATCAGGCGATTTGCAGGAGTACCATTGATAAGAGTAACAACATTTTTATACTGTATGTGAAGAGAGTGCTCATCGGTTGGCAAGTAGACTCTGATTAGTTGAGACATCATAATATAGAATACACCCATAAGATAATGACTGGCAATTAACTCAAGTTTTATTGAAATGTAATACAGGCAGGTTGACTCTGATTTGTCAAGGCATTACCCTGAGGAATAAATAGGTTCTCAACTATTATGTTAAGTTGAAAAAGCTTTGATGTATGTACGTGTTCTTTCTGCCTGCAAGGAATAGGCTCCCATATTTTAATATATGTAGCTTCCTACATCCACGAGTACTTATTTTGAGCCCATTCTCTTCCTCACTTCTCAGGATTACAGAATACAGATAGCTATCATTTCTAAGCGTTATGACAGAACAAATCTGAATCAATTTGCCTAGTTTAAATTTAACCAAAGCCTGGCAGTTAACTGACAGTCATCATCCAAATGGTGTATTCTCCATAACAATATGTTTGCCAATCAAATCTACCTGCTAATCAATAAAAACGCTCTTCTCATACAGTCTAAATATGTTATGTCTCTTTCTATTGGTATATTTGCAAATGTCTGAGTGAAAAGTGATAAAATTTAAGAGCCTTTTCTCAGCACTATTCAAGTTCTGCATGGTCTGATGATTTTTTTTCTCTAATTGTCTTTTTTCCTTGATCCATTTTCTGCTCTGCCTTCATGCAATAGAAACTCTTTAACGTCTAAGTTGGATCTGTCAGGAAGTCAAGGATCAGGAGGCCATAATTCAGCCTTGTACTTCAATGAGTGCCGTATTAAGAAACAGTATTCACAGGGGACGTTAGATTGAGGACCTGCTTTCCATCTCAAGTAGCTGCAAAGATCAAATAGAACAAGCTAAAATAAGAACCAGGGAATTCTTCTGTTGGCTTGGCTGATCTCTACTCCTCAACCAATATCAACAAAAGAAATGATCTGCTCCTTTATCACTGTTGTTCGTGTGATCTTGCAATACACAAATTGGCTACAAGTGTTTCCTAATTACACCAGTAACAACAGTTCAATGAATAATTGATTATAAAGAGTCTGTCACATCCTGAGGCTGTGGTAGGTGCTGCATATACAGAAGTTCTTTTCTTTGCCATCCCATTTTGCCGACAGGACAAAATGACAGACAATAACAGACTCTCTTACTAAGTCATGCAGATCACAAATTTTCTCTCAGAACTCTAATAAAGCTTATTTTGAACTGGTTCTCAAGAGATATTGAAGAATGGACCAACTTAAGCACCAAAGGTTATTCAAAGAACAAAGAGAACAAAGAAAAATTACAGCCCAGGAACAGGCCCTTCAGCCCTCCAAGCCTGTGCTGATCCAAATCCACTGTCTAAACCTATCGCCCAATTCCTAAGGATCTGTATCCCTCTGCTCCCCACCTACTCATGCATCTGTCCAGACGCACCTTAAATGAATCTACCGTGCCTGCCTCTACTACCTCTGCTGGCAACGCGTTCCAGGCACCTACCACCCTCTGTGTAAAGTACTTTCCGCGTGTATCCCCCTTAAACTTTTCTCCTCTCACCTTGAACGCGTGACCCCTCGTTATTGAATCCCTCACCCTGGGAAAAAGCTTATCTCTATCAACCCTGTCTATACCCTTCATGATTTTGAAGACCTCAATCAGGTCCCCCCTCAATCTCCTTTTTTCTAATGAAAACAATCCTAACCTACTCAACCTTTCTTCATAGCTAGCACCTTCCATACCAGGCAACATCCTCGTAAACCTTCTCTGTACCCTCTCCAAAGCTTCCACATCCTTTTGGTAATGTGGCGACCAGAACTGTACACAGTATTCTAAATGCGGCCGAACCAAAGTCTTGTACAATTTTAACATGACCTGCCAGCTCTTATACTCAATACCCTGTCCGATGAAGGCAAGCATACCATATGCCTTCTTGACCACTTTATCCACCTGTGCAGCCACCTTCAGGGTACAATGGACCTGAACTCCCAGATCTCTCTGCTCATCAACTTTTCCCAAGGCTCTTCCGTTTACAGTATAGTTTGCTCTAGAATTAGACCTCCCAAAATGCATCACCTCACACTTGCCCGGATTGAACTCCATCTGCCACTTCTCCACCCAACTCTCCAGTCTATCTATATTCTCCTGTATTCTTTGACAATCTCCTATGCTTTCTGCTACTCCCCCAATCTTCGTGTCATCTGCAAACTTACTGATCAGACCACTTATGCCCTCTTCCAGATCATTTATGTATATCACAAACAACAGTGGCCCCAGCACTGATCCCTGTGGAACACCACTGGTCACCTTTCTCCATTCCGAGAAACTCCCTTCAACTACTACTCTCTGTCTCCTGTTGCTCAACCAGTTCTTTATCCACCTAGCTAGAACGCCCTGCACACCATGTGGCTTCACTTTCTCCATTAGTTTACGATGGGGAACCTTATCAAACGCCTTACTAAAGTCCATGTAGATGACATCTACAGCCCTTCCTTCATCTGTCAACTTGGTCACTTCCTCAAAGAACTCTATTAAGTTAGTAAGGCATGATCTCCCCTGCACAAAACCATGTTGCCTATCACTGATAAGCCCATTCTTTTCCAAATATAAATAGATTCTTTCCCTCAGTACCTTCTCCAGCAACTTTCCCACCACTGACGTCAGGCTTACTGGTCTGTAGTTACCTGGAATATCCCTACTACCCTTCTTGTACAGGAGGACAACATTAGCAACTCTCCAGTCCTCCGGCACTTCACCTGTGTTTAAGGATGCTATTTAAGGATTCCTTCACCTTAGATGTCCACTGAGGGCCCCAGCTGTGAAAATCTGACCTGCAACCATGGATAACATCGGTGCAAGCGAAACAGGAAGAAAATGTGTCTTTATATAACATCTCGTCAAATCAAAAGAATATTTCAAACCATTTCACACAAAGTATTTGCTGTGTTTTCTGTGATGGTGCTATCTCTTCACGGCACAATCTATCCAGCAGATTCTGACAAAAGGTAAGATGTCACTACATTTTCTACAAGTTCAGGGAAAGGAGCATCCTGGCAGTTAACAAATGCATGTTTATTTTTTGATGAATTCAAATAGCAACAAAACTTTGCACAACAGTGTGATTTACTCTTTACTTCACAGTTCATTATGCTTCATTTTGCAAAGTTTAAGACTGACCTGTGTCAATGAAGATAGCGTCCACATAAATTGTTGTAAACAAGGAACCCAGCATAAATCCAAACGCAGGACCAAACAGCATGGTAGTGAACAAGACACCTGTTAAAGTGTAGAAAATAATAGAAGTTATCAAGGATCAAGACAACAATTACTATTACAGACAGTACAGTTTTGGAGAGAGTTCTCAATATGATATTAGGACACATTTTCAAAAACAACTTTTCCAATTCTATTCCAATTCTGTCAAAACCTCTGGAAATAAGAGAGGAATTTAATGCCCCCTGAGGAAAGTTTGGAAAATGCGGAGCATTTAATCAGGCGGGAAGGTCTAGGTAGGAATCCAACAACTTCCTGCCTCAAACTCCAATTTAGTTTGGAGCAGAAATAGCTTTGGATGACTTTCTTACCCTGCCATCAATTGGGGTCCTTAGTGTTTACTAACCAATAAACTGCTCACTGAAGCTCAATTTAAGTTCTTTCATGCCCACTGAGCTCCTGAGCTCATTATAGCCTCGGTCCAAGCATTATAGCCTTGGCACAAGTATGCACGAAAGAGCTGACCTCAAGAAGTGAGGGTGCAGGTGACTAACCTTGACATTAAGGTACCATTTGGAAAAGAGTGGCATCAAGGAACACAAACTACTGTTATGATGCCAGCTGATGTTACTACTCAGCAAATCAGATCCCAGAATTAATCTGCCTTGATACATGGCATTCTTTTACTGAAACATAAGCACACAAGGCTGCAGATTTGGTTGTAACAGTAAAGCAGAAGTTTATTACACATAAATAATACAAATAAAAGAAACTGAGCTGTCTAAATGCATTACAGTTTGAAAAATTTCAAAACATCGTCATGTCTATTCTCCAACACCATAATTTTACAGGCAGTCAAAATCCAAACAATATTTTTCCCTTTCTGTCCAATCTGTAGATTTGATAGAGCTGCATCTTCTCAGTTCCAATATATGACCTTTGAGGGCTTTTCCCATGACCACTCACACAACAGAACTTAGATTTCCTTAAATCTTTTAATAATCTGCAGAGTTATAACCAAATATTTCTGGTCTAGAAATTTCACAAATTACACCCTTTCTCTGAGGTAACTTATTTCTTTAACTTCTCTAAACAAACTTCTTTCTAAGAGATACTACACTTGCTTCTGGTCTCCTTCAAACTGAACCAAAATCATTTGAATTATATTAGAAACAACTTGGACATTCTAGATCCTACTAAACTAATAGCTTATTATCATCTTTCTGAGGTCATTAACCAAAGTATAAACAAACTCCCAGTAACATTCCATATTGGTTTGCAAGGTCCCCTCCAAGTCACACCCGACACTAATTTGGAACTATAGTGCCATTTCTTCAGTGTCGCTAGGTCAAAGTCCTCAAACTCCCTTCCTAACAGTAGTGTAGGTATACCTACAGCACATGGACTGCAGCAATTCAGGGGGACAGCTCACCAGCAACGTGTCAAGGACATTTAGGGATTAGCAATAAAAGCCGGTGAAGCCTACATCCTGTGTAAATGTTTTCTGTAAAGCCTATTATCATTGAGTGTTAAAATGGGTGATGAAATGTTACAGTCGTGATGTGGTGGCACTGTGAATTGTGCATAATCAAACTCAGTGTACCAATGCAACGATCGTTCAAAAGCAAAGCAGGTGTCCTTCTGTTATATTGAAGAAATAGGAGCAACCAAATAATTGGCATTTATTTACATGTATGAAAATCTTGAAATGAATTTCAAGAGCTAGATTTTCTTTCTCCAAGCCAAGAGTTGCAAGGACTCACTCCTAATAACATTGTGCAGATGATTTGGCTGGGACGGTTGACCAGCTTCACTGAAGGACACCAGATAGATTGGGTTTTATTGTGCTCTATGTTCCCAAAGAATCAAATTTGACCCCTATTATTAGGTCATCACTTTGCTGTCTGTAGGAGCAAGTTGCATACAGACTGAATGCCATATTTTCCGCCTTCAGGGTATTTTCGGTGTGAGGAATGTTAAATAGGTCGGTTGGCTACAGCCCCATTTTCCCACTCACCCCTGAACTGATCCCCATAGGATAAGGTGAGCAGATGCAGAACCAGTCCATCATAAATAAAATAAATAATTCAGGATCAAAAAAGTCAGTCAGCAGTTAGATGGAAGTGGGTAGGCAATATTTAAAGGCATACATGAACTAAGGTTGGATCGAAGGGAGGCATTTAATTCAAAGGGTGCTCTGCATGCATCAGGGGCATCTCTTTCCAAGATGCCATCCCAATCCTTCCATGCAATCTGTCCCCACTTTTATGAGTTCTGGGATTCTTACCCACACTTAAAAACGCTAAGATCTACCGTCTTGAGCAGCCATTTTCCTCTTCTAACTTCTTCCTTTAGTCCGAGCAGTGCTCACTGCTGAGCTCAGGCAGCATCCAGTGTGCTGAAGCTACTGATGAATCAGATTGGCCAGCAGCTCCATGGACAATGTAGCTTCCTGCAGTGTGTAACCGGAGCAGGGTGGGATTCATTGGATGGGGAAGTCCCCCATTGAGTCTTTTGCCTTACATTTTAAAAAAGTATTTGTTGGCTTTAGGATGCACTGTGGTTGTGAAAGGTATTATATACATGCAAATCTCCGAAGGGTAGGAAACAACGGCCCATTGACAACTTGTGCTGTGAAGCCAGACATGATTCTTGTACACTCTAAGACAACAGGCCATAATTGTTATTTGTTAGAATATGACTTAAAGGAATTTAGGACAAAATCTTGTAAACAACTACTTTCTATAGTCTTTCCTGGATGGTGAGTCTCTCATGTGTTCTTTAAAATGTTATATGTCAATTACAGATGACAAAATTACCCATGTGATTAATTGCAGTCCGAATAAGTAACACTCAATCTTTGACTTATAGATGAATTGTCAGAAACTGCTTTACAAAGTCATTTTCAATTTAAAACCAGCCACAATGCCCAAACCTAGTTTACTGTACGAAATAACAGTGGCACAGATGGGAGAGTGAGCCCATAAAGTAATCCATTTTATTAAGATCATTAACTCTATGCCTGACTTGGCATGAAATATTAATTTGCTGATTGCACTGTGTGGTTGTAAGATTTGCATAAATTAATTGTTAATAAAATTGGCATTGCTTTGACAAAATCAACTTTTCACTAAAGGTTTATGATTTTTTGTAAAGCCTGAATTCTCCTGAAAAGCAGCAAACAGAGATAAGAAGTCTGTTAGGGCATAGGAAGAAACATAGGAACAATTATAGGCCATTCAGCCCCTTCAGCCTGTCCCAGAATTTAAATAACTCATTGTTGATCTGCTTAACTCCGTTTACTACCCTTCCTCCAACATCCTATAGCACCCTTTAGCTAACAAAAATTGCTCAAAGTCAGTTGTAATTTTCTGGCATCATCTGCTTTTTTTTTTAGGAGTGAGTTCCAGATTTTCACTCTGCTTTATGTGAAGGATCACTATTGTGTGATACATCATCATTGTACTGAATCATTCTAACTTTAAGGTCACTTTTTCTGTATTCTATGCTCCCCTACTGGAGAAAACCGTTTCCCTCAGCCCATCCTATCACAACGTATAATTATTCCAAATATTTAGTGCTTTCTGTTAACTCAGCAATACATCTTACTCATGCTGACCACTTCTTCACAAGAATTAGTACAAACAGTTCTTTCTTGAGTAATAAGCATTTTGCTGATAGAAAAGTGCGTTGAGGCCACAAACAGATCAACTGTGATCTTACTGAATGGAGGAGCATTTTCAAGGTGCAAATTGGCTTATGTTTGCTTCTAACTTATTCATTTCTATATTTAACTTGATGCACCCAATTTGTCCATCAGATTTGTTTCATTCAACTAAAGTTGAAATTCCAATAGTATATAACCCTTCATAGATATCAATTCATTTGTTTATTCTTTATATAATACATTTGTTGGCATATGTCAATGAGTTGGTAGGTGAGTTGGTATATAATTTATTCATTGTATAATATGAGCTACATGTGTGAAGAATGGGGCTAGTTGAAGCCAATCTGTGAAACACAAGTTGAGATGTTAATTCAAGTTGAGATAAAGTCTCAAATGACATCTGTTACCATTTCTATGAATAACTGCAATACAGAAACTTAATTACTTTGTCTAACTATTGTAGTTGCCCTGTCTGTTGCTTACTTTCAGTTGGCTTTCGTTACTTAAAATTAGGATGTTTTTGAACATAATCAGAAGATTCATGTAGCAAAGGGGTTAGCATGACACCATCAGAACACGACAATGATCAATACGAAAGTCTACCATTATTGTCAAAATCAAGTTTTTGCTATGTATCACTTCAGGAAAGACATCTGATGGAAATGTTATTATTAGCAAAAGTAATCATGTACTTCTGCATTGGTAATGTCTGTACATATATGGTAATGCTGTGCGAGGTTGCTTCCCGGATTCTTAGCAAAACTAGGGTGAAGGCAATATCAAATTGACATTTCTAACTTACGGCTCACTCAGAACATCAATGGCGCCTACATTTGATACAGCACAGAGCTGAACCAGTTCTCTGTTAGCCATCAACGTGCATCAATAACGTAGCATCAAGTACAACTTTCCAAAAATGGCCTTCTCTCAAATTGAAAATATTTTCAATCTCCATGTTATCACTTAATGCTGATTGTCCTAATATGAATTCCCAGCTTTTATCTCAGATTTCCATGAAACAAATTAAGCCAAGTTTAAACTATTGAAAAACTGATGTTGTATTAGCTCATGTTGACAAGTTACAGATGTTTTTGTCAATAGCATAATTTTGGTTAAGAAAAGCCAGTTGAATTGTTTAAGATTGAGGAAGGTTTTAAGTGGTTAAGGAATTAAAGATATTTTCTGCTTGTTCATGAGGGACACAGACCGAGCATGAGAGAAAAATGTTTTTAACCAGGAGAGTATGAAGGTTATGAAAGCAATGCACTGAGATGCTGGAAATCCAAAATAAAAACTGATAGCATTGCGATATCTGCTTGGTATTTCAATAAATCTTCTGTTTTACAGTGAGTAGCTATTGAGGCTGAGCCCACGGCAAGGAATTTGCCCAGAGTTGTTCACACTACCCTGCTATTGCTTCACCAAAACGTAGCAGAAAGAAAGAAGGAATTTGTATTTAACTAGCACTTTTCATGACCACAGGACTTTCCAAAGTTCTTCCTTGTAAGTGTCTTTGAAGTGTAGCCATTGATTTAAGATTAGGAAACACAGCAGTCAAGTTGCACACAAGGTGGTGTCACAAATAACAAGAAAAACCATGAGGTAATATGTCTTTAGCAAAGTGGTTGAGAGATAAGCATTGGCCAGGACACGGGGTAAAATATCCCATTCTTCCTGCACCTTTTTTGAAGTGTGCCATAGGATCTTTTACATCCACCTGATTTACAGTGAGCAGCTGCAGCAATTCAGTTTATAAATATCAAAAAAGATGCAATGAGTTTTTAGTTTAACTTTTTGAGTTGAAAACTTCACATGATGAAGTCAAAGCCTCTGCCAGCCGCACTGTTTCATGCTGCGCCCAACATTTCACCGTCTGTCAAATGCTGACTTGGTTGCATGCCAAAATTCTAAAAGTTTGTTAGCCAGAACAACAACTTTTGTGTGGATTTCTTTTAAGGAAAAGATCTGATATTCATTAAGCTCTGAATTACATTTTTTTCCTTTAAAACTGAAGCCAAGAATTGAAAAAATGCCTCTGGGAACATAAAAACTTTGTTCTTTATTCCTCTGAAATTGAGCCATGTGTGAGTAACATGACATTAACGAGAACTGTTGCTTATACAACTTGCGGTGGGACACACTAAAAGTCCAAATTAATCAGTTGAAAATCAACTTTCAACTTTCAAAGTCTATTAAATAGATAACACACTGCATCACAATTACATTGGGAGAGATTAAACTAACAATGTAAATCATCCTTTCAATAGCCTGCACATAAATTAAAAATATGAATTCTGCAATAATTTTCACATTATATTTACCAGCATAAACTGAACGATCAAAAGAGAGAATCCTTATGCTGGTGATCTCAAATACAATGGATAAAAATGGAAGCAGGGTAATTCAATAAAAACAGGAGCTTGAATAGTTAATCAACTTTACTAACACATTTTACCCCAACCTCAAGTTCACCTGGACCATCTCCAATACCTCCCTCTCCTTTCTGGACCTCTCTGTCTCCATCTCTGGTGACCGCCTTGAAACCGACATCTACTTAAAGCCCACTGACTCCTACAGCTACCGAGACAACACCTCCTCTCACCCACGTTCCTGCAAGAATACGATCCCCTACTCCCAATTCCTCCACCTCCACTGCGTCTGCTCCCAAGATGCGGTGTTCCACTCCCGCACATCCCAGATGTTCTCTTATTTCAAGGACCATATCTTACCCCCTCCCATGATTGAAAATGCCCTCAACCACATCCCTTGCATTTCCCGCACTTCTGCCTTCACATCCCCTCCCCCCAACAAAATCCCCATTGTCCCCACATATCACCCCACCAACCTCTGTATCCAACGTATCATTCTCCACCACTTTTGCCACCTACAATCCAACCCCACAATCAAAGATATATTTCCCTCCCCACCCCTATCTGCCTTCCGTAGGGACCGCGCTCTCCACGAATCTTTCGTTCACTGCACACTCCCCACTAGCCCCACCAACTCCGGCACATTTCCCTGCAATTGCAGGAAGTGTTACACCTGCCCCTACACCTCCCCACTCACCTCCATTCAAGGCACCAAACAAACCTTCTACATCAACTTGGTCTACTGCATCCCCTGCTCCCAATGTGGCCTCCTCTACATCAGTGGGACTAAGTGGAAGCTTGGAGACCATTTTGTAGAGCACCTGCGTTCTGTTCACGACCAACAACAACACTTTCCAGTCACGAACCATTTTAACTCCCTCTCCCTGGGTGGCATGTCCATCCTGGGCCTCCTCCAGTGTCACAGTGATGCCACCCGCAAACTGGAGGAGCAACACCTCCTATTCCACCTCGGGAGCCTACAGCCCAATGGCCTAAATGTGGATTTTACCAGTTTCAAAATCTCCCCACCCCCGGCCTCATCCCATGACCAACCCTCCCTCTCATCCCCACCTCCTCGACCTGACACAACCTGTCCATCTTCTCTCCCATCTATCCACTCCTCCCACCTCACTGACCAATCCCCACCACCCCCTACCTGCACTCACCTATCACCATCCCACCTACCTCACCCAGCCCCACTCTCCTCTCTCTATTTATTTCTGAGCTCCCTTCCCCCTCCCCATTTCTGATGAAGGGTCCCGACCTGAAACGTCAACTTTCCTGCTCCTCTGATGCTGCCTGGCCTGCTGTGTTCCTCCAGCTCCACACTGTGTTATCTTTGACCCCAGCATCTGCAGTTCTTACTATCTCTGAGTTAAAAGTTTAAACCTGTTGGAGATGATGGATTAGGGGCTGAAACAGGATACGGATGTGCAAATAGCTTGTCCCAATTGATACTGATCTCATTTGTGTCTCCTGGAAGTCTTGAAGCTCTAACGAAAAGTTACCTGCAGTACAATGATGTCCAAATCGGGAAATAACCTAAATAAAGGCAATAATAATGTGCATCATGTTACATGGCATATTTGTCACATGGAGAATATGTATGTGATACAAATAAGGCTGTGGATTATTGAAGTAGTTTGAATCTACCCAACCAGGATGGAAAATTAATAGTTGAAGCTACATTAAGATGGTACATTCTGAGAACTGATCATCCTAGAAGGTTTATCTGTGGGTAATAAATCACTCACAGTTCGGTACTGGGGTGTGCACCAGGTTCCTGCTATTCTAGTGTTAATTGATATGTCATGGTGCTCTGATTTTTGGGAAAGGCTAATATGCTGTCTTGGGTTTTAAGTAACTTTAGTTGTCTTTGTGCTGGTTTTATTTCAAGAAAATGGCTTTTCAGTTACAGTAGAATCCATTTCATTAATGGCCTTTTGGAGGTCTATAAGGAGAACACAATAACAAGAATTGTAATGTTATCAACAAGGCTATATACACTGCTTTCCTTTAGCGGTCACATAAAACCATATGTCTTGTATTAAAGTTATGAACTATCTGCACGTTAGAAAAGGGTATTCTAGCTAATATTTGCTGCAAAAGTCATTATATTTAAAGAATTTGATATTACATAAGAAATTACACTGTAGAAACAATGTCCTCCTGTTACAAGATTGTGCTAGTCAATGTTTACCAAGAACAGCAATCAAATTGTGTGTTAGCTGTTACATAAACAAACACCAAAGATATAAAGCTAATTAGTAGTTAATTTCTGAAAATAAAATTGAAGTATCTGCTATATGACATTAAATGCAACCCCACAACTACCATATTTCATTATGCTATGAATCTCCTAGCTCCTGGCTATAAAATTGTGTTCCATTATGAAGCAGTTCAACATCTCTGCAGTTCTTACTTTCATTGGAGACCAGAATATTTGTTAATTTTAACCAGTAGTCCTTTGGTATGTATCTGAGTTCTCAGTTGTAAGCATATATTAACTCTTGTTCCATATTGGTGTTGGCAATAGCAGGAATTTTGTATTCCACTGAGTCCAGGGATTCCCTAGCTTTGGTTTTATGACTATGTTAAATCCAACCTTCTAAAGTGAAATGGCAAAATATATTTCTTCTAATCCCAACATTGTTCTCTCTAGGGTAATTCCTTCTCCTACCATACTCCTCCATCTTTTTAAACCACTACTTCCTAGCACTGCTGCCTTATAGCACCAGGGACATGTGTTCGATTCCACCCTCGGGTGACTGTCTGTGTGGAGTTTGCACCTTCTCCCCGTGTCTGCGTGGGTTTCCTCTGAGTGCTCCAGTTTCCTCCCACAGTCCAAAGATATGAGGTTAGGTGGATTGGCCATGATAAATTGCCAGTAGTGTTCAAGGAATGCCTAGATTAGGGGGGTTAAAGGGTCTGGGTAGGATGCTCTGAGGGTCACGTGGACTTGTTGGGCTGAAGGGCCTGTTTCCAATCTGTAGGGATTCTATGATTCCATGATTCTATGATTCCATCTTTAACCTCTCCTTTATTTGCAAACTTCTTGAATATGATGTCATTTCCTAGTTCCTAGTTATGAGAGTGGACATCCACTCTCATTATCCACTCATTAATACCAGTTATGACTTTCCGACTTATCCTTCCTTCTCATCTCAGATCTTCCCTACAATCAAGCATTAGCAATTTTTCTCCCTTATCTATACATTGGCCTAACAAGGGGTCAGCTTCAATTCATGACTTGATTAATCCCAGGCCTATCACCTTTCTCAATCCGTATAATGCATCTGTGCTATGACTGCTTATGCAGCATCCCAACTTGGGTAAGTCACTATTCTACAACTAATGATCAGGAAGACCACTTTTGGCCCTATCTGCAAACTCTATACCTCTGCCACTGACTCCATCCTCTAACACATTTCGCTTCGGGCGAAATGAGTTTAATTTCAATCTTGTTCTCATATTCGACTATAAGCTTAGTTTTTGACTCTACACAATTGTCATCATTGCCACTTCTTACTTTGACAAAGTTTCTCCTCTCCACCCCTACAGCAGTATGGAGACAGTGAATTTGTATCCATATCTTGGCGATCTCCTATTTGAACTTTTAAATGCACTATTTATCAACTGCACTCCTCAGAAATTAAATAATCTAAAAGCCCTTCCTATATTCCACCTGAAAATGCCCTGTTTGTGTATCATTCCTACATGCATTAATCTACAATGTATTAATAGTATCCATTGTGTTTAAATCCCGCTTTGGCTTTATTTATCTGTTAAACATGCCATATAAATGCATTTTCTTAAATTTTTGCAGTAATAGATTCCTAGCTATTCTCTCCTTGGGAGCCCTAAAAGGAATGAATATAGTTTGAAGCGTTTCTTTTAATATGGATGCTATCTCAGTTCTCTATTATAGAAAAATGACGCACATTACATAAGAATTTACTGGGACTTTTACCATTTTAAGAAGAAACCTCCTCATCCAGAATGCATGTGATGAAACATCTCAGCTCCTTTTCTATTTTATTTCTGCATGACACCAACTTTTTTAATCCACATTGGAAATTTTGTATGATGTGTTACCTCTCACAGTTAATATGTCAGTATAACTTCTAGCGACATGCTTGTGATATCATTATCCTATCATAACACGTGATGTGAAATTTTAGAGGTCTCAGATTCTCTCTTAACTCGAAAACTTGAAACATGACATACTGACAGAGACATGCTACTCTTGTAACCAAATAGCTTGATGTTAACCCAGGAACTGAAATGCCTATAAACATAACATGTTTATATATTAGTGAGCTGTAACAAACATCTGTTGATGTTTAAATATCATGTTAACCCCTACTGTGGCAAAAGACACACCACCATACATGGAGACTGCTATAGAAATGTAAACCTTTGGAGGCTGATCAATAAGCATATGATTAAGCAATATCCTCTTCAGCTGGCCTGCCAATATCAATTGTTAAGAATCACACAAGAATACCCACTTTAGTGAGATATTGAAATGTTATTATTATTGTTGGAAGAATACTTAACATGAACCTATATTTTCGCAAGGCAGAAAATGATTTACTTAGTAGATGCCCATACAGCGAATACAATTCATGGCCACTTAATCCAAGATCCATACTTTGTACATCATCCACATAACAGTTTAGTAATTGTACTGGTCACTTCAAAGCCAATATATTACATGAATCTTTTGATCGATATTGTTTTTAAAACCTTGTCGCAGCTACAAGTTTGGTGTGAAATTATTGATGAGTATTTACATGAAAGAATGTGCTAGATACTAATTCATTTCAATGTTCAAGTGACAGCTAAATATAGGTTCCCATTTTAGCTCTTTTAGATTTTTAAGTACTTGTGAAACCCAAATCATGCGTGCATGGATATTAATGAGCAGGTGCTGTGCTTTAGTCTGCTATGTTACCCAATGATGCATTCGAGAGGAAAATCAATTATAAGTCCCAGCCATGTTAATCAACTCTTCAATCCTGGCAGCATTTCTAACACTCCAACTGTAGTTATATGCACATATTTTAATTCTTGCTGTGTTCTGGTTTAAACAAGTTTTTTAATGCCACAGTACAAGGGTCGTGGTTTTTGTAATGGCATTCATAGCCTGAATGCATCATTTTAAACTTACCACATTAATTCGTCCACCAAAATTACTAAAATTACACATTAAAATCTAAGCTTACCAGGTCTACATGTGGCAGACAAGGTTTTGTATCAATAGACACCTCCAGGATTGAACTCGGAGAAAGAAGTCTGTATTAAAAGATAGTCGACATTGGACTGCAAGAGCTCATTTGCACAGTGAAAGTAAACTTCAAGATTATAAATTTACTAGTCTTCAAGGCATCACTGAAATGAATTGAGAAGCAACCATGTTATAACATGTGTCCAGTAAGCTCTGACAGAAAGAGTCCCATCTATTTACATAAGAGCTAAAGATGCCAAGTTCAACAATCAAATTTTTCTCCATCCCCCTGTAGTACGCTGCCTCTTTTTCTCCCTCTCCCAACAGATTCCCACTTACCCTGAATGCTCATAAACACAGTTTTGACTCAATAGATTTTCTTTCTGCACCTACTAAACATAACAGAGTAATTATTTACAACATCTTAACTGTTGCAGAACTTTCTGCCTGAACTAAACATTGTTGCTGCTGTTAGTCATTACTGTAAAATACTTAATCCCTTTCAGAGTCAGAGTCATTCACTTCTACCTCCATCTGTTGTTTCATTAACTACTGAAATAGGAATCCTCCAGGACCAACCTCATGCTCCTTGGAAGTGTTATGGAGCTGGTAATGGTTTGGGAAATCTCTCTTTTCAGGTTTTAAATTTACAGTCACTGTAGAATAGGACACATTTCTGGTAGAATGAGACTTTCATCTGTCACAAAAATCTGCCCTACTCTTGGGCTAAACACTGGCCTATAATTAAAATTTTTGTTTAATTTAAGTTTTGATTTAACGTAAATACTGAAGATAGGATTCATAGGAAAACATTTATGAAATCGAGGTGGAATGGTACAGCAGGAAAGCCTGCCACAGCAGAAGGGTTTAGTCAAACTGTGCAAAAGTGGCATTGCTCTGTGCAGCAATGTCATCAGCTTTTCAGAAGGTTTTGCTCTGTAAGTTTCCCTTTGTATCCAGCTTTCAACTATTTGCCTCATCTGCCTATTCACCACTGATATTCTTTATGCAATTGGTTCTGGTCACTGAAAAATAAGAAGGCACACAGAGGCAGAGATGTGGTGAAATGTATCCTTACAAAGTCTTCTGTGTTCTCCAATCCCACAAAAAAGGTCTGAATCCCACTGTTCACCAGTGGGTGAGCATAAAACTTGCATTTGGTGGGGTTTCCGAACTACAACTGAACAGACTCCCACTGCATTACTGTCTGTGCTAATTTTACAGTCACGGACTGTTCTTTTTAATTCTTTTAATATTTACAGGAAAATAATACACAAAGTCACGTCAGACAGGTGCTTTCAGTATTTGCCTATGAACATTCACTGGAGATTCTGCCTTGTAAGGTCTGAAGCGAACAAAGTTTCTCATTGTTGGTTGTTCTGCAATGGGAATGGAAGTCAAAAAGAGAGGTGCCTTAACTTCAGCTGTATAAATTCTGAGGCAGAGTGAGAGCACTGAGAAACCAAATGCACGGTTGAGGATCTTATCCTGAAGGATTTTGAAACCCATAGTCCTACTGCAGTAATAGAAAATGGGCTGGATTTCAGTGTCCCCCAGTGGGCATGTTTTTGATTGGGGCACACAAAATATGTCACCAGCTAGCCTATTGACTTCCCATCTACCCCTAATCACACCTGTAATATGGGGTTTGGGTAAGGCATCCAGTAACTTGCCTGCATGTAGGTATATTATAGTTCCAAAGTACCCATAACACCCATTTAAACTTCATTGTTACTTTAAGATGAGCAGTAGAAGGTATGAAAAAGGGAGAAAGCCTTCTTTCTAAAACAACTTTAATTAATGGCACAGGCGACATCCCCAAACAAATACTATCCCCCACCTTGTACTTCCCTGCCTGGTTCCAAAATCCACACCTCCATCACCCCTCTCCCTCTTGCTTGGGACCTAAACCCCCCACCAGCCAAAAAGCTGGGATTTACCTGGGTCTGGTGTCTACCTTCAGGCTCATAGGCCTGCCTGCAGTCCCAGCAACATCCACTACTGAGCATTGGTGTCATTAACATTTATTTTCAAAAGACTTTTAATAAGGCCTCATAACAGAGTATTGAGTAAGGTCAAAGAATGTGAAGTCAATGGACAATTGCTAGAATGCTTCTAGACTAAAACCAAAGAATATCGAGTAGGTTTGAAGGGTGGCAGAAATTGGAAAGTGATGCTAGAGCCATTTTTGCTCCCAACTTACATCAATGATTTGCACTATAGAATCAAAAACAATTTGTAAATTTGAGGATAACACCAAATTTGCCGAAAGCATTGTTTATATTCAATGCAGAGGAGGGCCACAAAAAATTATAGGAAGACATTAATAAACTTATAGAATGGTGAATAATTCGCAAATGAAGTTCCACACAATAAAAGATGAGGAAATGTTTTTGGTAGAAAGAACAAGGAAGTTATGTATTACTTGCAAAGTGAAAATCTATGTGGGAGAAAGGAGAAATAGTCCTGGTAAAAATATATTAATTGCTGGGAGTTGTACAAGGCCATAAAGTTATTTCTAGAGGGACAGAACTGAAAAGTAGCCAAGTTATTTTAACCTTGAATTGAACCTTGTGTTTTCAAATGCAGGTAGGTCTGAGATAACATGGGTTTCGTTAACGTAAATTGGCTGTAACACGATTGATGAATAGTGGATGCTGTTTGGATAATGCCAACTTTCTGCTGTACAGGCATAGCGATTTTCTATAGCATTTTCCCATGGCAATTTTCTATAGCACAATTTTCTATAATGCCATGTCATACAAGAACACAACTATCATGTTATAGGAGAACTATCTGTAAACCTGTTGCACAAAACCTGGTGTCGTGTGATTTTTAACCTTGAACCTTGTTTAGACCACATTTAGACAATTACATACAGTACTGGTTATCATATTATGAAAAGAACATAGGCGCACTGGGGATGTCAGAAGATTCATAGGTGTGCATGGATATATGTTTCTGGTAAGGATTAACATGCTATATCTCATATCTCTTGGAAAAAAAGTTGTGCCCTATCACAGTCTTTCAAATTATGAAAGGTTTTGATAGAGTTGATACAGGGAAAATGTTTCTACTTGTGAGGAATAGCACAATGATAGGTCATTGATATAAGCGAGTCAGGAAGAAATCCAATATAGAATGGCGAAGGAACTTGTGTTAGACAAGTATGTGCTGGAGACGTGAATAAATAGATATGGTGGTGTGTTTAGATGAGAAAAGGTTGTTCAAGCGGAACATAAATACCAACATAGACTAGTTGGACATAATGGTCTGTTTCCATGTAGTATATCCTTTGCAACTCAATGCAGTATCAACAGGTAAATGTTAAAGTAGTGGAAATTCTATGATTTGATACAAATGTGTCAATCTTAATGGCGTAGTTTCATATTCAAAGGTTTACAGAACCACATGTCCCATGTTGCACTCGCATAGCCTGTATTGACAATACATTGCCCGTGCCCAATTCTATAAATGCAGTGCACTATTTTCACACTCTGATGCCACTTGAGTTACTTACCTAATATTCAGTATAGAGTAAACAATGCAGTTCAATTATATATATTTTGCATTTAATTATTTCTCTAATTAAGTAATGAGTTTTGCTGTGCCAGAATTTGTTGTCTATCCTCAGTTGGCCTGGAGAAGTTGGTGGTGAGTTGGCTTCTTGAATGCTGCAAGCCATTCCTCAAAGGCAAGTGGGGATGGGCAAAAATGCTAGCCCAGGCAGCAATGTCTATATTTCATGAATAAATAATAAAAAGATTACCTTCATTATATATATGTGAATAAACTAGTGAGTAAATACATGACTTATTGCTGCAGGTCTACATCTCTATAAGTCTGTTTGCATCACACCTCACCCCAGATATGACAGATTAGTTAGCTAACCTCATCTTTATCTATAGTTTGCTTTGCGTTTGAACCAGCTGCTAAAAGGTATGGAAGAATAAAGCAAATCAGATGCAGAATTACCACTTCACTAATTTTGTCTCTTCTTCCTGGCAGAAATGACTCAGATCTGGGGGACACCTCGAACAGCCAGGCTTTGAACACCAATCCAACATCTCGAGAATACAAGAATACTTTTGACTCATTTTTAATTATAATTGTAATATTAGTAGTACAGAAATTGAGTATTACTGAAAAATTGCTTGTGCAAGACAAAAAGCTTTGTCAAAATGTGTCTTTTTCTTAGTATGACTCAAGTTTTAATTATATGATAACAGACTGAAATTTGACAGCCACTATTTCAACTTGAATTGTATTAAGAAGGTTGATAGAGGAAGAGACATTAAAACTGAACTATGTAGGTTAATGTTGAGGTTGGTTGGCTTGCCGAGCTGGTTTGTTGTTCCGCAGACTTTTCGTTACTGTGCTTGGTAACATCCTCAGTGCAGCCTCTGATGAAGCGTCGGTGTGTTTTCCCGCCTGGTTTTTAAACTCTGGGGTCCAATTGCGATGGATTGCCTCACTTCTGGGTTTCCTTCATCAGAGGCTGCACTGAGGATGTTACCAAGCACGGTAACGAAACGTCTGCGGAACAACAAACCAGCTCGGCGAGCCAACCAACCTCAACACCCACAAGCCGATCTACAGATCTACTCCAAAATCTTATTCAGGTTAGGTAAAAGATGTGAGATATGGGAAGGTTGAAACTCACCAGCATTCACTTAGCTTCTCTTTAAATTAAGATGAAGACAAGTTAAATTTTCTGGAGAAATGCTGGAAAGTAAATGTCACAAAAATACTTCTGAAGCAATGTTAAACTGAATTGTAAAACTAATTTCAAAGTCCTGGGTTTCAAACTTAGTTCCTTATAAAAATATCAAACTAGTAACAAATGGCACATAGTCATTTTTCTACTGACTCAACAGTTTGTTTATGGTCCTGAAGCAAAATGTTTTTGTGTTCGGGGAGGGGGGGGGGAGGTGAAGGGAGGGGGCAAGGACATTTAATCAGGTGGAAAGATGAGGAATGGGACCCAGCCATATTCTCATCATTAATATGATCAAGTCCATAGTAGAAAAGACCATGCTTTCCTGTAATTAATGTATACTTAAAGACTTCATCCACTGCTACTGGTATTAATCTGCAAATGGTCACAAGGCATAACCAAACAGGGAGTTCCACAATCAGACAGCAGCACGGCTGCTAATGCACTCCTGGGAGGTGGGAAGGGCACTCGGTGCCTGATTTAGGAACTGGCATCGGGAAGGAGGGAGTTTACTTACAGCTACCCCACCTTGCTTTTACTGCCAACTCTCCTGCACACACACTCTCATCTCCATGACTTTCATCCCCAAAGCCCCCTCTTGCCATTACTCATCTCTGGCCGGAGATCCAGAGCCAACTTTTAGCTTTGGGTGACGGCTGTACTGACAGTAGCCTCCTTCTCGCTGGTGACGCTGTCATTGAGTATAACTGCAGACCTCTGATTGGCCGGCAGCTCTGGACAGGCTTCCATTTCCAAGGTCCTTGTTCCCAGGGTACACCCACTGCTGGCCTGTCAACTGCCTGAGTGGAGCAAGATGTAGTGGACCTTCCAAGAGACAATACTGGCCTCTACCATCTCTCCAGCCAGTTGCCAAAACCCTCATCCCCTCCATAAGGTTTCAGTTCTTGTTTCTATAATTCATTGTCTTTCATCTGCTGTCAAAAATGTTATCATGGCATTTCCCACAGAAGTAATTAAAAAAAAAAGCAAAAACAAAGT
>JAHRHZ010000266.1:46123116-46249534 GCA_024137785.1 Ginglymostoma cirratum
GTCAAGTTTTCCTGCTCCTATGATGCTGCTTGACCTGCTGTGTTCATCCAGCCCCACGCTTGTTATCTCGGATTCTCCAGCATCTGCAGTACCTTTTATCTCTGATTCCTATCCTATGTGTGGTGCAAATACAGGGATAGCTCTACGCTCTTCATAGGACAGCATTAACACATATTTATGTATCATCTTTAATATCATGGAATGTCAAAAGGTGATACAGACACAGGGTCACAACCAAACAAAGCACATCACCAAGCCGCATAAGATTATGTTAGTTCAGCATGATCAAAGAGTTAGGTTTTAAGAAGTGAATTTAAGGAGGAAAGAAAGAGAGAGAGATTGGGAGGGTAAATAAAGGGAGAGATTTACAGAATGTGGGGTTTCGGCAACTGCAGGCACAATGTGGAGCAAGAGGTCAAATTTAGTGAAGCACAAATATGTCTGAGGTTGTGGAGCTGGAGCAGATTTCAGAGATACTGAGGGTTAAGGACATGGAAGTATTTGAAAACAAGGATGAGAATTTTAAAATGAAGCTGTTGCTTGACCAACAGCCAATTCAGATCAGTAAGCACAGGGCTGTTAGTGGAAGGGGACATGTTGTGGTTAAGACATGTGCAGCAGAGTTTTGTTTAGATAATATGGGACACCATACAGGAATGTATTAGAATGTTCAAATCTAAACGTAAAGAAGGAATGGATGAGGACTTCAGCATCAGGTAAGCTTAAAAAAAGGCCAAAATCAAGCAATGTTACAGAGGTGAAAACAGACAATCTTAGCAATAACATGAATATGAGATCAGAAGCTTACTTAGGGTCAAATGTGATACCAAGATCACAAATAGACTAGCTTAATCTTAGACACTGCCAGATGAATGGATAAAGTCAGTTTTAGGGAAAAAGGTTTGGAACAAGATTAGAGAAGCCTTGTAACTTCTATGGCAACATACAGGGTATGAAAATCCAACAAAATCTATCTTCTTTGTTCTTATCTGGACAATACACCCAAAAATGAGCATTCAATGATAGAAACAGTCAAGAAAAAAGGCTCCTTAATACCTTACCACAATTACCAAGTGGCAGTGCTAAAACCAGTGTAACTGGCATTCAAAAATTGCCTTGTATAAGGATTCCCTCATTGTCCAGTTAAAATTGATACAATTTTCATTGCAGTATTTTTATATCTAGTAGATGCTCACTATCTTTAAAATCTAAAATCATTTAGTGTTTCCATTTGAATTTCTATTTCTTGATCACTTTTGTACTTTACTTATCTACACATATGCAGGATTCCTAAATTCATGTAGAAAACAGACTAACTTTGTAATGAAATTATTTGCTTCCACCATCAAGGTCTGGTGTTAGTATAATATCTAGTTTTTAGTGCTATCACCCCTGCAAACGAACAGGCGAACTAAGTGCTATTCTTCAAATGTTCCTCATTATCTGAATATGAGCAGACAAACATCTGACAGTCTAATCAATTGGAGATGCTCTATAAACTTTAGGATTGTTAAAATTCTATTTTTGAAGCAAAACTAATGAACAAATAATGTATTTAGGATTAAGATGGCAGATAATATCTGTGGTCAGTGTTTATCATAACAACAATTGACTTTTATACTGAAGGACATCAACTACAGATCAACCTTCTGCAGCAGGGTATAGCTCCAACTCAAAACGTCTGTTCAATTTGAGCTCCAACACTCATTTTTGTCAAACGCAGACATTTTCTGGCAAACTGATCAAGGCTTTCTGTCAGTGACTCAGCTGCTTTTTGCAATGCATACAGATTAAACATGCAGTGTGTTATGCCTATTTTCATCCATTGTGGGTCATGACATCACTGTCAGCCAATAATAATGCATTTGTACTAGTTTAGAAACTTATTCTCTAGAAATAAGTATAACTTGTATTACAAGCTGTAGTTTAAATTAGAAACAATGATTGTAACTGGTCCTTCATATTTATATAACGGTAAGATTTCATAAAACAAATCACTTGAATTACCTTATCATATCCACAGTATAAACGGGAAGTTTTTTTTGCAATCTTATTCGATAACAGTTACTTGGTCACTATCAATAAGTCAATAATTAGGGGTCTGTGTTTTGCATCAAAATGTGCAGCTAGTATCAAATACCTATCAAAGGTACCAAAGATGTAACAGGAAGGATGTTCTGATTAAGATTAATCAACCCGTATTTCAGGTTGACCCATTTAACTGCACAGAGAAAGTTGTGAGTTGAGAATATGGTAGCATATCATCAAGGCTGATGCACAACTTTGAGTGGAAGAGCACGCTTTACTAAAAACTTTCCAAAGGGAACTGAATAAATACTTCAAGAGAAAAGTTGGTTAAGTCCATGAAGAATGACATGTGAGAGTGGGATTTATAACTCTTCCAAAGCTCTTTGGAAGTGCTGGGACAGACTTGATGGATTAAATGTGGAATTTCTGTCTTCTACTATTCAATCTCTGTATAATTTATTGTGGGGCCTTATAAAATCCAAACTATTTTGCAAACAAAGGACTGTTTTTTTTTCTATCTCTGTTGTTACAGTTCTAGAATGGAGCTGCTCTGACAATGCTGGTTGTGCTGTCAACCAGATCAGTCATCCAGGGAATATTCTTTCACCTACTCCATGACTTTGAAGAAGTGCTCCTAGTCTGGCACAGTGATAGTGCCTCTACCTCTGGACTGGGAGGCCTGGGCTCAAGTTGCAACTGCTCCATAAATATGCAATAGCATCCCTGTGCAGGTTGATGAAAAAAAAGGACGAGGTAGAGGAGCAGGATTAGCTGAGCTGCTCTCGCAGACAATCCACATGAACGTGATAAGCTGAATGGCCTCCTATGTTCCTAACACTGTAATATATTGGTGTATACATCAGTTCCTGATATATTTTTGTTCATTTGTTTTCATTGCCACCACAAAACTTACTTTACCCTTTGATAACAGTGGTCCAACTGGGCCAAACTGAAACTTGATGCAACAAGATGGCACACATGTCAAGAGCTTGCAATTTCCTCTAGATGCACGGTTTCCAAAGTGGAAGTCATGCTTGGCATGACAATCAATGTGCACATGGTTAAAGTATTCTGCTGGATAGCAAAATCAACTTTCATGGAATCTGCAATCAACAGTTGACACGCGCCACATCTTCACAGAATCCCTACAGTGTGGAAGTACACGATTCAGCCCACTGAGGCCACACCAACCCTCTGAAGAGCATCCCACCCAGACCCACCAGTTCCCATGGCCAATGCATGTAGTCTGCACATCCCTGGATATTATGGGCAATTTAGCATGGCCTATCCACCTAACCTGCACATCTTTGGACTGTGGGAGGAAACTGGAGCACACAGAGGAAATCTACACGGACACAGGGAGAATGTTCACACTCCACCCAGACATTTGCCTGAGGGTGGAATCGAACTTGGGCCCATGGCGCTTTGACACAGCAGTGCTAACTGCTGAGCCACTGTGCCATCCAGTGGAATCCATGGCTTTATGCCAATAATATCCTTCCTGAAATAAGGAGATCATAACTGCAGATATGGACCAACCAAGCTCCTAAACAAATAAAATTTGGCATCATTATTCCTGGACCTAAATCCTCTTTGATAAAGGCTAACATTCCATTAGCCTTGCTAATGGCTTGCTGCACATATATGTTCACCTTCAGCAGCTTATTGACAGGATACCTAGGTTCAGTTGTATATTTTTATTCACTCATGGCACATTCACTTGTTGGGCCAACAATTACTGCCCAAACCTGATTGTCCTTGAAAAGGTGGCAATGAGCTGTCTTCTTGAACTGCTGCAGCCTATGTGCTATTGGAAGACCAACAATCTACACATCTTAACCTCCTACAGATTAAGAAATACTCTACCAAGCTAGAAAGTAGAATAGAAAGTGAGTATTGCTCTCCTCTCACATAATAGAAATGTTGTTCACTTTTTACTCTGGTATTTCTTTTAGAATGTTCTGATAAGCACAGACAAAATATGTAAACAGAATGTGTCTTACATTACAATATAACACAGCCTCTATAAAATATGCCATTCTATTTTGCAACAGTAAATGGAATTTACTGCAAATGGAGTTTGCTTATTTTGGAAATCAGTTTATCATTAATATACACAACTAACCAACAGTGACTGATCGTATGAGACTGTGATAAGAATGCCAATTGCTCCTATTGAGCAATTGATGAGACCTTTCTGGTGAGAAAGTAGACCTAGGCTAATCAAGAAGTTAATCTTCCACATCCTGATGAACAATTTTATTGATAAATGAAATGCACTTTCAGACTAACATTTTCTCAGTTCTAACATGTTTATGCACAAGAGTCTACACTGAAAGTACCTATTAAATACACATTTATCAGAAGCCACAAATATGATGACAAATCATTAAGTTTGGTGTCATACATACTGCAGTCATACTTGGATGTGTCTGACTGATAAATTACACCTCCAAAGCAAGATATAATGGGCGTCAAACGCAGATTGCAGCATTGTGTGGTATTTTAAGCTTTTGGTCAATGTGTTTAAATTGCATTTACAAATTTTTCCAGCATGCTCATGAATAGCGTAAATCAATTGGGAAGCTGTGATTTCTTTTTCGGTCTATATATGAAGCACACATTACTTCAAAGTCAGAAGTCACATGACACCAGGTTATATTCCAACAGGTTTATTTGAAATCACAAGCTTTCATAGCACTGCTCCTTCACCATGTCATCATTATTGCAAAGTGTTATGAAACTGGCACAGAAATGAAAGAGATAGCGCATAACATTTTTTTTCAATTTACATTCATAAATATTTGCTTGTGATTGTATTAAAAAATAAACTACCAACCAGGGCAGGAGGATGAAGCATGTGGTACTGTCATAAAAGGCTGTGAACTTCCCATTAACTTGACAGCAACACAGCGAAACATTCTGAATCAGCACAAAGCTGCAATCGGTTTATCTTTGGCCCTCTGCACATTCACAGTTGCAGCTCAATTTTTATCCAAAAATTTTAGATTTTTAGAGACCAACATCAACCAAAATCAAAATCGTTAATTTGGGACTGCCAACTCGAGTTGAATGTATTCCTGGGGGTTTCAACATGTCCTACTACCTTCTACTAGCCTGGCTGCGCACTCCCACCATTGGTTGTACGTCATGTCCATGCTCACAACACATCCCCTGCCAACTGCAAAGTGAAAAGACTATCCATTACCCAACTGAATGAACTTTGGCCATTGGCCAAACAGCCTCTTTTTCCTAAAACAATTATAAGTAGTAAAGTGTAGAAAGAACAACACATTTTATTTAGCAACCTCATGAATTTTCACCTGGGTTATTTACAGCAGCATCTGGAGATGAATTTTTAATTCCTACATACTCCAGGTCAATTTTGTAGGAGTGACAACTTGAATTAACCTCCAAAAGAAAGGCACTTCAAGCATTCTCCATCATTTGATCCAGTTAGTAAGGCACTGTGAGTCAACAAATTTGTTTTCTCCGGCATTATCTGTGGATAGGATTTGAATGAAAGCAGATGCCATTCCACCTCAAATCTCTCGCTCCATATTTGAGCTGATAATTACAGTAGTCATGGAGTATGAAACACCAGTTCTCTTCAGTAAAGATCTGCCTTTCACCATACTTGTGGTGAGGAAGGGTGTTGGTAAATACTATTGCGACAAGTATTATATCACAGTCGTTGGATGTCTCATCAGGGAGTCGGATAGGATAAAGAATTATTTGTTCTGGTCCCATAGGCTGTCATATAGTTGTCTAGTTCAATGAGTGATCTGCAGACTCTGTCGCACTGCAGGCAGGTAGTGATTGAAAGGTTGGGCAGACTAGATGTTTGGAGATTTGTGCATTGTCTTGAATGCCCTGCCTTTATCTCTGCATGCTTTGAACAAAGTCTCTTAATGTTGAACTCTGAGGAGCTACAAAGTGCAGGATGATTTGCATACATTCCAATTATCGTTGTAAAAACAGCAGCTCACCCATAACCTTCCAGGAGTTGCAAGAAATTGGTGCATTTCCACATTAATTACTAATTAAACACCCAAAAAATGTTAGAACTGTTATTTAACAATGCAACTGCATGTTGACGTTTAGTTTCTTTCAACACAACTAAACCTTTGGCCTAGAAAGACAACATTCCAAACCAGGGTGGCTCATTTTTGCAGATAGTTAATTGTTCTCAGAGATTTCTTTCTTTTTTTTCTCTGCCTCTAAGTTAATCCAAACTTTTGCTTCTTCTCATGGTTAAGGAGATGGCCTGCAAGTTCCATCATTCACCCATGTCCCATTGATCTCACTGCACTTTTAGTAGTTTGTATTTATTGGCATTTTTGTGATGCAGAACATTTATGAACTGAAGGTCAAAGGACAAAAAAAATTGCCAAAGGAATATACAGAGACATGCCCCTCTCTAGTACATTCTGAGCAAATCACTGGTTAAATACTAGGCATGCAATTGTCTTACTGGCCTTGATACAAATGCACAGCAAAAATTTCCTACAATCAGTTCAGTCTTGTTCAAGAACCGATGTCTTAAATATCAGAGATGGGCATAACCTAAACTGAAAATGTGCCATCAGCTAAGCAAGTCTAGAACCCTTACAATGTAGCACAATATTTTCACTCTTAAGTTCAAGAGCATGTATTCTGTTCAAAGTTTAAGTCCTGCAACATTCTTGCAGTTGGTGAGATATGAAGCATTGCTCTGAAAATGGCAATTTGTATATTATATCCGAACGTTCTTTCTGATCCCAGTCAACGTTGTGCAAGTGGCTATCATCGCCAACAACAAAAATAAATGCCATAGAAATAAACTTAGTATTGAGCTATTCCCTCCATATGTCATTATTTTCTGTGCATTTGAGTTACTTTGTATCTGAGAAGTTTATGTCTTACTAAGGAGGCTCTCTTACCTCAGGAATCACAGATTATTTTCTGTTTCTGGACTTTACACATTTCAATTCCAAATTGGATTTGGCTTCCATCAGAGTTTGTATGTCTAACTTAAACAAAATTCATTGCTAACAGCTTTATTTTTTTCAATAATTTTATGCTCCAACCAATGGGAGGCGGTGGCATCATGGTCATGTCAGTAGTCTAGTCATCCAGAGCTCCAGACTAATGTTCTTTTCTTTTGGTCTTATGTTCTGCAGATATGGCTATGACTCCCTATGGCAAACTCTTACCTCTGAAATGAACTAGACTGCATCAGTTCAAGGGCAACTAGAGATGCGCAGCAATGCTGGCCCTGCTAGCAAAGTCCACATCCCATACAAGAACAAAGAAATCCCAAGCATTCAATTGGTTTGAGTTGCCTTTCAGATATAACTAATTTGAGGTGGTTAACTGCAATGCATATGAATTCAACCAATGCTGCTGTTATTAAAATATGATCTAAAGTCAATCTGAAACAGCAAACTGAACTATTCAGTATGCACTGTGGTTAAGAAAAAGCAAGTATAATTAGCTTCCAAGAAGTAAATTGTTCTCAGGCTGCGTGCATCTATGTAACAAGTACCTTCCTGTTTACCTAAACTATTACACATTATGAAGGATCATGAGTTTTTAAATGTTTTCAACTCACATATTGTGATCCTGTACAGCTGGTTTGTAAATTATTGGTTTCCTTCCCTTACAATATGTTCACTGACTTTTATGACTTTGCAATATCAATTAACGTAAAAGAGAGACCATCATTTAATATAATAGTTTGATGAGAAATACATCCTTAATGTGGATGCGCATGAGCCAGTCCAACACTTGATTAACCTGTGATGAGGATCTGAACCCACCATGGAAATCGTGCGAGAAACTATGCTACAACGGGGTGCCTTAATACAGTTGAAAATTGACTATAATGGCTGGCAAGGTGATGCAAGGATAGAAATGACAGTTAATTCTATTAACCTTCTATTCTATCCTCAGACTTTCAGTCTATACCAATTCTATTAAAAATAAGCAATCCACACATGAGAAAGATGTTTACATTGCAGCTCTCAAATTCTAGATTTTGAAGTGGGATATATTCTTTCCGAGCAATAGTAATCTTTTCAGGCAAATATCTGGATAGGCAGGTCACCTTATTAATGTATGCCATTCATTTCTGTACATAGGTAAAACATGTAGAAATAATCTGATTACTACCAGTACATCTAGAAACTCAATGTGATCTTAACAAATTAGTATGTTTTTATCTAGAAATAATACAAGGAGATGAATGTAAATAGTACATCATATATTGAGAAAAGTTGGATTTTAAAATATAAGAATGAGATTATCAATTGTACATAATGCACGCAAAGAGATAAATTTTATAAATCTGTGCTCCCTAGGCAAGGATCCCTGCCAACAATATAATCATAGCTTTGAAATGGACCAGCCTTTTAGAGATGTGTTGGGAGGCCTATAAAATAATGAGGTCTAGGCAGGGAATTGCACACCTATCACTTTCCCTCATATCATCTCAACAGTGGCAGGGAAGATGGTGGACATCTTCACCAGCCAAAGCTCAACTGAACTACAAAAGTACCCAGCTAAGGGATCTCCACTTGCTGCCACTAACACTTTCCCAATTGTGAAGAGACCATCCACTGAAACATGATGTCCTCCACAGGGGACTCACGGAGAAGCCCTCTTATTTGGGTACTGTTTGGATCACAGAGGTTGTGATGATTCATTTAGATGCAAAAAGATAGTTAGAGGCTTGAATGGAGCCAAAATGCCAACAACAACTAGTTGGGCTGAACATTTTGCTTGTGCACAATTTACCCTCTGTAATCCCACGATGATTTAAAATGATTGACCTTGAAATTTCTGATCCAGGAATGTCCCCCACATCCTGTCACAGCTTTGATGAACTCCCAGACATACAACATTAACCGTTGCTTAGGTCAACTCACTAAATATTCTACTCATCTACTAGAAAATTTGCAACAGGAGATAGGGAGACCTCGAGTGAAATTTCAGGGCTGCTGGCATTTCCTGCACCACAGTTTTTTCTCTCAGTGCAATGAGAATAAATCAAAAAAATACAGTGGAAGAAGGCCATCTGCCCCAGCCTGCCTGTGCCAGATCTCTGTCAGAATTAAAAGCTCTTAGCCAACTTAGCAGGCTCTTCCTCCAGACTCTCATCCTCAATGAGTCCTATTATTCTACAGATGTTGGCTGAGCTGGTGTGTATTTCCAGCCTTTTATTGTTTGATTTTCAGATTTCTAGCAACTGTCGCATTTTGCTTTTCTACTGCTCAAATATGGGTGGAAGCCTTCCCTAAATTTGGTCTTTACTACTTTCATGATTGTTTCTGCTTGAATTCTATGTGGTATCATGCCACCATGATATCCTTTAAATGTCTCATTAAGGATCAAAAGATCATGGTCTTTGAAGCAATGACACCAAAAGAACGGAAGACTCTCAGACTTTCAACTCATAGGCTTCTTACAGGCACTAAACAAGAACATTGACCAGGTAACCTCAATTAATCTCAACTATCTTTAGGCAACTCCTAAAAGCTTTCCCTTATAATCTGCTTTGATATGAAGTATGACTTCACATGATAATCTGCTTCAAGATGAAGTGTGACTAAATGAAGGATTATGAGTAATAAATTTTGCAGTTTAATTTGAACTATGAAAGCTTTTTTTCTCTAAAAAGGTGTAAAATAGCCTAATAAATTTTGCAGTTTAATTTGAACCATGAAAGCTTTTTATTTCTATAAAAACGTGTAAAATGGAGTCTTGCATCATCAGGAAATTCCAATTGCAAATGCCAAACAGCTGTATGTAATCAGACTTTAAAAGGAGTCTCAGCTGTCAGACAATATCGTGATTTGACAATGAAATCATCATAGTTGAATATCTGCAAAGCAATATCTGTTGTTTTTCCCAAACCAGGTATTCCACCTAACACATAGCAGAAGCCTACTCCAAGTCACCATAGGTCAATTTCGCACATTTACATTGGTACCAGGGTAAGACTTTCCTAAAGCTGATTTTCATTTGCAATGCCAAAATATAAATTATACAACTTGAATGACATAAAGCTATGGCTAAAGGAGGTTTAGTGGCAGTGTTTTACTAACTCAGTGGATTTGACTGCTTCTAAACTTTCGAGTGTTGCATCACCTTTTCAAAACAGCACTCCTGCTTCTGCAATTCCAACCACCGTATACAATAATCTAGAAACAGGATGTCACAGTGTTTTGCAAAAATTTGTTCGAGTATATTTACAGAAACATTTAAAAAGATGCTGCATGCCACCAATGTATTTGGGTAGCTTTGAATTACCAATGCAAAGCTCCTCAGTACAGATCCAAATCATTCAGAGGCATTGCTGATTTCTAGCAAACACCCTGAGGCCCAAATCGCTCGTCATTTTTGCAGGCACATGTCCACAAAATCCAACCACCTACAGGTGTAAGTTAAAAATTATCATCAGATATTCTCATTGAATATTCATTTTAATATAATGTCATCATCAAAACAACCATACTTGGCTTCCGTAACATTGCCCAACTTCATTTACATTTTCAAAGCTGCTAAGGGCATTGGTTCCTCAAAAGAGTGATGACAGAGTCAAGCTCCGGTCCCACAAGCTGCCTGGCTGTTCAGGAATGGGGGAGGAAGGAATCAGGAGAAAAGCTGTTGGGTTTTCATTAGTTTGGGGAACAGTCACAGATGGGCCTTGATGGGGTTGCCTCCCTGGTTCCAGGGTTAGAAACGTCACTGAGCGGCATCCCTAAATCTGCGGAACTCCTTGCCACAGAGGGTTGTGCAGGACAAATCATTGAGTATACTTAAGATAGAGATAGATAAGTTCTTGATTAGTAAAGGGATCAAAGGTTGTGGGGAGAAGGCAAGACAGAAGGGCTGAGAAATATATCAGCCATGACTGAATGGTGGAGCTGACCCAATGGACTGAGTGGCATAATTATGCTCCTATACCTCATGGTCTTACGGCTGTAAGGCGTCCTGATGGGGAAGGGTGACAAGACAGAGGTCATCATACACATTGGTATCAACTGTATACATAGACTAAAGTCTTGCATCAAGAATTTAGGGAGCTAGGCAGTAGACTGAAGAGCAGTACCTCAAACTCTGGATCACTCCTGGAGCCACGTCTTATCAAATGTAGAAATAGGAGGATAAGGCAGATGAATGTGCGGCTCAAGAGTTGGTGCAAGACGGAGCGATTTAGGTTCTTGGATCATTGGGACTATTTCTAGGGAAAGTAGGACAGTCTGCACCTGAACTAGAAAGGGACCAATGTCCTTGTGGATGGGTGTGTGAATGCTGTTGGGAGGAACTTAAACTAGTTCAGAAGAGTGTTAGTGCAAAGAGACACAGCATATTTGAGAAAAGGAACCAACGCAGAGAGAGTTTAGCCATGTTGAGCTACAGGACAGTAAGGCAAAGTTGGATGGGCTCTATTTTCATGTTAGGAGTATTGTAGCTAAAACAGATCAGTTAAGAAGTTGGATTGATACGTGGAATTGCATTATTGCTGCCATCACAGAGACCTGTTTAAGGAACAGTAGGACTGGCAACTCAGCATTCCGGAGTACAGGATTTTCAGGCAGGGCTGGGGAGGGTGTATAAGAGGAGATGGTGTTGTAGTATTAATTAAGGAGTCAGGTGAGAAAATATCACTGAAGGATCTTCAAGGAGGTTTTGGAAGTATATCGCAGGAACAAAAAAAAGGTAGTCACATAGATGGGAAAATATTATAGACCCCAGGACTATCAGTGGAATATAGAGGACCAGATGTGCTGACAATTCACTGAGGTGTGTAAAAACAAAACAGATTAACTATATTAGGTGATTTCTACTTACCCAATATCAGTTGTGGTAGTCATAGTGTAAAGGGTTTAAGGAGTGGATATTTCTTGAAACATATTCAGAAGAGCTTTTAATATTCACATGCCGAAGGTCCAACAAGGGATGCTAAGAGCTGGGTTTAATTCTGGGAATTAAAGTTGGACATGTGTTTGAGGTGGCAGGGGGAGAGCATTTTAGTGATTTTTTTTAATTCAGTCATGGGATGTGGGCATCACTGACTGGCCAGCATTTATTGCCCATTCCTAGTTGCTGTTGAAAAAGTGGTGGTGAGATGCCTTCTTGAACCGCTGCAGTCCACCTGCTGAGGGATGGCCAACAATGGCAGTAGGGAGACAATTCCAGGATTTTGACCCAGTGACAATGTCCAAGTCAGGATGGTGAGTGGCTTGGAGGCAAACTTGCAGATGATGGTTATCCCATGTGTCTGCTGCCCTTGTCCTTTTTGATGAAAGTGGTCATGAGTTTGGAAGGTGTTGTCTCAGGAGTTTTGGTGAATTTCTGCGGTGCATCTCGTAGATAGTTCTCACTACTATTACCGAATATCGGTGGTGGAGGGAGTGGATGTTTGTGGATGTGGTGCCAATCAAGCAGGCTGCTTTGGCCTGGATGATGTCAAGCTTCTTCAGTGATGTGGGAGCTGCAACCACCCAGGCAGGTGGGAAGTGTTCTATCACACTCCTCATTTGTGTCCTTTAAATGATGGACAGGTTTTAGGGAGTCAGGAAATAAGCTACTTGCCAAAGTACTCCTAGCCTCTGATCTGATCTTGTAGCCAATGTGTTTATGTGGTGAGTCCAGTTGAGTTCCTGGTCAATGGTAGTCCCAAGGATGTTAACAGTGGGAGATTCAGTGATTGTAACACAATTGAAAGTCAAAGGGCGGTGATTAGATTGTCTCTTATTGGTGATGGCCATTGCCTGGCATTTGTGTGGCATGAATGATACTTGTCACTTGTCAGCTTAAGCCTCGATATTGTCCAGCTCTTATTGCATTTGAACATGGACTGCTTCAGTATCTGAGAAGACGCAAGTTGAGCTGAACATCGTGCAATCGTTAGCGAACATGTCCATTTCTGACCTTATGATGGAGGGAAGGTCACTGATGAAGCAGCTGCAAATGGTTGAATAGGACACCTCCCTGAGGAACTCCTGCAGAGTCCTGGAGCTGAGATGGCCAACCTCCAACAACCGCAACCATTTTCCTATGTGCCAAGTATGACTTCCACCAGCATGATACCCATTGATTCCAGTTTTGCTAGGGTTCCTTGATGCCACACTTGGTTGAATGCAGACTTGACGTCAAGGGCTGTCACTCTCATCTCACGTCTGGAATTCAGCTCTTCTGTCCGTGTTTGAACCGAGACTTTAACGAGGTCAGGAGCTAAGTGGCCCTGGTGAAACTCAAACTGGGCGTCAATCAACACTAAGATTTAGAATAGTTTTTTATTGGTGCAGACCTGATGGGCCAATTGGTCTCTTCTATATTATATGATGTTACAATTTATCTATGTCTCTCCTCATCTAATGCTGAAACACCAATTCATGCTTTTGTTACCTTGAGTTCAACAATTCAACACACTCCTGACTGGTCTCCAAATTCTAACCTCTATAAACTTGAATTATTCCAAAACTCTTCTATCCATGTCTTAACTTGCAGCAACTCCCCTTCCTGTATTATCCCTGTGTTAACTGACCTACAAAAAAAAGGACTCAAAGCCTTTCCAGTCTATTCAGTTCAATTGAATTTTCCCATTAAAAAGCTCCAAAATAATAGGTGAACTTAAGATTATTTTCATTCCATTTCAAAACAAAGTAATATTTTGACAACAGATGCAATTTTTTTTCAAAGTTAAGATCAATTATTTGATTTGCCAGACAGTGTCATCAATTTTAAACAGTCAAGAGACATCACAGATCATGGAGCTCAATTCCATTTTTAGATACTTTTGAGTAAACAGAACCCAGCTGAGATCCAGTGGTGAGTAGAGAATTTCATTATTATGAGCAATATTAGGAAAATGGGGAACAAAACTGGGATCAACAGACAAAAAACCACATAAATAAGGGCAACAAAAGTCAATAGAATATTTAGAGTAGCAAGTCATTGGAGAGAGCAAAAAGCCATAAATCACTGGTCATCATCCACCATACTCAGCACAGAACCCATTTTGAAGCAGGTGCAATGTGCACCCTCTGGGAATAAATCTGCCTGTGGGGCCTTGTAGTTGGGCTGACATTATGTTGTGAGTGTTTGGTAACCAATTAGAGATAATCATTCTAGTGTGAATAATGCTTATATACCTGTCTATGCACGTTGTGCGGATTTCCCTACTGCTTTGCTTTCTGTCATACATGGTTCATTACCTCTGAAGAAAAGGCACAAATTGTAAACTGAAGGAATATAAAAACCTCTGCAAAGATTTTTAATTTACTTACAAATGCTTCAGCTTGTTTAAAGATTGTCTGCTGAGATTTGCCTCAAACAACTCTGATGAGTTTGGCTTGAATCATGCAGTCCTTTTACAGAAGGAACGAAGAGCCTAATTGCAAGAAGACTTTACCCAATCAAAAAATCCTGCGCATAAGGTCAAGATTCTCACTCTCAACACTAGGTCAATAAACTATCTTGGGCTTTTATTTATATTGCAACTACTGTTACTGTTGCTGTGCTTCAATTGTTCTCCAATTGCTTTCTAAATCTTTTCAATATCACCTGTTTTTCTGTTTCAAGATGACACTACTTTCAAATCCGGATATACATTTGCAAATTTGATTCTAACAGCTTCTCACAGTCGGCCTGGCCAGTTAATCCTATAATTGAGGTTCATTTTAAGTATGGGCTTACTTATTAGAATGTAAGCACACACTTGTTTGTCCCTCTTTAGTATTGACATGATGCCTTTCCTCATACATCAGTCTTTAATTACTGGGCTGTAAATTCCTGTGTCGTGCTGCTAAAAATGTTGTAGACCAGCACAGCACAACTGAAAGTGCTCTCATTTTTATGGATTATTTCTCAAGAAGGTATTATTTTTGAACAGGCAAGAAAAAAAATCTCACACTCTACTTGTGACTTGGGGGAAACTTATGCTATTTGGGAACAAATGAAGGAAAATCAAAAACATAAAAAGTCATGGGATTGCTAAATAGACAAAAAATAGGTAAAGGGGCAAGAAATTTTAAGGATGCAGCATCCAATTTTCAGATAAATATTGACACAAACGGGTTAAGCCAAATAGCTGTTTCTGTCTTGTAACTTTTGTACATTAATAAATTGTGCTCAATTTTATACGGCCAATTTTTAAAAATATTTCTCAGCCTGAACTGTGAAAATTAGAGCCATATCAATAAAACAGTGCATTATTACTGACTATTAAAGAAACATCACAGAATAAACACGAGCGATAGACTTTTTGTTACTTCCTATATCATTTAACTTTAAGAGGACTACTATGTTTTGATGCTCCAGATTTTGTAGATATAAAAAAAACAAGATTAGGAACCAACAAAAAACATAAATATGGCTGAAAAAAACAATGATGCTATTAAAGCTTTTCATTATGCACTAATTAGGACAGGTGCAAGAATACTAAATTTCAAAGGGAATCATAATATATATTGTGTGAGAAAGGGAATGCTGTTTGGCTGGCCTGGCTTGGTTGAGGTGTTGGCATGGAACAAACAAATGCACATGAAGAGGATTTACTTACTTCCTGCAGAGTTTTTATTGCTCTTTTCCCGATGTCTCTTTGTTCTGCTGAAAGTAAATATAACCACCTAATGCCAAAATTATGCAAACACTGGTGTGTTTCAGACATGATTATCAGGAAGCTGTATACCTTTGCATAATGAACAAATCGCTCTACTGTAAGCACCTCTTACTGGCTAGTATGTAGAAGTCTAATAATGTTCATGCTGTTATTAGCATCAGATGATGGGCTTAGTTTTGTTTATACAGCTGCTGTGCCTACCTCTCATGCTAAGCAACAGATGGATTATATGATATCAAAGATTCTTCCTGAGAAATTCAGAACCCTGTTTGGTTTGCATATTATCTACTGAATGCAGAATCCCCACTTAAGACTGTTGTTAAGATGAACCCAGATTATACTTGGGCTCATTTCTAAGTCCCTAAGCCCAAATATCAGACACAGCTAAGATACATCAACCAGATAGTGGATAATCTAAACTTAACCATAAGCTCTCAGTCAAACCTTTGAATGGGACACAAAGCACTCAGCACTTTAATAGTGAAAAACAGAAGCTAGCAAACTTCCTCACACCTTATATGAGGATATGTTTCTTCTGTTTTCCCTCCCTGAAATAATACCATCACATCTCTAAAATAGTGAACTGAATGAGCACAACATTTCCAACCTTTCCTTCTAGCCAGTGCAAAAGACCCCAAGGGCAAGCTCTACAGGTAACTTTTTTGAGCTCATGTCTACCTTCATTCAAATTATTAGTTTACACATTTTTTGCATTACCAACAGCTTTATAAAATCATCACGTCCGAAGACCTTTCTAGATTGTGAAAATCGATATTATAACATCTGTCACAAGTGCCACTCCCTTCTACTGCTTGTTGAGTCAAGATCTATTCGAAATTAACATAATCGTAACAGAATTGCTTATTCAGAACTCAAACAGGAAATAACTCTTCAGTAAGATAAGCCACTAGCAAAATGTATGCGGTTAAGTATTAAAGATAGTAAATGCCCTCAAGTGTTTCGACCTACAAGTTAGCTCATGAGCAGTTCCTCTAATCAGTTTTAGATTTGTTATTTGAAACATAATTGCTGTCTAGTGTCCTATATGAAAAATTGCAGATAAAATCTAACAAGTACTTTAGCCGGCATGGTGGGCACAGTGGTTAGCACTGCTGACTCAAAGCAACAGGGACCCAGGTTCGATTCCAGCCTCAGCAATGGTCTGTGTGGAGTTTGCACATTCTCCCCATGTCTGCGTGGGTTTCCTCCGGATGTTCCAGTTTCCTCCCATAGTCCAAAGATGCGTAGGTTATGTGGATTAGCCATGAGAAATGCAAAGTTAAAGTGTTGGGCAGTGTGTCTGGGTGGGATGCTCTTCAGAGGGTCAATGTGGACTCAATAGGCTGAATGGCCTGCTTCTGCACACCGTAATGATTCGAGTAAGACTTTTTTATTGCTGATTCAGGATATTCATAACAGCTGTCTTTGCAATCAGTGTGTTACTTCTTTCAACAACTCATGGGCCCTAGAACCCAGGCCTTCTACATTGTGAGTACCATGTTGAAGGCATCCCCGATGACTGGCTTCAATATTGATCAACTCTTTTAATGAGTCAATCAACACCAGCTACTTATTAGGCCAACTAAGACAAGCTAACATTGGCATTCAAAAAAGGAGATAAAAGTCTGAGAAACTACAGATCAGTATTCTCACCAGCATCATTTGAAAATTTCTTGAATATACTGTTCACTCTCAATTCATGAAGCATTTGAAGGTTCATAATATCCGAGTAAATAGCTTGGCTTTTGGCCAAAACAATCTACCAAAACACAGCTTTCCCAGACTGTCGATGACCAAGTTCCAAGCTGTGCAAGCGAGAAATCTACTCACGTAACAGAACTAGATTTCTCAAAAGCCTTTGATAAAGTTCCTCATAAAATCTTCTGTCCAAACTTGATTACCATGGAATCAGGAGACAACTGGATTTGAAACTTTCTTACAGCAGAAGACAGAGTGAGATCAGATAAAGAATCATCTACATGCTTTTGCAAAAGAGAGATCATGTTTAATCAATCAATTGGAGCTCTTTGAAGAGGCGACAAATGCCGGAGGTAAAGGATAACTGGTGAATGCACTGTACTTAGATTTGCAGACTGTATTTGAGTTAAGGTGCCATGTCAAATGTTGCATCACAGAAAAGTTTGTAGTGTAGGGAGCAACATATTGGCATGGATGGGATAGTAGCTAACTAATAGGCAGCTGACTGTAAGCACCTGCATATATTCATTAGACCTTTTGTAGCACTGATGCCAGCTCCCAAGGTCCAGGCTTTCCTGGTTTCATTCTCTTTAAAGGGCAGTTCTTCAGGGTCTCCTGCACCGTGCAGAACCTTGTATCTTGATTTCTTCCTACCTGCACCACTAATGCCTCCAATACTACATCTGTCCTCCAGATGCTCCTAGTTTTCTTTTTATTAAATTTTATATTGCAGTAATCTTTTAGATTCTTTAAGAAAGAAAACGCTTTCCTCTACAACAAAGCTGGATTTCCTGCTGTGTACAGCGGTTATCCGCGGCATCCAGAGCAGAGGGAGAACTAGAAGTGCAACAGTTAGTATTACAATCATGAAAAAAAGTCAGGTGAGTTTACTTTGGGTGTTGCCCACCTCAATCTGAATAGACAAGGTGACAGTATGAATCATGGCTCCTGTGTTCAAACATCAGAGCAAAAACTTTCATGTCTTATTGAATGAATATAGCAGAGAAGCTGTTCCTTATAGCATCTCATAAACAGGACTGTACTCAGATTTGAGTTTAGCTATAGAACTATTTCAGTTTGATAGACAATAAAGTCAAGTTGAATTACCTCAAAGATCTTCAATATTAAATACATTCAGTCATCATATAAAACCAATAACATAGTGCAACAAAGCAAAGGAAAACACAAAGAATTCTGTCCTAACACCACATCAACAAGCATTTGTTAACAATACACAAGAGACCAATCAAAACAAGAATAATACTCCTCTTCTGCAAATCGTATTTGGAGTATACAAATACTGTTTAAAAGTTAAGCAGTTAACCAGTATCCTTGCTAGTTGATATCATAACTTAAAATCTCTCCAGAAGACAACAAAATCAACAAACATTTAAGTCAGGAATGAAACATAAATGAATAATTGTTTTTATGTAGAAGTTAACACATTATGCTTAGACGTAAATTTAATTCATATTTAGATATCATGTAGTTATGCTATGTATTGAAACCCAATTCAATATTTTTCAGTAAGGTTGTACAGAAAACTTATTTAATGAAATTGTATGTGATTGTGAGAATGTTCAGTTACTGCAAATGACAAAACAGACTCAAATCATCACAGTGGCATGCCCAAATATGAGCATTGCACATTGCTATACCTCTCAATATTACCATGTTCTGATCAACTCCGCACAGAACCACAAATTGGGAGCTCACATTTTCAGAAAAGAAATTCGTGCTGCCATAGTACCTATGCTCATCTTTCTGACAGCCTATCTGTAATACCTCTGGGAATCTAAACAGCAGCAAACATTGAGACCTGGAAGATAAAACTTATTAATACATCTGTCTTGATGACAACATTCCGTTCCCTCTCCAAAAAGAACCATGGAAGTGCTTTTATGTTTGACAATGTTTGTTTAATAGAATTTATGTAGGGTTTCTGCCAAAGACCATCACCTTGTATAACTTGTTTCAACTTTTCTCTCTACTGCCAGGTGCATTCTTTCTGACTTTACAGTGCAGCTGAATATTTTCACAATCAAACTTTCCTTTTTCGAGTACACTGTTTGTTACCAGAGTGATGGAGTAGTTGGTTGGTGGATTTGCTTTCATCCTGCGAATTAATGTTATGATATGTACACTTAGGCAATTTTTCAATTTCAGAGAAATCTCTAGAACCTTGTGAGCTTGGTTAAGTTCCGTTTACCTCATGCATCTCTACAACTTTGTTATTAACCTGCTCAGATCTGTGTTTACTGGTGCAGTCTGATATTCTCGTTTCTTCAGAACATGACAAGTATGGGAAAAAGTGCAAAAACACTGAGATCTTAGTTCAGAGTTAAGGTGGAAAACAGGCTTGTCCCTATATGAGAGATAATAGGAACTGCAGATGCCGGGTGCTGCTTGGCCTGCTATGTTCATCCAGCTCTACACCTTGTTGTCCCTATATGAACTCAGGAGCACCAGGAGAAATAAATCTGCATTTTCAGACAAAAACAAAACTCGCATAAGCACACGATCTAAGTTTCACATCAAATAAATTAAGGAAAGGCGCTTATTAACAGAAAAGCAGACGAATTTTACACAGTCTATGGGTCAATATTAATGTTTGCCAACAACAGTTCAATTGTGTTATCTTGTCATTATTTCAACGTGCTCTGTAAATTGTGCTGCCCACATATTGGTCACAGTGATTTCTCTGTTACACTTCAAAAGCACTTTGTCAGCTATACAGTGCTTTAGGGCATGATAGCTAATAATAATAATAATAATACTGCTGAAAAATGGGATTAGAAAGGATCAACGTTTGATGACTGGCATGGACATGTTGGGCTGAATGGCCTGTTTGTGTGCTGCAAAAAACTCTGCCTCTTTAGGTTTGGACACATAGTATAATAAATATGGCTAATGTTAGAACGCCAAAGCACAGAGTATTGTGGTAATGACAGATAGAAAAATTGTGCAATAAATTCAAAGTTGTTGGCAAGCTTCAGTGGTACTCAATATTTGTCAAATAATATTATGGCACTCAAAACCTTGTTATTGCAAAGTGCATTATAAACTAAGTCAGTGGGAAGACACATTTTAAGTGTCTCCATGTTGGGAGGTAGGTTATGCTGACCGGCTGTTACAAGTTTAAAACACCTGTCAAATAAAGTAACTTCAACGGCCATCTGATATTGTGGTTGCCAAAGACGGCATGTAATTTCACCGTCAAGACACTGGGTGCCAGTACAGGAATGTCTGAGCCTGTAATCAAAGGTTATCTAGGTGCTTCAATCTGAAATACACTGCAAAAATTAAAATGTAAAACTCTTCTTCAGAATTAACATCTCAATATGCCTTGAATCTCCATTGAAACACTACCTATCTATTAATTCCATGTGTTAGCTATCCACTGAAAGTTCCAGTCACAGATACAGCACTATTCTTGCAGACTTATTTCTAATAAGTGGCACCGTGTACAACCGGCATGAAAGGTTACCACACAACAAGATTTTAGCTTCTTTAGCAACTGCTCCCCGAACCCTTCACCTCATTAATGTAATTATCCTTTGCTAAGCCAACTTTTCACTTCCTTTCTAGCTGCAGACTGTGTCAGCTTCAACTGTACCTCCTTTCCCATTTGTCATTAGTGTGGTGTTGCCTCCTGCAACATCAAACCTCAAGGCAGGAAAGAAACTAAGCCTTAAAATACATATGTGGCAGAGAGTGGTGGAAAAGAAAGAGCCAAGGAGTGAGATACAGACATTCAAAGGACATCTTCTCCCTACTGTCCAACCACCCCTGTCCCAAATTAAGTGTATATTGACCACTAAGTACTTAATCCACAACACAACAGATCACTCCCACGTTCAATCCTCAAAATGAATATCCATCCCTTATTATTTCTCGCTTGCTACTTGCATCCTCCTTTGACACCATTATCAAAGGAACCTTCTGTTGGGCAGCTAGAATACTCAACGCTTACAAATAGTGTGAATTCCCATCCGTTAACATACAAAGCATCCTAACTACAATTTTGGTGGACAACTGAACTGAACATATACCATGCACTCACTGCCCAATTTTATCAGGTGAATGAAGCAGAAACGGAAGCATACACATTGACGTAAGATTATTTTTATGGACCAAGAATGCATTCCAGCTGCCCTGGGGTTTAGATTGGAACTGCCAGGCTGCAGGCAGGCACTTCAGCTTACTAGGGGCAAAGGATCTCAGCCCTGAAAACAGACCTGGCTCCCACTGGCAGAATCAGGTGGTGAGTCCAACAACCAATTTCTTAACTGTCATTAACTGGATGGGCATTTACATATCGCATCACATTTTGGAGTAAGGAGAGACAAAAGGAGGTAATTTTAACTTCCTATGACAGTGTAAAATAGACGTCAGTGAATCAAGCACCTGTGCTACATCGCTCCTCATTTTTACTTCCATTAACATCACTATCACCAGTTTTGGGCTTTTAGACAAAGTAGGAATTATCCTTTAGAGTTTAATTCAGCATGCATAAAATTGCTTTGTAACTACAAATTTTTAAATGAAAATGAGCTCAAAATCATAGCTGTATACCATATACTGGAATAAATTTACATGGAAGGAATTTCTCAATTGTTAGTACACTTGGCCACGTATGATTATGCAAGCTTCAGTCCTCTCTTGTTTATTCTGGCACATCTTCAGTCCAGTGCTTCGCATGTACCAATGCCCTTGTGTTTGCGCATTTGTCTAATAAATGTTTCAAAGATATTGTAACTGTGTGCTCGAAAAGGGCATGGAACAGCTTGAACTGAAAGGGCCACCCAGATAGCAGGTGTTAATGTCATCTGCATTGTGCGTTCTCCTCCCACCATCTCCACTTCAAGTCTGCTCCAGTGATATAACCGTATTTTCCACACTGTCAAAGGAGACAATGAATACACTTAGATCTTGGAGATGTCAGTTTAGGGTCTGACTAGTTCACAAATTAAAACAAGGAGCTAGCTTCAGCAGATTTCCAAAGACACAAAGAAAGCACAATATTCCAAAGAATCATCTAGGTCACATGCTAAAAACATAACAAAAGATCATTATTTCACAATCATAGATATTCTACTTTACCACTTATAACAAATACAACACAGTTCATTTATATTGTGTTTCTAATTAGCCTATATTAAGGCACTTCTAGTCATATAGCCATACAGCATAGAAACAGACCTTTCAGTCCAACCAGTCCACACTGACCATAATCCCAAACATAATCCCAATCCCAGTGATTTCCCCTGCTGCTACATATGCAGGCCTCCTTTGCACCCTCCTTAATGATCACCGCATGGACCCTCAGGATTGCATTTGACCCAGACCATTGACCGACTTGGACAAACAATCCCAAGGCTGTACTGACCAGACGCCTGACCGCTGTCTTTGCAGCTTCTTCACTAATAGTACATGATTCCCCAACTGCTGTTGCTGTCCCACAGGACAGACCATTGAACCCTCCTCAGATAACAATCAGACAGATCCCCTGACGATGAGTGTTCCAGGCTGAAGACTGAATGTAGCCAAGCCCCAGGACTGTCTGTGTGCCTGTGCCTCTGACTGATGGTACTAGGACCCCGCGACTGACAGCAATTCCTTCCCCCACCCCAGACTGGTTTGAAGACTTGAAGATGAGCACCCAGCCAATTTTGATGGATAAACGTGCAGTGTGTTTGCTGTGCAAGCAGGTGCTAAACTGCTGTATGGGTGTGCAGTGCATTAAAATGTCCCCCCACTCCCAGACAGATCCATACTAACAAGCAGCCTGCCAGTGAGTCTGCACATAACAGTACATCAATGCAGCATTACTGACAGCCTTTGACTCCGCCTGAAGCACGAATGCGCTGACAGCATGGATGCTGCAAGTGTATAGCTAAGTTTTAAGTGAGGGAGCACTGAGACAGCACGCAAGCAGCCCTGAGATACAGTCTGGTCCAGTCTGTGAACTGGGTGCACCCCCCTGCAGGCAATGTATGCCTGCTGCAGCATTTGAACACGAGCTGTCAGTGTGCGCTGCAGTATGGGTCTGTGCTTCATTAGTGGCAATCATGTGGATCAGAGAAGTACCATGATGATCTTGAGAGTTGTAGGACGCCAATGTCTGTTAATGAAGGGTGAACATGGCTACAGTCCATGGATTGTGTTCTGCGCAAAATAATGGCTCCTCGCAGCCAGCAGTGAGCTGAAGTCATTCAATTTCTTGCCACAGCGTAGCGTGAAAATCACCTCACCAGTCGGCAAAACTATAAAAGATGCAGCAAGATGCACACAATGTCAAAACTGGCCTTGCCAGGCTTCTTGTCTGATTCAGCCACAAAGCTCGCCAAAGTCCATGTGGCTCAGAGCCCTATAGGCTCTGCGCAATGCTTTCAGTCTTTCCAATATTTATATGGAGAAAAATCTCTTTGTCAGGTATGCCTCATGTAAACTGACTCTACAGAAGATACAATCATTACTTTTATCACCCATTGTCCAGGAAGTAGTTACAAGCTGCTAATCAGAAAGCAGATGTGAGTTTCAAAACACAGCTCATTAAAACAGGAGTTTCATAACTTTTGTAGCATAGCTTCTTGTTCCAGCGTTGAATAAATTTAAAGCAGATTTTTGGTCTCTCAGAGGATCAAGAGAAATGTGTTACAGTCAGTTAAGTTTCATTGAAGTCAAATATCAGCATCAATCAAATTAAATGGAGAAGCAAACTCAGCAGACTATACGGTCTATTACTCCTGTCTGCTTGGGTTCTTGTTTCTTTCTATGCTATTAGTTCTTATCAGCAATATTTCCAAATTTGCAAGCGGTGTTTCACGGAAAATTCGCACCTAGCAGAAACTGTGTTGATTCCATTCAATTTTATTTTATATCAAGTTCCATAAGACAAGTAGACAAGCAAAATTTATCTTCCATCAGTGTGACTGAAATTCAAACGAACTATAGAATGATCACCAGACATTAAAAGACACCATGGCTCTTAGTTTCTGTGGGCAACTTTGCGTTCTCCTGTCACAAATCTGGTGCATGATCAACAGAACTCCCAGACAAAGGCCTGTTTTTTCAAAGTCTTTTTTTTCCCTTCAGCAGGCAGCACATATTAATCCTACCGTCTCTGTTCAGGGAGAGGCTCTGCACAAATGCTGGTAAAGTTATCAGCAGGAAGGAGAATCTGTGGTTTGCAGAACATCCAGTTCACTCAAACTGTGGTGGGACTTTGCAACAGATAGATTTTGATGCCTGCAATAGACATTCTTTCATTCGTTTTCTGGAGACATCTCTCACTTAAATGTGTTAAAAACAGACAAGAATTTATCCACACAACGATCCACAGCAAGGTTTATTTTTATTATGTTATCACACTAGGAAATATTATACCAGGAAAGCAGACTACCTGGTTCAAAAAAGTAATCAAGTGAATGAACCTCTGTGGGCTATTAAGCACATTAAAATTAAATGCTATGTCAATTTGAATCTAGTTGCTAGCTGAAGCTGAGCAAAGTGCCTAATTGATTTAATCCTATGTGGAACCTTCTGTAACCACTGTTAAAACTCCTCATATTACACTGACATTGATACATCTAGTCTAAGATAGCTTATTCTGTCATTGCCTAATTCCAAATAAAAAAGTGATGTAAGTCAAAGTTCTGACAGTGTAACTCTACTCCTGCCGTATTTTACGCTTTCTTCACACACAAGCTGGCATATGTATAATCTAAGTGCATTAGGAGTCAACACTGCAAAAGTTCTGCAAGTTGGAAACTATAAATAAATTAAAATGCCCTTAATGTCCACCTGCTTTACAACATTTAATCAGCTCTGCCGAGAGCATCTAGATTTTAGTTTCTACTTTCATACATTCCAGCAAGAGTATTGAAATCATGCGCTCCAGCACTTACCACTCCCCTAGCCAATCTGTTCCAGTACAGTTCCACGAATGCATTTACCTGACAATGTGGAAAATTTCCCACCTATGCCCTGTACATAAAAAGCTGGACAATTCCAACCCGGCCAATTACTGGGCCATCAGTCTACTCTCAAATATCAATAAAGAGATGGAAGGTGTCATCAACAGTGATATCAAGCAGCACCTGCTCAGCAATAACTCGCTCAGTGATGCCCAGTTTGGGTTCCTCCAGGGTCACTCAGCTCCTGGCCTCATTACAGCCTTGGTTCAAATCTGGACAAAAGAGCTGAATTCCAGAGGTGAGGTGAGATTGACATCCCTTGACATCAAGGCTGCATCCGACCGAGTGTGGCATCAAGGAGCCCTAGCAAAACTGGAATCAATGGGTATTGGGGGAAAACTCTCTCATGGGTAGAGTCACACATGGCACATAGGAAGATGGTTGTAGTTGTTAGAGGTCAGTCATCTCAGCTCCAGCACATCTTTGCAGGAGTTCCTCAGGGTAGCGTCCTAGGCCCAACCATCTTCAGCTGCTTCATCAATGACCTTTCCTCCATCATAAGGTCAGAAGTGGGTACATTCGCCAATGATTGTCCAATGTTTGGCTCTGTTCGTGACTCCTCAGATCCTGAAGCAGTCCATGTGAGCATCACCAATAAGAGACAATCTAAGCACCGTCCCTTGGCTTGCAATGATGTTACCTTCACTGAATCCCCAACTATCAGCATCCTGGGGGTTATCACTGATCAGAAACTCAACTGGATTCACTACATAAACACAGTGGCTACAAGAGCAGGTCAGAGGCTAGGAATACTGCGGCGAGTAACTCGCCTCCTGACTGCTCAAAGCCTGTCCACCATCTACTAGGCACAAGTCAGGAGTGTGATGGAATACTCCCCACTTGCCTGGATGAGTGCAGCCCCAACAACACTCAAGAAGCTTGACACAAACCAAGACAAAGCAGCCTGCTTGATTGGCACTACATCTACAAGGATCCATTCCCTCCAGCACTGATGGTCAGTAGCAGATGCTCAGGACCAAGATCCTCAGACAGCACCTTCCAAACCCACAACCACTTCCACCTAGAAGGACAATGGCTGCAGATATGTGGGAACACCACTACCATCAAGCCTCCAAGCCACTCATCATCCTGACTTAGAAATATATTGCCTCTCCTTCACTGTCACTAGGTTTAAATCCTGGAGTTTCTCCCTAATGCCATTGTAGGTCAACCTACAGCTGGTGGACTGCAGCGGTTCAAGAGGCAGCTCAACCAGCACCTTTTCAAGGGCATCTAGGGATGAGCAATAAATGCTGGCCAGCCAGCAATGCCCACATCCCAGAAAATGAATAAAAACAAAAGAAATGTGGTCTACCACAGAGTTTAGCAAGGCTTTTGACAAGGTCACTCATGGCAAATTGATCAAGAAAGACAGAGCCAATGGAATCCAAGGCACTGTGGCACAATGTATCCAATATTAGCTGAGAGTCAGCAAGCAGAGAGATGTTTATATGTCTGGAGTCTGTTTCAATTGGGGTGCGGCAGAGCTCAATGATAGGGCCTTGCTATTAGTGGTGTAGATAAATGATTTGACAAAGTGGGGCATGATCAAGAAGTCCATGGATCACCAAAAATTGGTAGCATGGTAGACAACAAGGAGGACAGACAAATGCAAGGGGATATCAATTGGCTGGTCAATTGGGTAAAGCAGAGGCAAAATGAATCCAAATTCATAAAAATGTGAGGCAATGTATTTGGAGAAAGCTAACAAGGCAAGGACTGCTGGAAGTACTGAAGGTAAGAGGGTCCGTAGTGGGCATATCCACAGATCCCTGAAGGTAGTAGGGCAGGTAGATAAGTTTGTTAAGAGGATATACGGTATACTTGCATTATTAGCCAAGACACAGAGTGCAAGAGTAGGGAGATTATGCAACTAGGCCACAACTGGAATATGGAATGCAGTTCTGGTTGCCATATTGTAGGCAGAATGTGACTGTGCTAGGGAAGGTGCTGGAGAGATTTACCAGGATGCTGCCAGTGTTTGGCGCAGTCTAAGCTATGAGGAATCATTGGGTAGACTTGGGTATTTTCCCTGGAGCAGCAAAGCTTGACTAGAGGGGACCTGATGGAGAGCTACAAGATCTACAATGGTCAAAGATAAGACGGATAGGAAGGCACTTTTTCCATTAGCAGAGGGGTCAATAACCAGGGGACATGGATTGAAGTTAAGAGGTAAAAGGCCAAGAAGAATGTTAAGGAGAAATTATTTCACTCAGAAGGTGGTGAGAATCTGGAACTCACTGCCTGAAAGAGTGGTTCAGTCAGAAATTTTCATAACATTACAACAGTGTTTAGATATTGACTTCTGTTGCCACAGAGACTTCACAGTTGTGGGTCAGGAGCTGAAAAATGGGATTAGTATACCATAGATCTTTGTTGATCAGCGCAGTCATGATGGGCCAAATTGCCTCATCCTGTGCTGTAAATGTCTTTGAGTCAATGAGCCATGGTGATTCTTACTTGGGGACAGTCCCAAAGGTACGGACAGCTTCTCATACCTCACTCAGTTTGGTTGAATTTAGAGTGCTAATGTTGGTGTACTACTGGGCCATATTAAATCACAGTCATGCCAGATTGCGTCTTCATCTGAAAGTAACTTGCACGGAGTGTTACCTGGATAAAAATATCAAAGCAGAAATAGCTGATGTTTCACCACTCTCAAGTCCAAAGGCAATAAAACTGATTATCATGCCTCTACTGCCATATTAGTCCAGATCTATTGGTTCAACTCAATTCAAGTCTGGGATCTTCCTGATCAATAAATGAGGTATCAACCAGGTCATGAGTGGTTTTCATATGATTGAATCCTCTGCCAAAAATTACCAATATATATAGCCAAGTGAACTCATTCAACATGTACGCCATAGTGACATTTTGATTCAATCTCCATTGCTTGTGAACTGTTTAAATTCAAGTGGAAAATCAACTGATGATCTTCACTGATTTAGAAACATAAAACATAAGATCACTAACTCATAGTAATTGGCAAATTTCATCTACATAACCATTATTGTTGACTATAATTGCTTTCCATCACTGTTCATACTTAAAATAATTTCTACCATAATGTAACAGTTCACTATCTACTTGACATAATTAAAAGACTGCTATTAATTGATGCTTTTTATAGCTACTCAATTATGAAAGTGCAGCTAGCAAACGTCAACCTTTATGTGGCATTTGTAATTCTTTACTGCAGTTTTTGCCACTATAGAATAGGCAAGATATTTCAATAAAAAAAGGGAAATACCTGAAATTAAGTTAGAGTCTTGGTGGTTTGCTTTTGCTCACCTTCAATTTACACCATGACACGCACAAAGGTAATTAAACTTGGGCACAATTTTAACAATGACACACTTATCTTGACCATGGGAACCAGAAATATGTACCACCTCACTGCCTCTTTTGTCCTGCTTGTCATCAACTGCAATTAAAATTTAAAGTGTTTGTAACATTCAGTTCTGTGATGGGAGAAGCTGCTCAGTGGGGAACCTCCCAACACCTGACAACATTGCATCTAAGAGTGAGCTAGAAAAGCATCTCTTGTTCAAACAGCTAGGCCCTGCAACATGGTCCAAATTTTCTTGCTCAACTCCATTGGAGTTAACATAAGGCTTATTGAGTGTACAAAGGCAGCACATGTGCATTTTCAAATTTAACTTGAAAAAATTACATGGATTTCACTTTATTCACACATGCATCACTGTTATTTGTTGAAACTAACTTAATCAGAGATCTAATTGTACTGGCATGCCTTATAGTTGGTGGGCATTAATGACTATGGGAGAATTAGGGATATTTCCTTTATTGGGGAAGAAACAATGTGTTTCTTTTTATTAACAGTTTATTGAACATTTATAATAGTGTCCAGTGTTGTACTTGCTACTCTGTACGATATGCTTGAACTTGTAAGTTCAACAGGTCTCCCTTCTATACATTGTAAAGGAGTTTGTCTATTATCACTGTCAGCTAGGATAATTGAAACATTCTAGGTGAATGGAAAATCCTTGAAGGACTCTGTCAGCCAACAGCCACATATGGACAGTGCTGAATACCAACCATCCTTTGGGCACCTCAGTCTCTTATCATGTGTAAAGAACACAGCTTTATAGTTTGGACTTTGGACTGAAATGGGAAAAATAGATACTGCTTTAAAAATGGGAAGTAAGTGTGCAAAGTTTGATTCCAACATGTGGAAACAAGTGAATTTAAGTGATGCATATGAGACAATGTTACTTTTTATGGCACACTATATCCAGGAAAACTGGTACCATCTGTTGTGGGTGAAAGGGAGCTCAACATAGTAACAGCTTTCTGATTGTTATGGGTATAGCTTAAAACAGATCCTGTGATTGAAATGCAGACAGAAACTTCCATGAGCTGCAGCAACATTTCCCTGTCCCTGTCTTAGCTGAGTGCTCTCACTCCCTGTCAAAAGAGCAGGAGAAACGACATTCAGAGGCATTGAAGAAAGAATTATAAAATATAAAGGAAAAGGAAAAACCCTGGGTCCATCTAATCTACCACTGAAGTAAAACTGCCCATCGCTTTGCAGACAACATTGTTCCATTATTGATAAGAAGCGAGAGGATATTGACGTCATCTTATTCTACTTTTGGGGTCTGGACTTGTGATACAGAACAGCTTTTTTCACCAACCATATTTTCTTCTCTGAAACCATAGAGATTTATGTCAAAGTGTCTGTCATTTTTGTTATTCATGAATAAGTAGGCAACGAGGTAAACGCGGTATAGATTAAATTTAGTAGTAGTAATTTAGTAATTAATCATTTGCCTTCCTTATTATTTTGTCAAACATAACTATAAAATTAAAGATACTTTTCTTGTTCATGACAAAACCTGGTCTGTATTAGTTTTGGGCTTTAACTTGCAGTCAGTCAGGTAAATTGATTATGGCGGTTTAACTAGATTCACGCACATCTGTCACAGTTCGTGGAATAGCGGGGCTCGATTATCAGCACGCTCTTCCCATTTGAATTTTGACACTGACTGACTGCTCCAATGCCACATCCCCATCATCCTCTGGATGCCAAGTCTTTCCTACTTCATCTTATACCCTTCCCACATCTTCTATCCTCCCCAGGATCCTTCCTGTGCTCCATTATATGGACACCAACCTTTTAATTTCAACCAGCCCATCTCACCTCAAATAACCTGACTCACCCTTTACAGTTCTGAGCATTTGTGCAAACTGCTATTCTCCTGCTCTGCACCTATTTCCTGCAGAGTTCAACAAGGGAAACCACTAACCTTAAACACTACTGTACAAAGCAGGGTTGGCGTACTTGAATTGTGTACCATAAAATCGTTTGCATTGTTGCCTTTATCTTGAAATTGAGGACATTTGTGTCCATTGCACACAAATGTTTTACAAGGATGAGCCCTCAACTGGCCTGTCTGAGGCCCAATATGCCATGAACATGCCAGTAACTTAATCTCTGCATCCCACCTGAATTAAGTGACCCTACTTGCCACATGTCCCACTCTTCTGGGTTTTTATAAATCTGTGCCATTTTACGGGAACAATTGTGATATCGGCTTCCTCAAAGTGAGAAAGTTGTTCTCATCGATCAATGAAAGCTAATAGACTTTGTTTATTTTGCTGGAACTGCATGCACATTAATACCAAACATATGGCATGTCCTTACACATTAATGCAAGCAGAAGATAAGCAGAATGTAAAGGATTACAGTAACATTGGCTCACTGACCCATTCCGTAGCAAATTAACATAGAAACAGATGCTGGGCAGATGCATTAATAACACCCCAGGCTACTGTTTTCCCTTGGCATCCTCCTTGTTGTAAACAGCTCCACACACAACAACAAATTGCTTTATCGTACAAGTTAACCTTTTCTTTCCATAAACCCTAGCAATAGAAACTTATCCTACTCTGTTAGATATTCTTTCTTAATAAACCTTTCCTCTCAATTATTAATACTCAAGCATGACTGCTATGACACATCAATAAAGAGTGAAAATGAGAGGCACAGTTAGTTACAATTCTCAACTTTTATCTCTCAAAATGATCTTGCCGGTGAGATGAAAAGCTCTTGGCTCTGCCAGCTGCAAAGGATGAACATGAGTTTAGACAGTCTTAATTAAATCAACAGTGGTTGCAGTCCCATTGCTCAATGATATTCCCAAAGTGGCATGAAAGTGAGATAACCTCACACAGTCAGGATGTAAGATCATATTTCCCTACCCAGTGTTAAGGCAGATGAACCAGAACATGGCCCATCTTCCACATACATCAAGCAAAATGGGCTGACAGCACTGGATTTTCACATCAACATTCATTTAACATGCAAGTCAAGGTTCTACGCTGAATGAGGTTTGCAGGCAAAACCCTGACAAAGACGACAGGATTATGGTAAAGTCAGCACCTAGAATTAAAGGGATACATTCAAATTCAAACCAGTCATACTGCAGACAAAACTACTTTTCAGCTTAAAACCTGAATGGGATGTAAGATGTATTGGGCAGGAGCTAGTGGAGAAAAAATACAGTGGAAGGAAACAGGAAGTAGATAAATGTCTAAATCACTTTCTTGATAGCTGGCAAAATCAAAGTGTTGCTGCAAGAGGCAGGTACAAGAAGGGTTATCTTGTTAACCCCTCAAAAGTAATCTCCCCAAAGAACAACTGGACAAAATGCCAATTAGGAGGCGACTAATAAGTTCACTAAAGTGTGACCCTATCACATGACGCAGGAAAAGATGCACAAGGAACACCTGAACGAAGTTGCCATGCTAAGTCAATGCAATAGATGAATACCAACTAAAGGCAGAGTAAGCTCAAAGGCTGAGTTGCTTTCCCCTTTGTATGATTTAACAGAAGGTCATTCCAGTTTATATGCCACAGTAAAGTATTGCAGTCAACCTGGTAGCAAGTACTAGTGGGACTCTCAAGTCCTCCTTAATCAGCTCTTTCATTACTAATTACTTGAGTTAACTTTGCACTGCTGAAGGTGCAGTCATATACTGGCACCCATAGCTGAAGTGAAAGTTGGACACATTGTTATTGTTGTGTGCTTCTTCCAGGTGACACGTCAAATCTATTACTTGGTTTACATAATGACAAGATGATACATAAAAGAAAGGAACAGACCTAACCTGAAAGATGATGAGATAATAACAGCTTTTATTAGAAGGAGTTAGACTTGAAAGCCTTCCCCAAGGTAAAGACTAGGATCATGCTACGCTTACATCTTAAAATCAGTTCTAATTGACTCCAACAAAGACATAAGCACAACCACACAAAAGTCACACAGACAGCCTTGCAATACAAATGCAATTTGAGGATTTTATGTTGAGCCAGCAGTCTAACATTTGTTTTGTCCTAACAAATCAGAAGGAACTGATTTTACACATTTTGACAAAACAAACTGGAGGATGACCTAGATACGGGACACTGGAAGTCAGCACTATTCCATGTAAAAGTTAGTGTTTTATCGGTCACCTATGAATTTGTCCATATCATTTAGGATAATTAAGCTGTCAGGTACCTCAGGTTTTAGAATCTTCAATTAGCTTTGAGTTTTTCTTTTAAAGGAGAATTACCGGGATGGTCTCCAAATTAAAAATATCACAATAGTGAATTAAACTATTTTATTGGATAGTAAAACATTCTTTATTTCTTGGAGTTAAAAATCTCAAGCTTAGCACATGTGATGGCAAAAGATGGCAAAGCTAAATGGTAACACTCATGACGTTCAGATTGACACTGGAAAAGAAAAGGTGAAAACAGATGCAAACTCCACAGGTACTTTGACACAGGATAAGATAAAGTGCACATGTCTCACAAGGAAGACAATCATTTACACTGTTGTTGTATGTCACAGTTATTACTATAAACATTAACATCTTTGCTCTGATCTCCTCTATTGCATAAATTTCTCACTACGCATGGACAATACATTAAATTTTACTATAGGACTGAATGTTTGTACAACAATTACAGACCCACAACTGGGCTACAGAAGATAGAGGTGTATGTAGTGTTTCCTTTAAAAAATGCTTTATTCTCAGGACGTAGGCACTGCCAATGAAGCTACATTATTGTTCCACTTCAGACAACTTCAGAAAACAATCATGTAGTGTGGGAGTGGAGTCACAAGAAGGTCAAACCAGACAGGACCAAAGTTTCTTTTCCTGTAGGACATTAGTAAACAAGTTTCTGTCTTTATTTATTTCTTACACAAACCTGTCATTACTGGGATTATTAAATTAAATTGTAAAACTTGACACAAAACAATAATAGCTGTACTACGTACCCAGATCCTTCATGTATGGGGGAGGCGATGGCCTCATGGTGTTATCAGACTGTTAATCCAGAGACCCAGATGGGGAGTGGGTTCAAATCCTGCCTTGGCAGATGGTGGAATTTGAATTCAATAAATATCTGGGATTCAGAATCCAATGATAACCGTGAATTTGTTGTCGATTGTCAGGAAAATCTATCTGTTTCACTAATGTCCTTTAGGGAAGGAAACTGCCATCCTTTCCTGGTCTGGCCTACAGGTGACTCTAGACCCATAGCATTGCGGTTGACTCTGAAGTGCCCTCTGGGCAATTAGGGATGGGCAATAAATGCTGCCTAGCCAGTGACACCCTCATTCCATAAATGAATAAAGAAAAACAACATAATTGAGCCACCAAATCTCACTTGTTGAGTCGAAGTGAATCAGATGCCAATCAAGTTTTCCTTAACCCTCCTGCTCCTCCTCTAAAAGGCTGATGACAGGCACAGAAAGGGAAGTTTTTTTTTGTTTCTATCCTCTTGCTGGTTATAGTGAAAGTACTCAGCCCTTTCATAACAAATCTCTGAGTTTAACTTCCAGCCAACATCCAAGCATGTGAGGTATATGAACAAAACCTCAAAGTTATATTTGATTGGCCTGCCAATTATGGTCCTCAACTTTCACCAACCTAAATGTGCCATAAATTCTTTGCCAACAATTTAGACCTGTCGAAACTGTGATCATCCAATTACCATAGGCAAACTTTTTAGACTATGTCACTTATCAGCAAGATTGCCAATAACAAAAAGCATCCAAACCCAGAAACTGAGTATTTATTTTTTCATTACCAATAATCAGATTGAAACAGCATGACAATTTAATGAGAAGTAAATGGTAGTATTTACAATGACAAAGGCCACGTCAACAGCTGGAATGAGCCATTGCCTGGAGCACCAACTTATTCACCTAGTGGCCAAAAAAATAAATTGAATTTCATCCTGTCAAACAAAGAGCTTTATTTTATTCTGCAATTTGGAACTACATCAAAGCTCTCGTTTTGCATTTTAAAAATATTCTCTGCCTTTAAAGTTGAGATTGCTCTCCGAGACAAACATAGCTGCCAACACCTAAAATCAATAATATTGTCGAATTTAAAATGAGTAGCAAAATGACAGAAATTATGAAATTAACAGCCTTGAAAATTGCACTTCACAACTATTTCAATTATTGATTTCCACGATAAATCTGCACAAAAGAATGCTCTGTATCTTGATTCTCTGTGTTGGAATTGCATTACTTATCCCTTGACTGATAACAAAAAACACCAGCTAGAAAAGAACACATCAGATAGTATTGCCAAGCTATATTGACAGTGGAGAAGAAGGGATGGACAAAGCAGAGTTAACAGAAAGTAATTGAGGGTCTGGGATTGGTTTGAGAGCAAAGAACACAATTTATATTCTGAGAATAGAGGTCTGGAAAAGAGTTCCAAGTTGAATAAATGGGAGAAATGGAACTACTTCAACATGAACTAGGAGAGTGGAAGAAAGATTCTAATTTAAAATAAAACTTTGGAACAGGAGAAGGCAGATTTTTAGGCTGAAATGTATGTAAATATACAACTAAGATTAAAATGGCCAGTTGCGATGATGACATACATGGATGCAAAGTACGTCCATGAGTATCCTAAGCTTCAGATGGTACTTAAGGGCCAAGATTACGTAACTGCGTCAAAAAGACAACGTTCACACATTGAAACTACTTACACTTTAAGTTACAAGCAAAGAGGCTGAAACTTCGCCACATATCTCACCACACAGAAAAGCAAAGACTTTCCCTTGTCAGACAATCGTTTTTGATAGATTGATATCTTTACATAAGTAATTGCAAGCAAAGATTAAATGGGACCAGGTGAGCTATTTTTAAACACAGTAGCAGGGAATGATGTTACTATTTGTCATGACCTGACTTTATGATTCAGAATAATTGGAAGTTTTTCAGCTGTCCTAACATTACAATATTTTGAAGTCCTTGCTAAGGGGATCAAGGAAAAGGATGGGAATATCCACTATGTATTTTTCTTTTCTGCTTTCCTCATTTTTTAAATGAATTTTGTGCCATTCAATGCAACAGCTATTAAAACCAATACAAATTTTTTTCAATGCAAATTTTCTTTAAAATCAGATTGTGACTTTAATTCATCATATCTCAGATTAAAATGGTTAGTAGTGAGTCAGGTTGTTGAGTTGACCATAATTTAAAAGGTCAGTCAATAGGAAGAATGAGAAGTATTATTGCAAGTCATTGACTGTTATTGATATCACACTTAGTTCTTTTAAGATTTATTTCCATTTATATCTTGATAGTTTCTCAAATATTGACTTTAATCCCTCTGACTTGCTTATGTGTGCTTTATGCATTCCAATACATTCCCAACTGCCACTACTCCAGTCTCAGAATCAGAACGTGAGTCCTGACGAAGTTGTGTGATTAAATCTTAAAAGGTTCTTGTTTATTTTAGAAATTGTGAAAGTTATGACAAGAAATTCCAAAATTCAAAACATTATTCACATATAGCTTATTTTGGTAAACGCACCTTAAACATAAAAATTTCAGATCTGGGTATATTTTAAATCTAGATTTCTGTATTATAAACTGCTGAAGTTTTGACCCAAAATAATTTCACATTCAACCTTAATCCTGAAGGTTTCTTTACAAATTTTCCCCACAAAAATGTTTTTGATGACTAGGAGCACCATGTCTTAAATTGAAACATGTAAAGGGAAATATGTAAATCAAAGTTTCTTCAAGGTGAATTGGACCTTTTCCCTTTTCTCTAAGTATCACTGGGATATAAAGACTCAATAAAGGCTCACGGTACAACAAACTACATCAAAACATGTGGCAAACTGGGGTGGGTAATCACAAAGCATTACAGCACAGTAGACAACAGACAACAAACTATATTTGAAACTGCTGATTTAAGCTCAGTTGAAATTGGAAACCCTCCAGGGGACATGTAAAGGTGTACTGCTATCTCTTTAGCACATTAATTACCTCCCTAAGGTAGATACTTACTCCAGAATCTTTTGATAGTCCAATAACTCCTTGTGTATGAGTGAACTGAAACTACAGAAGAAAATATTCACGAAGAAAAATGGGAAAGGTTTCTGTTAAACAGATAATATGCAAGGGCACACAGAAAAGGAGCAAAATCCAATTCCAGGGTTGCGCTGTTCATTGCCCTAAAATTCATTGTTTCACATATAAGTCCCTATTTTATTAGGGAATGATTTTTGGTATCCATTTAGCGGTTTCAAACACCTGTTATTATTTTGACATATTGCTGAAAATTCATTTGTTAATTACTATGAGAAATAAATCTCCATTTTTCATTCTTTCGCTGTTCATTGGATTTTTCTGAAACGTATCTCCTATGATAATGAGGACTCCCTGAAGACTTACCTGAATAAATAAAGCATTTAGAAAAACATTGAATACTCTTCTATTTCAATATATTGATCATGTGGAATGCCATGAAACATGGTAAAACAGCAATTGTGCATTTCCATAAGCAGCTATTATAATGCATCAAATGGGGTGGCACAGTGGCTTAGCAGTTAGCACTGCTGCCTCACAGTGTCAGGGACCCAGGTTCGGTTCCACCCTTGGGCGACTGTCTGTGTGGAGTTTACACGTTCTCCCTGTGTCTGCGTGGGTTTCCTCCAGGTGCTCTGGTTTCCTCCCACAGTCCAAAGACATGTAGGCTAGGTGGATTGGCCATGCTAAATAGCCTGAGGTGTTCAGGGATGTGCAGATTAGGTGGGTTATATGGAGATGGGTCTGGGTGGAATGCTGTGATGGTCAGTGTGGACTTGTTGGGCTGAAGGCCCTGTTTCCACACTGTAAAGATTATATTCTATGGTTACCAAGCACACACTTTTCCATTTACATGATGAACTAAACAGGCTTTTCCCATAATTCACTGTTAGTTAGCTTATAATTTATTTATTTCTAATGTTTTTCTTCGACATCTTTCATGCCACACATAGTACTCCAACTGAGAAAAACATCAGGTAAGCTTGGGTCTCAACTTTTAAGTGCACCTGTTTCCTGATCTTTAGCGATAATATTCACAATACTAAAGATAACCTGCCTGTCTACAGTTTGAAAGCAAACATTAAAGCTTCTTTCATGCATAAGTCTCATGTCTCTTCACCATGTCTCTCCAGACTTCCGTTACTCCTAAATTGTCTGATTGTAGTTGAGAAGCAGTATGATCAGAAGATTCCTCCAGTTAAAGACTGAGAAGACTGTAGCCTTTGTTTTTGAGCCCGACTTCAAAATTCATTCCATAGCTACTGACTTTATCCCTCCCCCAGACATCAGCCTGAGGCTAAACCAGGTATATTGATGAACTTTCAACTGTATATTTGGACCATCATGAAGTCCACCTACTTTCAATCCTGGAACATCGCCTGACTCTGCCCCTACCTGATCTCTTCTGACGCTTAAACATTCCTTCATGCTTCTGTTACCTTTAGATTTGACATTCTGATTGACTTTGGATAGTCTCTCACATTCTATCCTCCATAAATCAGGCCCCTTTAAATCTCTACTGTCTATTTTGTAATTCTCACCAATTCCATTCACTATTCACGTCTGAGCTTGCTGATCCACCTTGGCTTCCACACTCAAGAAACAACTCAATTTTCAAATTCTCATCCTTGCTTTCAAATTCCTCTAACCCTACTTCCTCTCCATCTCAAGATTCACCTCCAACCCGAGAATCCCCAGTTTTGATTATTACAACACTGGCAGCAAATTATCAGTTGTCTGACCTCTAAGGTTCTGCAATTTCCTGTACAAACCTCTCTGTCTTTCTAATTCACTTTTCACCTTCAAGACTCTCCTTAAAATTCCTTAGATTGTCTGCTCTAATACTTCCTAATTTAGCTGCTGTTGTCATTTTATTTTATAATACCTCCTTAAAGCGCCTTGGGATGTTTTATGCTAAAAGGGGCAATGTAATTGCAAGTTACTGTTATTGATTTCCCAATTTAAGATTGTTTTAGTTAATTTCCTTATTAGGTATGAAAAGACATTATGCAGCAATTGGTCAGGATCTGGAATGTACTACCTCAGAGTCTGGTGGAGGCAATAGTGCCTTTCAAGAAGCATTTAGATAGGCACATGAAGAGCAACATTTCCAGAGCTAAGGAAAATGGCAGGGGAGTGGGACTAGCTGAGGTGCTCTTGAAAAGAGCTGGCATAACCACAATGACCCAAAAAGCCTTCTAATATGCTGGAATCATCTAGTATTCTGTGAAAAAGCCTACCAGTTGTAGAATTGCATGTTGACAACTGTATAAACACTTGCTGAATTGTCAGGTATCAAGGTGAAGAAGACAGTTGTCAGCAGGTTTTAGAAATATGAGGTGTGTAGAAGTTGGCAACAACAACTCCACTGGAAGTTCCTATTTATGCAATTCTACCTCCCTTCATTAGGTGAAAGGAGATGGCATGAGAGACAGATGACCAACTCACCCTACAGCCTTGAGGCAGCATGCATCTAGTTGCTGCAAAACCTGAAACAGGACACACTTGTCATATTCCAGGGATCATAATATGTTTATATAAACTACTAAAGAAGAATTATAACTCCTTGTTAGATTATTAACTTCTGTGGCAGTTCTAACACTCCTGTCCTAATAAGTATTCCATTGGAGTTGCTGATCTGTTAATTAATACACAACTTGCAATCGTAACAAGTCTCGGCAGTATGTGATACCGACAGCAACTCCAGAAGGTGATCACAACCGTATGATATTACATGCTTATATTGGGAACCATGCCATCTGACTAGTTAACTTTTAACTGAAGATTGCTGGTACCAGATTTATCTGTAGAAAAGACTGTGAGAATGACAGCAATAGATTGGAATGGAGAGTAAAGTTGTATATTACCAGTCTTGAATACAACAGGACTTATATAAAAAGGTAAAGGTAAGGTAGCCATAGTCTTAACAGGCAATTAGGCTTCTCTCATTACAGCAAGACATCTGGTGAGCGTGCAAGCTGAAGTCATCATGTTTCAGCTGGGGGAGAGATTGAGAAGGACAGCCCGTCATAGTAACCTCATCCAGTGCAGGAATTGAACTCATATTGTTGGTATCATGCAGCATATGAACCAGCTGTCCAGCGAACTGAGCTATCTGGCCTCCTGTAGGACTTTTATATATACATTAAAAAGTATGAATCATATCGTGTTTAAATATTAAGCACATCTTTCCTTCAAAGTACTGATCTTCTCACGTATTCCAAACTCTTTTGTTTTAAGTATTCTCAGCAAGTCTTTGTACTTTTATGTCTTTTATACATTAACTTGAATATGATTTCCTAATTTAACTTAAGTTCAACACTAAAGGTTTTTTACATATACATTAAGAGAAGGAGAGTAATTTGAGACCACTAATAACAGATGCAGATAATATTGTAATTTTTAATCAGAAAAAAAATCTAGATTTGCAAATTAGCAATTCTAAAAAATTATTTTATGGGATGTGGGCATCACTAACAAGGCTAGCATTTGTGCTCATCCCTAATTGCTTTTGAAAAGGCAGTTAAGGATCAACCATGTTGTTTGGGTCTACAATCACATGCAAGCCACACCAAGTAAAGATGGCAGATTGCCCTCTCTAAAGGGCATTAATTAACCAGATGGGTTTATTAAAACAATCAAGAACAATTATCATGGTCATTACTGAGATGCTGAAAGCACATCTCTGATTGGCCCACAGCTTTTGGTAACCTGACACACTCGCGTCAAAGTGACTGATAGGAAAAGAAATATGCCTACACCTTGCTTAACAGTTCTAAATAAACAGATAGATGTGCAAAAAAACAGTTAACTATCTCACCAGTGTGCGCAGTGGGAACACTACCACCTGTAAGTTCCCCTCCGAGCCACTAACCATCTTGGCTTGGAAATACATCACCGTTCCTTCAGCGTCTCTGAGTCAAAATCCTGGAATTCCCTCCCTATCGTAGGTCTACCTAAAGCACATGGACTGCAGTGGTTCAAGACGGCATCTCACTACTACTTTCTCAGGACGAGGGACAGCCAGCAACGCCCATATCTCACAAGAGAATTTTAAAAAAGTATGTTAGTCTCCACCTCTCCCTTGGCCAATTATGAGAAACTCCTGGCTTTGGATTCTGAAATTGTATCCTTGAATCTGAAATCTTCCAATACTCAACTAATACTTAATACTGAAGTAGCTTACAACAGATAAATTAAGTGATTAAAGAGCCATTTAGCCTAACATCTGTTGTGGAGAAGTTCCTAGAATCAGTTTAGAACAGTGACTGGCTAGTTGAAAGAATGTAAGCTGACCAGTGGGAACCAGTATAGATTTGTAAAGAATAAGACATGTCCAACAAACCTAGGTGTACATTGCTAAAAAAAAGACATAAGTTGGCAAAACTTTTCATCTTGAACACATCTGGGCAATTCACAAGTAGTAGCTGAAGATGCCACTTGTCAAAAGGACAGCACTGATTGGTAGAGGCATTGTCATGGAGATGGACAGTTAAACAAAGCTGGGCAGTTAACTGGCAGTCATCATTAACTGGTACATTCTCCAAGGCAACACCTTATAAAGTTCATTTGTCAAACAATCAGTCCTCTTCTTTTACACATTATAAACATCGATGAGTGTAACATGAATGGGTTTGACTTTTTTTTCAATAATACTTGGGTTCCATGCTAACAAATGACTTTGTGTATCCTGAGTTTATATGCCGAAGGTGAAGAAGAATTAACATAGAAGACTAGATTCTGTTCATATTATTGGTATGAACTTCCAGAAGCATTTAACAATGTTACACCTGATTGTTACCAAAATGAGTGTGAATGGAGTTGAAAATAGTTTATTGAAGTCGACAGGAATTAGTTATGAGGTAGTTAACAGATAGCAAGGTTAACAGGTATATAATCCCATTGGTTTTGTAATTGGAGGTTATCCCTCAGGATCTGTATTAGAACCATAGCTTATCAAATGACCTCAATTGAGTAACAGACAGTTGAATATCCAAGTTTTCTGATGATAATAATTATAGGACAGTGACCATAATGGGGAGAGATGGTGGTCAGTGGCAAGGGTAAGGGTGTGGCTTTTAGCAACCACCCCTGCTCAATTCCTATCTATCGATCAGACAGAAAGTATTGGGCCATGAGGGATCACCCCCCCCCCATTACAGGCCACTAGCAAACGTCCAACAGGACATGCTGAGTGGCCTTCCAAAGACATAGGATACACATATATAAAGGCTTCCACTGAATCCCTAAGTTATCAATAAATTAAGGTGGACTCAGGGACATGCGATGAGTAACTGGCTCGTTAATGAATCAACATGTTTCAGATAAACAAAATGTATTCAAGTAACTTGCAAGTATCCAAATCAAGTACAACTGCTTTTTGCTTTAGGGTGAGGCAATGGTGTGGAGGTAATGTCACCAGCCTCGCAATGTAGAGTACCTGCACCAGTATCCTGGAGACCTGAGTTCAAATCCCACTATAACAGATAGTGAATTAACTAAAATCTGGAATTTAAAAGATATTTGTATAGGTACATGAATAGGAAAGGTTTGGAGGGAAATGGGTCAGGTACAGGCAGGTTGGACTAGTTTACTTTGGGATTATGTTCGGCATGGACTGGTTGGACCAAAGAGTCTGTTTCTGTGCTGTATGACTCTAAAAGCTATCTGATGGCTATGTAGCAATTACTGTAAAATCCTATCAAGATTTTATACAAGGTACAACTGCCTATTCTCCTTACTTCTCTAGCACCCTCCTCTCCCAAAGGCAACAGGCAAATAGAACTTCAGTGTCAGTCTACTGTTGATGCGTCGAGAAATGGTAGAGTTAGTCATGTGCTTTGCAGGTTGAATGTCTTAATAGCAAACACTGGCAAAGATTCCTCAGTTTTTGTTATGTTCTCTAAGCGCATAAGAAGAGAAATGAGAGACAGGGCTGTCCCAGTAAGGGATGGGGGAAATTTACATGGATTGTAATTTTCTCAAATTATTTTTTACTACCTAATAACTCATTGTTATCAAGATATTATAGCAAGCAAATGCCCGCACAATAGTATCACAAATTTAGAGTGTCAAGAAATACATTTATTCACAATTGTATTTTATAATACAGTATTGACCGGGCACGATTGAGTAAATTATTGTATGGTTGCACAGTGATTCTCAATACCGATTCACCAGGCTGCACTTTTATGTTATATTAGAGGTTCATTGAATGGAGGTTTGGTTTATTTCTTAAAACATAAAACAGCATTACCAGAATGATGCATAGCAAAAATTTCCTTTCGTCACTCTACAGCAACACAAGCACATGCAATGTCACTTATTGTTAAAATGGAAGAGACCATACATAAACTTTAAGATAGCTTAAATTATCTGTTTCTTCAAATGTGTCACTCAAAATATGAATTTATAATGTCATCAGCTGGATTTCTATAGTGTTCTTTTAAAAGATTCCTTGAAAATATAATTTACTTGAACAAACATTTTTCAAAGCAAATGACACAGGCCAATAATAGCTAACATGCTGCATTTGTGAAGAATACAAACTATTTGACAGTTTAAAGGCCGCTCAGGGAGCGATCTCAAGACTTAGCTCTTGAGGGTAAATAAACTACTGGACTTTTAACTCACAAGGAGAAAATATGCCAATGACCGGAATGGAAACAGCTGTCTGCCGCTCTCTTTTTCTTTGAAATAATCACATTAATGCTGAGCTGTTGATTTGAAGGTCCATCAGAAGTCTCCGTTGCCACATTGAAAATCAACTCTGCGAAAACTGCTGAGTGACTGCTCCAGTAAGAAATTCTAGTACCAGTTACGAATGCAGGGACCCTTCAGTTGAAAATAAAATTCTGGACTGTGTGTGAATCCTTCTTCCCGACCTTACTTGTTACTTGGCCTAGTTTTAAGATCTGATATCCTGCAAATTTTACTGCATTTTTTGGTGTGTGTGTGTGTGTGTGTGTGTGTGTGTGTGTGTGTGTGTGTGTGTGTGTGTGTGTGTGTGTGTGTATTCACATCAGTGAAAATGAAACACTCTACTCTACAAGATAGTGCACCTAAGGGCCAATCAGATGTGATGCAATTGTATGCAGCTCCCTGGTAAACTCTGAGTTGTATCTCATGATCAGTGTGTCAGTATATCTTTAAGAGATATAATATCATCATTGTATCATCACATGTGCCTTAAGGAAATAAAAATTTGATACTCCACCTTACCTTGGTTCACTTGGAGATCAGTACTCTACTGGAAGCATGTTTTTCTCTCATAAACCAACAGCTTAAAACTAGCTCAGACATTTATGTGAGTGAGGAATATAACTGACACCAGTAAGTATGAAGAACAGAAAAAACATCAGGTATCAATTGCAATTATTGTTGGAAGATTCTGCAGCCTCAGTAGGGCCTATAAATATGGAAGAAGACTCGAGCTTGACAGGTTGATATTTTGAATGACAGATTTAAATGTCACAAATTAGTAGGTGGTACTGTTTATGCAGAACATTGAGTTGGAGAATCAAGATTATCACAAAGTCAAACTGCAATAATTTTGACATTTATGTTTTTATTGTAAATGGTGATTAAGTCAAAATAAATAATTCAAACTTAATAACTGTGATTTACTATCAATCGATATAATTCTCCTTTGCCCATTCCCTATCTCCAACATGTTATCTCCAAATCAAAAGAAGGGACATCTGGATGGGAAACTACATATTTGGTTCAGGTGTCAAAAGTCATTTAAAATTAATGACATACTTTACAGTAATGAGGGATTATAAGTGCAATGCCTCACTCCTGAGAATCGAGATTGACATTCCATTCTTTGAGGATTATCTGTTAAAATTGTTACATGAACATAATTGAACATGAGGGATTCAATTGTGGTCTGATAATTTACAGCTAAGGTCAGGTACAATCAATCATAAGATGTGCTGTACACTGTACATAATGCTTGTTCTCGCTAGCTGGTCATTGCTGACTTGGGAGTTCATTAGCTCAGTTGGCTAGATGGCAGTACAAGGCCAACAGCATAGGTTCATAACCCTGTACCAGCTGTCATCGTCCATAAAGGCCTGCCTGATCAATGCTTATGGAGTGGCTTCCCTCAAGCTATGCATAACAAATTGGCTTTCTCCAATTGAGAGAGACGTCTATGGTCATTTGTGGATTATGGCTCCTTATCTTACTTACCTCTCATTGTAACGAGCATTTGTACACACAGTCTGCCAGCTAATGATCAGAATTCTCAGCATCAGTAGAGTCAGTCATTCTTGTGTCCTCCACTATTATTGAATGCTGTTTAATATGAATTTACTGTAAACAATCTATCATTGCACTAACAGCTTTGTTGATAATTTTCAGACACTTTTTTTAAAAACATTTTCTTTTTGTATTTGGAACTGATGCAGCATATACGCCAGGTAGCGTAAGAGCAGCATGTTTCATTCCTTGATAGACAATGAACCAGTTGGGTTTTTATGAAAATCCGACATCTCCACAGTAACTTTAGTGATACTAGCATTTCAGTTACCAATAGCTTCAAGAAAAGTAAGGGAGAGTGAATATTACTGAGCCAATACCCGGCAGTGGCGTTTTGTTGAGACACACGTAAATCCAAGCTATCTTTTCCTCTGGCCAATCTATCATAAATTTCAAAGCTAACACAATAGGAGAAATTACTCATGTGATAATGGCACATGAATGCTTCAAAAGATTGTTCAGTATTCTGTCCTCCGTTATTTTAACGGATGATTGCAGGGTTAAAGTAATTTAATAATTGGATTAATTGCAGACCCCTTTTAAAATTTCAAGAAAAGGGAAGTCATGTGTTAACCTGCAATAACGTTCGAAAGTAATTGCTTGCATACGTTGCGTTTCTAATAATAAAAACATAATTTTCTAATATTGGAAATTAAACCTATTGCACAGAAGATTCAATGAAATGAGAACTAAACTCTGCATAACCACAGTTTGCAGAACTGCACGACTAGACCCTCTGGATCCTCTTAATTATTAATATCACTCCTCACGTTTCCCTGGAGGCAGAATATATAGGGTGAGGGCTTTCTCTTTGGGTTCTACACAGTAATGAAGAGAATCTCCAACATGGCACTAATAAACTGACTGAAAATCATTTTCAAAATTATAGACATAGCTCAATTCTGTAACACACTCACTAGCAGGACGATTGTCAACAACATAAATTGAATTAGCACTTAGTAGTAACTGTGAAAACATGGGCTCTGAATGCTTTAAATGAAGTAAAACCTTCATCATTCCAACACACTATTTCTACATCCTTGCCACAACTGGAAGTGCAGCGACAATCATGCTAAAATAAAGCCAGCTAACATAAGTACAGAAGGACCAGTCTTCTTGTTTCAACTAATGCATCTGAGACTAGCCTTGAAGAAAAGCAGACAACTCTCAGACATATTCCAGAACATTCCTCCAAGATCAACAATTTAAGTAGTTCATCATTACTATAAAACAGCCATGAAATTTCCTCGCAGAAATTCACTGAATTCCTAATGAAGTAGCGTCTGTGCCATTATGAAATCTCAGTTCCATCTCTTTTGGTGGCAAACATTAAGTACATTCAAATAAAAGCATAATACAGATGACATTAGAGATCTGAAGTACTGTAAAAACAGAAAGTGCTGGAGAAACCTGACAGGTCCAGTAGCCTCTGCAGAGACAGCAACAGAGTTAATATTTTACATCCAATGACTCTTCTTCATCTACAACCCCCACACCGTGTGTGGTTTGTAGGGGTTTGTAATCAGCAGAGCTAGCCTATTTTCATAATTAACAGTCACAGTCATTTTGCATTTCAATTTGTCTTTTGCACTCGGCACCTTCACCATCTGTTCCATCCGCTTCCCTTTCTACCCTTGTCAACAAACTAAAACCATCCTTTATCGGCCACCTCCCCTTCCGAAGAAGAGCTAAAACAGAAATTGCTGGAGAAACTCAGCAGCTCAGTATCTGTGGAGAGAAAGCCTGTGACCCTTCCTCAAAACTTGAAACGTTAACTTGGTTTTCTCCCCACAGATGCTGCTAGACCCGTTAAGATTCACCAGCACTTTGTGTTTTTGTTTGTTTCAGATCTACAACATCCACAGTTCTCTGTTTTATATCAAAGAAGAATTAACTCTGTTTCTGTCTCAAATGATGCTGCCGGAACTGCTGAGTTTTTCCAGCCCTTTCTCTCTATATATTGAATAAGTATATCTATCTGAAAATCCTAAAAAGTAATAACTGAGAAGATGTATACCTCGATTTCTGCCAATAGTGGAAGAAAGTAGGATCTGATAGACCAATAAATGTTGGAATCAGTATCTATAGGTGTGAAGTTTGAAAAGCACAGCAGGTCAGACAGCATCAGAGGAGCAGAAAAGTCAACACATTGGACTAAAACCTTTCATCAGGATTGGTCCTGCTCCTGCCTCTCAGATGCTGTCTAACCTGCTGTGCTTTTCCAGCTTCACACCTATAACTCTGACTTGCAGCATCTGCAGTCCTTAATGTCTCCAAATGTGAGAATCAGTCACCCAATGAATTTATTTAGCTGCTATAAAGACTCTCTAAATCTCGACCTTTCTGGTAAATAGCAAATATGCGGGTTAAAATGTTGGAACAGTTAAAATAATGGGCATGTATGCAAACTACAGCAGCTATGTAAACAACCTGAGACTAACCATTGTGTTGGAAGTCTTGCTCTGACTGAGGTCAGCTAACTCAACAAACCCAGTAATTCATCGATTCTTCAACTCTCAAACCTTGATGTAGTTATGTACTGAGCCATCCCAAACAATTTCCCACACAGATGTTACTTCTTTGCTGGACTGTAAAGCTAATATGGATAAGGAGTTGCATGATTACATGCAGCTTGTTGTCATGGTAACAGTAGGGTTTTCATTGGCACTGAGAGTCAATGTGAGACCTCTTGATTTAAATTTTGTGTTAACTAAATGAGGTGGGTGTACTTTGTTTTTGGTACCACAGAAAACTAAGAGCTATTAAAGGAATAAAGTGCTAATGGTTAAATTTGGTCCGATCTTTGTGTGGGCAAATACACGACTGTTGGCATTAATGCAGCTAATTCTTCAATTAGACATTCCCGGTGCTGAGCATTGTTCTGTTTGGAAAATCAAAAGCCCAGATCTTTAGTTTTCTGTTAATTTGTTTAAATATCAAGCTCTGCAAGCCTGTAATTTTCTGGCCAGCACTTCCTGCATAGTTCTTCATCAGTAAAATCCACTCAGGGAACAAATAATATATTTCAGCTGTCAATGTCTCATCAGGGATACACTTTCATTTCTGGTACTTTCTCCAAAGTGTGAAATATTCTACATCACTCATGTGACTCATAAGACACATAAGGTCATTGATCTCCTAAGCCATAAAAAGTGTCATTGAGGGCTCTTTGTTGGTTCACAGATCATGACAACACTGTACGCTGAATGCTTACCCATGACATCAAAACATCCCTGGCACAAGAACAAACACAAGCTGTGATGTCAGCTGGCCATGGCAGTTCAAACCAGAAGAATCACCAGTGCACGTGTCCCTGACAATACTATGCTCTGTGCACAGTGACGTGAGTATGGTGTATGTGTCCCTGACATGACCATACTCTGTGCACAGTAATGTGCACATCAGTGTATGTGTCCCTGACATGACCATACTCTGTGCACACTAATGTGAGCATCAGTGCACATGTCTCTGACATTACCACACGCTATGCACACTAATGTGAGCGTGGTGCATGTGTCTCTGACATCACTACACTCTGTGCGCAGTAACATGATCATGGTGCATGTGTCCCTGACATTACCACAGTCTGTGCACAGTAATGTGTGCATGGTGCATGTGTCCCTGACATTACCATGGTCTGCGCACAGTAATGTGTGCATGTGTCCCTGATATTACCACAGTCTGTGCACAGTAATTTGTGCATGGTGCATGTGTCCCTGACATTATCACAGTCTGTGCAAAGTAATTGTAGCATTGATGTATGTGTCACTGATAAGCTGCCAAAACAGGCTGGGGGTGAGGCAGAGGCAGAGGCGGGGGTTGATAAAGCAGAGCTTCCCTTCCATGGAAGGGACAAAGGCTGCTCCTGGGAGTGGGAGATGCCTGCACCCGGCACACAGAAATGGGGGCTGCAGGACCGAGCCAGTCTCTGTTCCTGAAAGGGGAGGGACAAAAGATCAGCACTGGAAGGACCCTCTTCTTCTGTGGTTTATTTCATAGAAAAATGGCCCAGAATTTGCTGTAACTGACCAATTAAAAGCTCTGGTGTTAGACTTGCCCACACCCTTTTAATCTCTATGGTGTTTTGTGTGACTTGAGTAAACAAGGCAAATAACTCCTGAATGCCAAATCAGACAGAATTCTAAAATTAACAGGATAAGAGTAAAACCGATGTCAAATCCAGTACAAAAAGAGAAACAAAGTACGCACAAGAATTGCACTAAAGGCAGAAGATATGGAAGCTTTGGAAAGAGTACAGAGAAGGTTCACCAGGATGTTGCCTGGTCTCCAGGACATTGACTATGAAGATAGGTTAAAAAGACTAGGATTGTCTCCACAGGAAGGACAGCGGCAGAGGGGAGACCTGATAGAGGTCTACAAAATTGAGAGACATAGGTTGGGTGGATAGTCAGAGGCTTTTTCCCAGGGCTGAAGTTTCAATTACAAGGGGGCACATGTTCAAGGTTAGAGGGGGAAGTTTAAGGGAGCTGTGCGAGGGAAATTTTTCACACAGAGAGTGGTAGCATCCTGGAATACACTACCAGAAGAGGTGGTGGAAGCACATTGAAGGCACTTAAGAGGCACCCAGATGGGTACATGAATAGAGGAATATGGATCGAAAAATGGCAGGTTTGTTTTTAGCTTAATTGGGGCATGATGGTCAGCACGGGCTTGGAGGGACAAAGGGCTTCTTCCTGCGCTGTACTTTTTCATTTGTTCAAAAACAGAGGAAAAAAATGAAACCACATTTTTTACAAAATCTGCAACAATTAATACTTGAAGGATTGAGAAGTCACAGGTGTAATGCTTATAGTGCCCAAGAGTTTGCTTGATAATAACATTTAACACATGGCAAAGGTGTATTTAGACCTGAAATGTCAACATACTGTGGTGAGTTTACTTCATTTTATGCACACGTGAACTTCATGCTTTTTGATGATTAAAATGGGGAGCCAGGCAGTGAAATATTGCTCTTGCAAAACTAACGCCACCTCTGACTGCAATTCCTCACGTTCTGCCTTTAATCACATATCTGCCATCAGTTGTTGCAATGAGTGGCCTTTCTCCTCAATGGAATTAACACACTTGGCACTGGATGGTGGATGGTTTGTACAAAACAATCATGGCCAGTTACAATTTGCTTCAAGCACCTACAAAAACAGTCATAAGGGAGGGAGTCAGAGAACCCACAGCTGCCCACTATTTCAGCCTAATGGTGTTCTCGGGTTTTCTAAGACATTGCCTTCCAGCAACAACATATAAGCTGAAACACAGGAGGAGTCAAATGCCTCTCATGTCAGTGACAGTTCGGCACTAGATAGTAACCACATACACAGAAGTTTGCAGGCAAGCAGCCAAAGAACTAATCCCACAGGAGTTTCTCTTCGTGCCTGTAGAATCTCATGCAGCTGGTCAGGTATTTGAATAAATACCCTAAAGCAGGAAATGTCTTACATTCAGGTCATCTCAAGAAGCAGCATGAAGGAATGCATCTTGAAAATAGAAAATACAATGAAAAAAGGCTATGTAAATCGATTTTGAAACAGGCAGTTAAAGAGAACATGCACCAACACACAATATACACTTAAATTCACTAATGCTCCTTAGATGCATCTTGCAAGCCCATAGCCATGACTAGAGGACAAGGACAGTAGACACATGGGAACAACAACACTTGTAAGGTCCCCTCCAAGACGCTCACCATCCTAACTCGACTATATCACTCTGCCTTCACTGTCACCGGGTCAAAATCCTAAAACTCCCTGCCTAATGGTACTGTGGTTGTTCCTACACCAAATAGACAACAACAATTAAAGAAGGCACATCACCACCGCCTTCTCAAGAGCAAACAAGGATGGGCAATGAATGCTGGTCCAGCCAGCATTCTCACATTCCTGAATTATTTTTTTAAAAAATCAGCAGAACGTTCACAGGTTCAATAAACAATAACTGTATTTCCCAAGGTTTCGGCTGATATGTTTCCAACCTTACTTACTGCTGGATATCATCAGAAATCCTGGCAAAATTCTACTCCGGCCACCTGCATATGTGTCTCACAGACTCTGTCGCTGGAAGCCAATAATTTAGTGAATGTAAATAATGTTGAAGCCTGTAATTTTTTCTTGCAGATTAGAAAGCCAGGTACATGTCATTAGAAGCTGTTCACACAGGTGCAAATTCCATTCATTCTGGGCAGGAAGAGGACCACCATCACATTAATGGAGTTAGCAGTTAAAATCAGCTTGGTTTCACGCTGCAAGAGCCAGACAGGATACTTACTCAGATCAGTGGTTTCCCATCAGAGAGCAGCTGGCAGTTACCATCCTCCCTCCTCCCCTCCCACTGGCAAAACAATCCTTTCCCAACAGAATGAGAAAATCAGCTAAAGCATTACCTCAGGATCAAACATATTAAAAGGAGAGCAGACATTGAACAAAGCATTCCTTCCTGGTAGTTTTATAAAGACCAATGATATATGCTAAGAAAGCAAGAACATTTACATGTAATCTTTTGTCTTTAATCATTGAGTGTTTAAAACACAAAAGGACATTCAAACCAATGAGTCTATGCCGACTCGCTGCAAGAGTAGTTTAGCCATTTCTATTTCCCCTGAAAACCTACATTTTTTCTCTTTTCAAGTGTTTATCCAATTTTCTTAAGAATTCTAGAATGGTTACACTAGGCAACCTGCTAACAAGAAGGTATCCGTTAGACACAGTCAACTATACATTTGTTCACCCCACAGACATATATAATTTCACCTATTATGGTACTTTCAAGAGGATGGTAAACAGTTCACATTTCTCAATTGTACTTCCATTCTTGTAGCTTGTGATCTCATGCCTTTGTTTGAGGTACTTATTTCCATCAGCTGTTACCAGAATGGCCATTTGCAAGTTCAATACCTGCGCTGGTTGATGTTACTGTGAAGGTTCCACCTTCTCAAATTTGCCTCTCACCTGAGGCATGGTGACCCTCAGGTTAAAACCACCACTGGTCATCTTTCCATAAAGAGAGAGCAGCCTTATGTTCCTCTGGGTCTGTAGCAATTTTACTTCAACAGAATAGATTTAGCAGTCACTTTTACATAATGATCTCAATATTCTGAAGAATTCAGGTGAAAATACAACTAATTCATCTGTGACTTAACATACATCATTGAAACTGCTGTAATTATATATTCATTCATTATTCATGCATTAGTACCATCCAGGGCAGAGGCAATTAATCACAGCAATAATTCTGTCACTTATCGGGTAAGTTCATTTCCATGAAGTGCACAATTTACAAATTACAATTTTGCTACCAAAACAAAATATAAAGACAAAGGCAATCATAGAATTTACAATACCAAAGGAAACCATTTATTTCCCTTGTACATGTTAAAATTTTTAATATGCTTCTTTATTATTCCTTTTGTATATTTACCACATGCATTTTTAAACCTCATTTTTACTATTTTATTACATTTTATTACATTTTTATTTAAATCTAGGTGATTGCCTTTAAGTCAATTTCTTTAAAACTGTGCCATAATTCATCTACCTTTAAATATCTCTGCAGACTACAACTTAATCTGATGTTTTTGCAACCAATTCATTAATTTATGCTCTGAAATCATTCCTTGGATTCCTCTTCATCATATTGATTTCCTAAGTGTTGTCACTTGTCTTGTTCGGTTCACATTAGGTTGTATCATTCCTCTACCCATCTTGACTACAATTATTTTCTTACCACACTCTACTTCTACTGTCCTACAAATCTTACCCTTAGTTTCCTTTGAGGCATTTGATTGTTCATGACATTTGCTCAATATGATAATAGACATCTTCTAATATTTGTTGACGCATTCATGGAATGTGGCTGGGCCAGTATTCATTGCCATGTTTAGATGGCCTTCAGAAGGTTGGGGTGACCTGCCTTCTTTAACTACCACAGTGTGTTTGATGTAGGTGAAATGACAATGCCATAAGGGAGGTGGGTCAAAGACTTTAACCCAACAACAACAAAGGAACAGGAATATATTTCCAAGTCAGGTTGGTGACAACTGGAATGGGAACATGAAGGTAGTAAATACCTATATATCTGCTATCCTTGTTCTCCTAGATGATAGTGGTCATGGGTTTTGAGGTGGTGTCTAAGGAGACTCGAATCTTGTATATGGTACACATTGCAGCCACTGAATGTTGGTGGTGGACGGAGTGAGTTTTTTTTTGCTGTAATGCCAATGAAGCATGCTGCTTTGTCCTGGATGGTGTCAAGTTTCTTGAGTGTTGTTGAAGCTGCAGCCAGGCATCCATTGTACTCCCGACTTAGTGGACAGGCTTTGAGGGTCAGGACATAAGTTACTCACAATACAATTCCTAACCTCTGACACACTCTTGTAGCTACAGTATTTACATAGCTAGTCCACTTCAGTGTCAGGTCAAGGATGTTGCTTTTTGGAGATTCAACAGTAGTAAAGCCATTAAATGTCAAGGAAAGATGGTTACTTAGAATTATAGAATCCCTACAGTGTCAAAGTAGACCAGTCAGTCCACACCGAGCCTCCAAAGAGTACCCTATCCAGACCCACCCTTTCTCGGTAATCCTGCATTGCCTATGACTAACCCACCTAGCCTGCACATCCCCAGACACTATGGGCAATTTAACACAGCCAATCCACCTAACCTGCACATTTTTGGTCTGCTGCAGGAAACCAGAACACCCAGATGGAAGGAGAACTTATAAAGTCCATACAGATAAGTAGCCCAAGGGTGGAATCAAACCCAGGTCCTTGGTGCTGTGAGGCAACAGTGCTAACCACTGAGCCACTGTGCCACTCGTGACCTAGACTTTTCTCCAAATTTAATAAACATTGCACTATGTCAGCAATCAGGTTGTTCTCAATAAATTTCTCTATCTCTCCTTAAAATATTATCATTTGGGAATACTTAGTTCAGAATCTTGCTCTAGCTGAGACCAATTTCTGACAAGGCTACAGCATTACATCCTTTCAAAGTTATTAATGCTTCTCTTTATAACATTATTTCTAATCATGTCACTTTGCAAATTCATATTTAAATGCTGCAATCTTAATCTATTCATGTCCTCCCAAAACATCTTCCTTTTTTACACTATCTTTAGAATAATTAGTTTTCTCTCTTCCCTCTCTCCTATATGATGCCAGTATATTTCTCCATTCTGCAATGTGTATCCTTGGAATCCTTGATCCTCTGGAACAAGGGCATCCACCTCCCCTTAACTGGGAAGTAGCTCACAGGGATTAACCTGCTAAGCAGCACACTGAGTGCCTGCCTCTCCCCTCTCCTGTTAAATTGGGATGTGGCCCTTAATTGGACATTAATTGCCAACTTAAGGGTGTCAATTGAGACATGGACAGGCGAACCATTCACATTTCCCCCACCTTTCAAAATCGCAGTGGGGTGGAGCAGGCTGGTCAGTTGTGGGCATGTCACCGATGTTATGGCCTGTTAATTTATCGGTAAACCTGCCTGCTTTCCCCATATGGATTGCCCCTAAAGTCGTGCCCTTAAAGTCCAGCTCGTCACTTTGAGTCCATCTAATTTTCCTTGATGTACATGGCTTGCAGAAACACCCATAATGTGTGAATGCAAATTGGGTTTGCAGAAGTAGCATCAAATCTGAAATGTATTCGCTGGTCTAAATTTCAAGCCAGGGGATCGCATTTAGAAACATAAAATGGTTACACCACCGGACAAGGCCATTCAGCTGAGCAATTCTGTGCTTAAGAGAAGTTTATTTAACTCCACACCCTGGTATTACCATGTAGCCTGCAAAGTTTTTCTCTTCAGATGCCTAAATAATTTCCTTCTGATTGAACTTAAAATGTCATTTCCCACCCAGTGTGAACGTGCAAAGTGTAGAGTGTTTGCTGGCAGAGAAAATGTATGCAGCCCTTCACCGTCTACGAGGGGTTTTGGAAGGACATGAAGTGTATCCATGGAGCAAGGAACTCAAATTCCTTGTAATCAATGGGTGTTATGAAAGATTCAGTTCTTTCAGGTTTTGTTTTGTACCCACACAAATTGGCAGCCCACTGTGTACACTAATAGATACTGAATACTGGACTGCTTCAAATTTAGTTTTGGGCAAGCTCCTGAATATGTTGGCAAGGCCTCGTAATTAACATTTTTAATTGGCTAGCGCAACTTGACATTTCATCAGCTTCCAGTTTACAAGTGTATGTAATTAACTCGTCACGATACAATTTGTTTGTTTGCCTTGCATCAATGGTTTCCATTTGGTGATTTGTTCCTTCACTGAACTTTATTGGAGAAGAAAGCTGTTTCTTTTTTCTGTGTAAGTCACCTCCTTCAGTTTGTATCACATTCATTTTCTCTTTAATTTTAGAGAAATGAAAATGTACATTTTTCAAAATTTTCAGACTGCTTGCCAAGACATTAGCTGTATATCATAGCCTTTTCTCATTCACTCAATCTGTGCAGGTACATTTAGTTGTAATCACAAGAGCCCAAAAAAAATAAATTTGAGAAACATGTCAACACAGTTTACATTATCCAATTGCTCTTGTTTATTTTTCTTAGTAGGGAACTCACATGGGATTAATGGTTTACAGTGTATTAAGCATTTGTGCTGAAGCTACCACAAATTGGTACCTGCCAACAGTTCCTCATTTTCTGTAACAATCTAATCCCTTGACGTTTATTTACACAAGTCATCAGCTACTCTTTTTCATCCGGGGTTTGCAACCAGCTGTTAAAATCTTTTAGGGCATCTAAACATTTGTCACATAGCAGTAGGGCAAACATACAACAATTGAGAGATGGACAAGCAAACCACCCAAGTCTCCTCCACCACTAGTAAGTTCATGGTGGAGTGGGCCCTTGGCACAGTTGTGGCCACATTGCCAGTGAAATAATCTGCTAATTTATGGTTACACCCACCCACTTTCCCATGCAGCAGGACAATTACAGTTGAAACCAATCACTTATGAAATTGAACATCAGAAGTTTACGCAGACCATTTTCTGTAATATCCTTCCTACCTGTTTAATACAAGTACATTTCTGTGCTAAGTCCAAATATTACTTGCTATTGCCCTCTTGTTTAAGGATCATCATTGGTCCTTGTTAATGAGCCTCCAGTTACCACGATAAATAAGTTGAAAAATGATTTTAACACCTAAGTTTTACCACATTAAAGTAATTAGATAAATATATGTTGTAGGGCTCTTGTAGTGCAATGGTATTATCCCACCTACGCCAGACATGTCATAACATAGTGAATAAAAGCAAAATACTACAGATACTGGAAATCTAACCAGTCACGGGCAATGCTGGGGAAATTCAGCAAATCTGGCAGCATTTGTGAAGACAGAAACAGAGTTAACATTTTACATCTTGTATGACACTTCTGAAATATTAACTGTCTTTCTCTCTCTGCAGATACTGCCAGACCTGTTGAGTTTCTCCAGCATTCACAAGAAATGTGTCATAACATATCTTAACAAGCTGATTAAAACAACTACAAATGCAAGTTGTTGTGAGATTCTCAAAAAGAAAGATACCACATCAGACACATCTGACTTCTAAGTGCAAAAATTTCAAAGTTACTTCCATCATCAAAGCCACAGAACCTTTACCTTTCAGTTTCTTTCAATCAAAGGGGTGTTTTATATCTTTTAGGGCAAGTAGATAGGGTGGTGAAGAAAACATTTGATATGTTTGCTTTTATTGGTCAGGGAATTGAGTACAAGAGTTAAGATGTCGTGTTGCAGTTTTATAAGACTTTGATTAGGCCACACTTAGAGTATGGCATTCAATGCTGGTCACCACATTAGAGGAAGGATGTGGAGGCTTTGGAGAGGGTGCAGAAGAGATTTACCAGAACTACAAGGACTGGCTAGAAAAACTCAGGTTGTTTTCTCCTGCGTAGCGGAAGCTGAGGGGAGACTTGATAGAAGTTGATAAAATTATGAGATGCATAGATAGGGTTGACAGTCAGAATCTTTTTTCCAGAGTTGAAATGTCTAAAACTAGGGGGCATGTGATTAAGGTGAAAGGGGGATAGTTCAAAGGAGATGCGAGGGGCAAGTTTTTTACACAGAAAGTGGTGAGAGTGTGGAATGCGCTGCTAGGGGTGGTGGTGGTGGAGGTAAATACTACAGGGGTGTTTAAGAGACTTTTCAATAAGTACATGAATATGCAAGGAATGGAGGGATATGGACCAAGGGCAGGCATCAGTTTAATTTGGCATCATATTCAGCACAACATCATGAGCCAAATGGCCCTTTCCTGTGCTATTCAGTTCCAAGCTCTATGGTCGTGTTCTAAATCTACAGACATAAAAATCAGAAATCCATTCTGGCAGTTTACAGCCCAATCTGCCTCCAAATACAGTCTCGAAATAGCACATATATGGCATCACCTTGGAAAGTGTACAGTCATAATGTCATCTTAACAATTTCCAACTTCTTTCACTCTGCTGTAGGAAACAGCCCATAACAACCAGAAGAGAACAATTTGGAAATGGGTTTCCCATCTTAGACAGCTAACCACATATAATGGAAGAAACTCGAGATCCTGGTGATCATAGAACATGTCAGCAACCAGGAAGTACTGAGTTTGTCATGAAATGACAGTCAATTATAAACTGTTTCTCCCTTCTAATCTGAAAATAATTTGTTTCAAAAAATTATAGCCTGAAGCATTTGACCTTGACAATAATTCTGCTGGTTTTCTTCATCTCTTTTATCTAATGTGCCAAAGGAATGCATGTCAAGCCCCATCACACCTTACCACGCTAGTGCACCACACTTCATCATTCACTTTCTCATTCTCAAGCACCAGATCAGAAATATCTAATAATAGAGATTTGCTTCCTGCCTCAATTAAATTCAGTACTGGAAATGCATTGTGCATAAAAATAATGATGCTGATGTGGCTGAACTTTACAGTTCACTTCAACATACAACACACCTGAAAATACTAAATAAAAATGGGGGAAACAGAGGGGAGGAAATAAATACACTAACTATCACCAGAGAAAAGGTGCAAGGAAATGGGGGCTAAAGACTGATAAGTCCCCTGATGGGATGAATCCTCAGAGATTAAGAGAAGTAGCTATAGAGATATTAGATGCAATGGTAGTAATCTTCCAAGAATCCTTAGATTCCCAGAAAAGTCCCATAGTATTGGGAAACTGCAATATAACACCTTTATTTGAAAAGAAAGGAGACAAACAACAAGTAATCATACAATATCGGGAAAGTACTAGGGTCTACTATAAAGGATGTTATTGCAAAGCATTTAGAAATACATAATATGATCAAGCAGAGTCAGCATAGCTTCACAAATGGGAAATGATGCCTGACAAATTTATTAGAATTCTCTGAAGAGGTAACAAGCAGGATAGATGAAGGGAAGCAGAGGATGTAATATATCTGGATTTCCAGATGGTAGTAAAGATACCACATATACTTAATAAGGTAAGAGCCCATCGTTTCAGAGGTAGTATATGAATAGAGGATTGGCTAAATAATACAAGACATTGAAATGGGATAAAAGGAGGCATTATCAGAATGGCAACCTGTAATTAATAGAATGTCTTAAAGATCAGTGCTGGGGCCACTATTATTTAGAATATATATTAATAAATTGGATAAGGAAAGTGAATGTTTGCAAATGACACAAAATTAGGTGGGAAGGCAAGTCATGAGGATGACACAAAGAGCGATACAGACTGGTTTTGAAAGTGGGCAAAGGTTTGTCAGATGGGACATAATTTGGAGAAATGGGACATTATTCATGATAGACAAGCTGTTTGTTACTTATATGGAGTAAGACTGCAGAAGACAATTGCACAAAGGGATTTGGGAGTCTACATGCATACTCACAAAAAGCTAGCATATAAGTTCAGTAGGCAATAGGAATGGCAAATGGAATGTTGAACTTTATTTCAAAATGAGTACAGCATAAAAGTAGGGAAGTCTTGCTAAAACTATAAAAGCCCCTTGTTAGACCACCGCTAGAATTTTCTCAACAGTTTTGGTCCCTTTATATAAAGATACCAGGAATGACAGGACTGTCTTATGAGGAGACATTGAATAGGCTTTGCCTGTACTCAATGGAGTTTGTAAGAATGAGAAACCACTTTATTGAAATATACAAGATTCTTAAGGGATTTGACTGGGTAGATGCAGAAAAGCTGTTTCCTTTGTGGGAGAGTCTAGGATCAGAGGGCATAATCTCAAGAGTGTGGGGTTACTCCCTTAGGACAGGGATGAGGAAGAATTTCTTCTCTTAGAAGGCAGTGAATCTATAGAATTCTTTACCACAGTGGACTTATGAGGCTGGATGATTAAGTGTATTCAATGCTGAGAAAGACAGATATTTAATCAGTAAGGGAATCAAGGCAGGAAAGCAGAGACATAGAAACATAGAAGATAGGAGCAGGAGGAGGCCATTCGTGCTTTCTCCACCATTCATCACAATCATAGTTTGATAGATATCATAAAATCCCTACAGTGTGGAAACAGGCCCTTCGGCCCAACAAGTCCATGCTCACCCTTGGAGCATCCCATCCAGACCCATCCCCCCTAAGCTACACATCCCTGAATCGTCCAACTCAATTGCCTACTCCCACTTTCTCCCCATAACCTTTGATCCCAATCACCACAAGTACTATATCTAGCTGCCTCTTGAATACATTCAATGTTTTGGCATTAACTACTTCTGGTGGCAATGAATTCCACAGGCTCACCACTCTTTGCGTGAAGAAATGTCTCCTTATTGCCGTCCTAAATGGTCAACCTCCAATCCTCATACTGTGACCCCTGGTTCTGGACACACCCACCATCAGGAACATCCTCCCTACGTCTACCCTGTTTAATCTTGTTAGAATTTTACAAGTCTCTATGAGATACCCCTCATTCGTCTGAACTGGGCAAAAACAATCCGAACCTAGCCAATCTCACCTCATACGTCAGACCCGCCATCCACAGAATCTGTTCTGAGGAAGAATCACCAGACCCGAAACGGTAACTCTGTTTTTTCCTTCTCAGATGCTGCTAGACCTGCTGAGCTTTTCCAGCAACTTTGTTTTTATCCCTGGAATCAGCCTGGTAAACCTTTGCTGCAGTCCCTTGAGAGCAAGAGCATCCTTCCTCAGAAAAGGAGATCAAAACTGCATACAATATTCTAGGTGTGGTTCACAAGGCCCTGTATAACTGCGACAACACATCCCTGTTCCTGTACTCAAAACCTCTCACAATGAAGGCCAACATACCATTTGCTTTCTTTACCGCCTGCTGCACCTGCATGCCTACCTTCAGGAACCGGTGCACAAGGACACCCAGGTCCCACTGCACCCTCTCCTCTCTCAATTTACAGCCATTCAGGTAGTAATCTGCCTTCTTGTTTTTGCTTCCAAAGTGAATAATCTCACATTTATTCAAATTATACACCATCTGCCTTTGATTTGCCCACTCACCTAACCTGTCCAGATCATGCTGAAGGTTCTCTGCAACCACAGACATCGTTCACCCTCCTACCCAACTTGGTATCATCTGCAAATTTTCAGATGTGACTTTTGTTGCCTCATCCAAATCATTAATATATATTGTGAATAGCAGGGGTCCCAGCACCGATCTCTGTGGCACCCCATTAATTACTCCCTGCCAATTTAAAGAGGAGCCATTAATTCCTACTCTTCATTTCCTCTCTGCCAACCAGTTTTTTTATCCATCTCAATACAGTTCCCCCAATCCCATGTGCTTTAATCTTGCACAATAATCTCTTATATATGATCAGCCATGATCCCATTCAATGTTGGAGTGGACTTGATGGGCTGAATGGCCTGTGTTTTATGGTCTATGGAAAATCAGACATTACCTATTGAAAAATATACCTCACAATTCCATTACTCATCCAATGAAGAGGTTCTGCAATTATTCTTTTAGCTTGTACACCAGATATTCATAATTCCATCATAGTGGGTAATTTATCTGAGGAAAGTTTGGATAATTACAATCTTTTTTAAAAGGGGTCCCTAACCAAATATCTTAAAAGAGACCTGAATATCTTCTGTACTCATATCAATTGCAATTAGAACATACACATTACCAGACCTGAATGTACCAACTTAAAGACACATTAATATATGGAAAACATAGGTAGAAAGGGCAGGAGTTGTCTCTTGGTGGCCTTCTGCCTTCCCGACATCTAGTCCCATGACCAGCCACTGCAATTTTTAAATTCATTCACGAAATATGGGCACCCCTGGCTAGGCCAGCATTTATTACCTATACCTAAATGCCCAGTGAGCAGTAAAGAATCGATCAAATTGCAATGAGTCTGAAGGCACACGTAGAGCAAACCAGGTAAAAACAGCAGATTTCCTTCCCTAAAAGGACATTCATGAACCAGATGGGGGGTTTATGGCAATTGGCAGCCCCTGGAAATAACAAGCTGGCCACCGAGTTTCAGCTGGCGTGCACAAACATGGTGACAGGCCCACCTGGGGCTGAGTTAATCCCAAAAGCAGAGAATGGGATCCTTAAGTGTCATTAATTGAGCACTTAAAGATCTCAATTGATGGCTTATTGGAAAGATCAACATGCCCAGAGTTTAATTCTGGCAAAGACGGGAAGGTGGCTGGGTTCAAGCATACATCCATTTGCCCAGATAAATGCCCTTCTCCTTCAACCATGCCAACAGCAAGAACAAACAATTCCTTCCACTCAGATATGACTGATCCAACCTGAGCAAAAGGTCAGCTCTGGTTTTTTTGCAGTTTTACTTTATCAATTCAATGTCAATCTCTCATTGAATGGCTGGTGATGTGTGTGACCTACATTAACTGATATCTCCTTTTCCTCATCAAACAAAACCAAGAAACTGTCTCTGTTTGATAAGCAAGTGAATGGAAATTTACAGATTCAACAAATATAATCACATCAAATTATAGGTAACAAAAGATAAAGTTCAGAGATAACACCATTTTCGGTTGCTGAGAATTTCCTTTGATTGCTTGGAGTTTTCTCACATAGCATAAAACATTCTCAGAAAGCATAGGATAATTCTGTCTAATTACCTGAAAATCTGTTCTCCAGAAGTTGCAGCATGCTTAGTCAAGCTGTTCTAGTCCTGTTACAAAATTGAAATGACCAGATAATGGAAGAAAGTGCCCATCTATGTCCTGTTAACAAAAAGCTGCATCTAGACAACTATTGACTTACCGATAATCTAAACAGCAGAAAAGCCATGAAACATCAAAAGTGCTCTCAAACAAGACGTTTTTGCCAATAACTTGTTCATTGATGCTGACTTGATACTCAATAGGTCCATAATCACTGAAGCAACATACTATCAATGAGCTGGTGTACAGCATTGACCAGAAACAGAACTGGACTGGTTACGTGAATGATGTGACTAGGCTGGGTAATCTGTGGCAACAAATCCATTCCACTACCTACAATACACAAATCCAAGGAATTGACTGGTTTGGTACAACCATAACAAGGCTCAAAAAGCTCAGCACCATGGACAAAATAACCTGTTTCATTGGTATACCACATTTAACCTAAAAGTTCATCCACTTCATCACTAGCAAACTCTGGCTACAGAAACTCAATGAGATTAAATAATCAGCACTTTCCAGACCATATGGGGTAAGAGCAGGAGGTGCTAGAAAAAAAGTCGCCTTTCTTTAATGGCATTTTCAAAGGTTTTCTTCCAGCCTGATGGGGATTAAATATAACCATCATTTTAATACCCCTCAACAAATTCTACAACTCCCTACCTCACTCCATTGTAGAAGTATTTCCAACTCACTCATTTTAAAGGCAACCTACCACCAGCTTTACAAAGGCAATCAGTGACTACACTCTGGGAATTATTTTTTTAAAGCTGTTATTTGATATCGCCTTTGGATCAGTGTTCTCTCCTCTTTGAGGCAGTGCATATTGTATTCAAGCCTCTTTCCAGAGAGTGAAGCATATAATCCAGGTTGAGATCTTAGTAAATCACTGTGCGAGAGCTGCGCTTCCAAAATTACTCTTTCAAAAGACCTCATTAGCCTTCTCAGGTAGACACGATACATTTCAAAGGGTAGGGGAGGTGTCTATTGTCACTGACAACATTTACCCCTTAAATAACATCGCTAAAAGAACTGATCTGAACAGTTATTCCAGTGCTGTTTGTGAAATCTTAAGGCTATACATTTCTATAAAATAGACAATATAAATTCAAGTTACTTACTGTATTTTATTCTGTAGGTTATGATATGGGTGTCACAGTCTGTCACAGAGGTGACTTCAAGTCCTTTGATCCAGCTTTATCTCTGAATTTAAAATTGCTTTCCCTTATCAGTAGTACATCAAACACAAGGACAACAATAATGTACTTACACAACTGACCACACCATTTGCATTTAGTTTTATTTTAATATTATCTAGGGCACATTGATGTAATGTTGACACAATAAGCAAATTGACCTATGTTTTTAAAAGAATATCCAAGCAAGATATTGAAATTTAACAAGAATGAATTCAGTTGCAAAGTTGGTAAGTATTGCAAGATTCCTTTGTTTTTTGTGATCTGCCAGGAAAATTTACATCTGTGGTGAAGAACATATACTTACTTAGTAATACGAAGGCAGAATGGAGGATGGAAGAATCTTGGTTAAGATAACACGCAGAAATGAGATTGGAGGAGTTTAATAAGCCTTTAGCTCAGAATTAGTCTTATGAGTTAATTACAGCCAGATCATCACAAGCTACAGTGTGCTGAATTTTTGGTTCATCAAATGGTACTTCTGTAAATGAACCTTTCTCTGGTAAATGTCCCACTCCTCTCCTCAAGGCATTATTAGGATAAGATTCAGCAGGGTATGGCCACATTTGAGTATTTTATCCAAGCTACCTTTATATACATATGAACTTTGACACTGAATGCTAATTGTTTGTGTGCATGGTGAAATCATACGAACATAGGAACAGCAGTAGACTATTCAGCCCCTTGAGCCTGTTCTGCCATTCAATGAGATCATGGCTGATCTATGGCCTAACTCCATTTGCCTGCCTTCGACTCCTATCCCTTAGTACTTTTGCTTAATAAAATCTTATTTATCTGAGATTTAAAATTAACAACTAATCCAGCATCCACAACCATTTATGGAAGAAATTTCCAAATATCTACCACTCTTTGTGTATAGAAGTGCTTCTTAACATCTCTCCTGAACAGACCTAATTCTGAGATTATTCCCATTATTTCTAGAATCCCCAACAGTGGAAATAGATTATCTTTATCAACTCTTTCTTTTCCTGTTAATATCTTGAAGATTTCAAACAAATCACCTTTTAACATCTAAATTCTAGAGAAAACAGACCTAATCTCTCTTCATATCTTAACCCCTGAAGTCCAGGTATCATTCTTGTCAACCTCCCCAAGGCCAATATATCCTTTCTTAAGTGTGGTGCCTAGACCTGCTCACAGAACGCCAAGTGGAGTCTAACCAGGGTTTTGTATAACTGCAACTTAACTTATTTATACTCCAGTCTTCTCGATAAAACGACTCGCCTTCCTTTAGCTTTCTTGATTATTTGCTGCTCCTGTTTGTGACATTTTAAAGACCTTGCACCTGAACCCCAAAGTCTCTTTGGGCATCCACCATCTATAAAGTACCCTGATTTATCCTTCTTTTAGTCCAAAATGGATAACTTTACACTTGGTTACATTGAACACAATCTGTCAAGTTTTGCCCATTCAACTAAGCTATCAATATCCCTTTGTAATTTTATGCTATCTATACTGTCTACAATGCCACCTAGCCTTGCGTCATCAGCAAATTTGGACATAATGACTATATAATAAATCATGTAAATAACTGAGACCCTAAAACAGATCCTTATGGGCACAACTTTTTTAATCCTGTCAATTTGAGTACCTACACATTACTTCTATTTCCTAACACAAGTTCTTTCCACATATCCACATATACCCGCTTTCAGAAATTGCATATACAATCGGTGGTCCAAAGTGCATTAAAATAACACTTTGGCCAGCTGAAATGAAATAAGTAAACTGTGTGCACATTTTAGAATAAGATTTTAGCATAAGATGCAACTCTCATGGTGACTTTATTGGATTATCCTGGAGGAATTAAATTGCAAAGTTAGATTATGGTAAACTTGCACATTTTCACTTCAAAGTCACATTTTCAATGTTATTTTTTGTTAAAAATCACGCTGGGTCACAGTAAGATGCCATAACAAGTATTGCGCACTCCCTCTTTCCTGATCCCGAAATCAACCATAGAGTTAGAGAGTCATGGGCTCATACAGCATGGAAACAAGCCCTTCGGTCCAAGTCATTCATGCCAATCAAGTTTCCCAAGGTAAACTATTCCCACTTGCCTGCATTTGGTCCATATCTCTTGAAACCTTTCCTATTCATGTACCCATCCAAATGTCTTTTAATTTTTTGTAACTGTACCTGCCTCTACCACTTCCTCAAGCAGTTTACTCTACATACGAACCACACTCTGTCATGAAAAGTTGCCCCTCAGATTCTTTTTAAGTCTTTTTCTTCTCACCTTGAAAATATGCCCTGTAGTTTTGAACTCCCCTACCCTAGGGAAAAGACCTTTGGTATTCACCTTATCCTTGTCCCTCATGAATCCCCAAAACCATTCTAGCTTTTGTATGAATGGGAAATAAATGAGAATACCTATCTGCCATGACTTAGAGGACACCATAATATTTATAGATTAAGATCAGCAATGTTTTCCTCCACCTCACACACCATCTTGACTTGAACTGGTATTTCCAATCGTTCACCATCACAGGTTAAAATGTCATGGATACCTACTCAATACTATTCTGGCAGCCATCATGCACCAGATCAACAAAGAAGCTCATCACCAGATTCTCAGGGTAATTTCTAATTGGCAGTAGAGATGGTCTTACTACTATCACCCATACCTACTAACAAAACAAGAACCCAGAGAGTAAAATGATAAATAGCAAACCAAAAGATGACACAATATCACACAGAACTACAGTACATTCAGAGCAACACCCATCACCTGTTAATGCACTAAAAACTCAGCAAGTCAATCAGCATTTGAAAGACAGCGATGATTTAAGATTTTGGTTCTGAGCCTGCACCAGAAATTAAAATGATCTCAAGGAGGCACTGACAAAAAAAAAATCACTTTTAGATGATGTTTACCCAGTCAGTAGCTCCACTATTTTTACATTGTTGCTTCATATTTCAAACAATGTGATTTCTCATTTTATCTCTAATTTTAAATAATGGGGAAGTTTCCTGATACATGTGACCAGCAGTTCAGCCTTCTTGTTAGCCAGAAGAGTTCAGAAAGTCAGCCCTGACAGAGATTCACTTGTTATCTATGCCCATCAAATGAGCTGATGGGGTGACTTTGCTATTCTATTCTGCCACTAAGAGAAAATTATTACAAATGTGGAGTCTCAATTTCTCAAGTTTCAATTGTTGGAAATTTTTAAAATGTTACATGTAGCATTTAAGTTTTTTCTTAATTTTTCTTTTTGGTTTCTTTTTCTCCCTTTTTTTTCCCAATCTGTCCTTTCCTCTATTTATCCCTCTTCCTAGACCTGATCTGTCATCAGATCTATCCATTTAAGCTTCCTTCTTGATTCTTGCACTGTTGATTTCATAGTTTCAAGCTTTTGGTTAAAGGGAAATAGTTGCTTGTTCATTTCATCCAGATTCCAAACGCCCTCTGTCCCTCACTGCACTGTATTCAGCTCAAATTTTCAGCGAGTTTCCATGCAAAAATGTTTTGAAAATTCCTACACATGCAGGGAAGTCTAAGTAATTTAGATTCTTTAACTATCTGAATAGAGCAGTTTCATATTTCCTTTCTGCCCCACCATACCATGAAAGATTGTACATTGCCATTCAGAGGCCAATTATTAGCACTGATGGAAATATGTAAATTTATACAAAATTGTCAAGTTTGTAAGTAAAATCGTTGCACAAATATATACAGAACGCTAGACCAATTTTCACTCAATGTCAATTTTGAAAATGTAGGAAGTAAACCGAAATGATTGAAAAAGAATAAGTGTGAAAATTTCCCAAATAGACTCAATGCTAATCTTTAAATTTCATGTCTGGTAGCCTTCTGTCTTGGGACACCATGGTTTGCACCTTGGTGATCAACTTTGTGATAAACATCATTGGATACAAGTTGCTAAGCCGACCCACTTTGGGATGACAATTTCTGCTGCACATGCTACAGGTGAAAGCAGTGGGGGTAAAACGGAGGATCATTGCCCTCTGTTTTCTCTGGACACTTTCCTGAACCAACAGAGCTTTCTGTTTCTCCTTGCCTCTTCCAATATCTCTTTCAAATTGTCAGTCTCAAGAGGTCCCAGCCATTGGTGACCTTCTCTTAGCTGTATACATTGATATCCACCACCTTTAAAGCTCTCTTTCAGGTGTCTTCATTGAAAATGCATGGACATCTAGCAGGAAGTAACTTACAGTATTCCCAATTTATCAGAAAGGAACCTTTGCAACATCCTCCGGTTTTCAGAACACTATCAATTGGTCAAGTTTGCAGTGAGCAAATAGTTGCATTTTCTGTTGAACTCACCAAATTAAGCCACAAGTTGTTAATCATCTTCCTTACAGTCAGACATCATGCTATCTTGCTGAGAGACATTAAACTGACAAATGACAAATGACTAATCACATATGCTACTTAGCTGTGTTCAAAAGATTTAGCATTCTTATATTAGTCCATCAGTCATCAAGCACACAGACTTTTGCATCCCTGCAGTGTAATGATTTGTCTCTTAAAGCATCAACATGCTGTAAGTTCAACCTGAGATATGGTAAATATTCATGCAGATCAACATAAAGATTTTCAAGGCCGCAGTTTGGAAACTCAAGCAGATTTTGCATAAAACATCCTCATCAAGCATTCCTGAATGAGGTGTAGCATGAATCGTATGCAAGGGGTAAAGTATCTTTTACTCTATTAATATGCTTCAATCCTAATTTCGCTCCAAAACTCTGCCACCCTACAACAAAAATCTCTTCTAACTGAATCTATCAGGCGTACAAACACATGAATAGTTTCCTGTCGTGAATTGCCACCCACCTAAAAGCCAATGAGGTCTGCCCAAATTACTGCAGTGTAAAACACAAGAGACTTTCACCTTGTAATTATGAACGGAGTTTGAAACTAGGTCTCAGAGGGGGTAGGGGCAGTTTGGAACATGTCCCTTAATTCCATCCAAAACCATCAAACTAACTTCTTCTATCCAATGTATGAACAACTAGTCATTCCAAAATAAAGATCCACAATGTATGGGGAAATCTGGTATATATCCAGCTGTACAGCTGATTTTCTTCTTTGGAAAGAATTATTGATTATCAGTACAGGAATGAATTGTTTTGAACAAATTAGTCAACCTGGAAGCACATGTCACTCTTAACCTAATTGAATGATTCTACTTAATGCAAGTGTTTATATACAACACATTTAAATGTGCTGAGTGATTTTTCTCTGCCCATCCTGATAACCAAACAATTTAAGAGACAGAGTTTTCATTCCTATTCCAAAACTAGAGGGCATAGGTTTAAGGTAAGAGAGGGAGATTTAAAAGGGACCTAGGGAGCAACTTTTTCATGCAGAGGGTGCTGTGTTTAAGGAATGAGCTGTCAGAGGAGGTGGTGGAGAATGGTACAATTGCAACATTTAAAAGGAATCTGGATGGGTATATGAATAGGAAGAGTTTAGAGGGATATGGGCCAAATGCTGGCAAATGGGAGTAGATTAATTTAAGATATCTGGCTGACATGAATTAGTTGGACTGAAGGGTCTGTTTTCGCGCTGCACATCTCTGTGAGTCTATGACTGAGATTCCCTCTGTTGGGGGATGCAAGAATTATGGTTGGTAATAAAGTGTAGCAACATGAGGGTACTTCAAATTTGACTGACTCAAAGTGTGAAGCATGGGTTAAATCAAGGGGTTCTCTCTTTTGCACATGTGTGTGTCTTAGTTCAGATTTTGTTGACCATTTTTCCACAGTAAAGGCTTTGGAGAAGTGTTATGTACATTTAGATTTTAAAAAATCAACGCATAAATTCCAAGGAATTTTGAAAATACAGACAATCAGATAAATTGTGGCAAATTTTGAACCTGGAAGATGTATTCTTTTCCCCTAGAGGCTAAACAATAAATAATTAATTAGCTTGTCAGGACACCCAGAAAAATCCTTTTACCCATTCTTCTGAAAACCTTCTGATCTCTTTCCGTGAAGCAGGGGTTAAAAAGACACTTAAAAGGGAGTCATAGAGCAGGCTAACATGAAATCATTAAAGAAGACAGGAAGCCTCAGAGAAATGAAATTATTCCCTGGATATAGGGAAATGTAAAGGACTGATGGTGATGTAGAGGAGGAATAGGAATTAAATTGTCCTTCAATACTAGCATTGAAAAAAGCAAGCAAAGAACAGCTGTCTATAACACACTCAGCCATTTTATATTCCATTGAAATAAATAGAAAAGAAAAATTGGAGTGGTTGTAAAATCAGTTGATAAGCTCACTTTTCATTATAACAGAAAACTAACAACCTCAGGCCCTGCCAATTATGTTTCAGTAGAACAGCAAAGTGGGATGGTATCCTGACTGTTATTTCTGCATTGTTAAACAGTAATATCTTACCAATTAAAGCAAGGAAATTTGTGCGTATATGTCACTTTCACTCCTACAATATGTCACTCTCACTGCTACAACCCCAGATGAGCTTTCGCACGAGTGGGTATAGAAAGAAATCATAAAAGTCAGCAGTGGTGGCCGTTCCTTGATTCAGCAATGACAATTTCTCAGGGTCACATACTTCTGTCTTGGCCTTCATATGACTGAACAGGCTGATCCTCGACCCAAAGCACTTTGGGCACATGGGACAAGGAATTCTACGAAGTAATGAGAAGCAGAGTGCAGGATTGGCTTCCTTTTCTTTCACCTCTGTTGCCACTGCCTCATCATTCAGATGCTTGAGCTGAAAGCATGATACAACTTGATGGGCAAGTTCTCACCATTTTGATTGATTAGCAGCAAGCTCCTCCAAGTCATTAATGTCAATGCTGTCTCATTTTAAGGAAAAAGTTCTTTGTAGCACATTGTTTGTCCTAACTGGAATGCAGGCCATTCGAGAGCTGAGAAAATGACCTAGATTCAGGAGACACTTTTCAGCCATCCAGTACAGTTGCAGGAGGATTGCACAAATGCTTGTAGAGCTAGCTTCAAGAAGGACACCAACATTTGGATGTCCTCCACTGCATCTGGAGAATATTGAAAAGCATTAAAAGTAAGTCATTCAAATCGTGTACAATGCCACTGAGCTCCAGATGTATATGCAGCAATAATAGTGTTACACACACAAATATTTGCCACATTAAAGGGAATGAAATTTCCCAATGAATCGGATCATAAAAGCACATAGTATGATATAAATGTAGCTGTTAGAAATTTAGCTGTTCATTACTCCTGCAGGCTGATTTCAAACCACTGGACACAAGGTTATATGAATAAAGATGGAACACACTACAGAAAGAGAAATAGAAAGAGACGATGAAATATATGAGTATGCTTATTCTCATTTTCTCTACAGTTTACAGAGACAGACAAGTACGGAATAAAATGAGCAAAACAAATGCTGTTACTTTTAGAAAATAAGATTGAACCTGGTTGGGAAATTGTTTAAATTGCTATCAGGAAAAGAATAATGAAAAAGGTATAACCTTGTTTTTACAACTTATATTCTTGTATATTGTATGTGCACCATTATTTATTTGTATGATGTTTTCTCCATTGTTTTGATACGCTATATAATTTAATGATCAAAAAATAATTAAACTTAATGAAGATAGAGAAACAAAATGATAATTATCTCAGTTTAATACTTCTATGTATGTATTTTAGTAAAGAAGAATTGGTAGAAGTTATTGAGATCAATGATTGCATTATTGTTCATGTATTGGTCTCATTACTGTGTTTATACATGATAAAAATTCTTGGAAAACATTTACCATACTCTGCTCACTATCCTCCCAGTTCAATGTGTGAGAAACTGTCATTTAACTGAAATTTCAAAGAGATTAAATAGTAAATGCTCAATTAATGCTAGTCAGACTGATTTCCCAATTGATTCTTTTTGCTTTTAAATCAAGCATTAAATCAAAAATGAAGAAAGTACAAAGAAAACACGAGCTACTTATCAGTACCTGACCTTTCCTATGTACAGTCACCTCCATAGATTTTCCCTGCCGTAGTAGTATCACAAACAAAATCACAAGAAAAAGCTGAGTTATGCTGTTGCCTATTGCTTCACAGTTCATCTACATTAGTTTGTTTAGCAAGAGAACTTGAAATATCTCCAATTTAATTGTTTAGACTTAATATTGCCAGTTGATTTTTTTTTCATTTAGTCACAGGATGCGGGCATCCTTTGCAATGCCAATATTTATTTCTCCCTCCCTCTTTGCTACAGGGGCATTAGGAACAGAATCCCAGGATTTTAAACCAGTTGATATAATTCCCAATCAGAATATTTGTGTGAATTGGAGGGGAACTTGCAAGCCATGGTATCACTGTATACCCCTTGTGGTGGATATCATGGATTCAGAATGTGCTGTCAAAGAACATTGTTGAGTTGCTGCAAAGTAACTTTGGCTACCTCTATCTGCCAGTGGTGGGGGCGGGGTCATCTGAATATTTAACATGGTGTATAAGATGCCAAAAAAATGGATTGCATTGACCTGAATGGTGTTAAGCTCTTCAAGCATTCATGGAGTTGCACTCATCCAGGCAAGTGGGGAGTGTCCCATCAAACTTCTACATGGTGGATAATTTTTAGCAAGTCACCATTGAATTCCAAGCCTCCTACCTTTGCATGTTCTTTTTGCATGTGCTTAAAAAGTAATGTTTTCTTTCAAAATGAAATCTGGAAAGTTCCCAATTCTAAAGGGCCACTAATTCCAAAAATAATGCCATCTCACCACATTGGTAAAGTCCCAAACATTAGAATGCAGTATACATATGTAAATTAGAGGCCTAACATATATTTGAAACTTGCATGCAGCCTGACTGGTAGTCCCTAAAGAGACAACTTGTTCAGCTAGGCAACACCAATAGTGCTTTTTTAAGTATTCTTGAAGCCAGAAGGGTACTTCTTTTCCTCCTAACTCTAATTGCTATGTCCTCCCAATCAACTCTGATCTTCTTCCCGGCAACTGATTCCCACCACTGCCCAGACAATCATCATTCCTTTGGCCATCAATCCTATCGCCATCTACCAAAAGTGCAGAATACAATCTTGCAAACAACAATAGTAATTCAATCACTATGAGGAAGGGCTAATTCTCAGTTGCTCATTCAGTATGGAATAAATTAACCAACTAAAGAATAACCTGAAGCTAGCAAGTGAAAGCGGCTTCAAGATCTTGATATTATTGCACATTTCAACTCCACATATAATTAGCTTTTGAAGGGTAGTCATGAATATTAACCATACTAAAAACACTTGCAGATCTTTGATGTGAAGTTTTCAGAGCTTTTTCTGTGTTGAAACCATTTTACTAAAAGATATCAGTATGCAGGAGACTTCTTTAGAACTCAGTAAGCACGAATGTATAATCCTCCTACTCTGCCAGTATACTTTTTATAATGCTGATCTTCTTTGGAATATTTCTCATTACAATTTTACACAGTAACCCAAGAGAACCTAAGACCATTGCAGCATCTATACACAAGATGTATCTGCCTTATTAATAATAATGTACAAAAATTATACTGACAAAATATAATTAAGACCATCCTGAATATTTGCATGTAGACTGTGGATATACTTATGGGAAGTGTGCAAGTGCAGAGGTGGATGCCACTGCAACAATAAAGCAAATAGCTCTGTAAATTGTGTGACTAAAGCTTTATTGAGCATGTCTGCCAATCTGTTGGCATGTTGCCATGGAAAAATTGCTGTTGATATATTTTAAATAGTTTTGAAGTGCCACGTATATGCATGTTTCTGGATCTATCCATTAATGCAGTCAATTTACCCAGGCAATTCTTTCAAGATATCAGGGTCAGTTCTGTCTCCAAATTGTGGAAAATCCTAGAGTAAATTTGACACAAGAAACAGCCTACATGTGTGAAGCAATTTACATAACCTCAGAATATCCCAAAACCTTTCGCTATCAGTTAAATGACAATAATTTGATCAGTTACTTCTGCTACTTCCTTACCTTCAACAAGTCATCCTGATTCACTAAAATTCCTTAATGTCTTAGCCCAGAGGTCTCACCATCTTCTACTTTCTCACCTGTCTTCTCTCAGTCCCTCTCCAAGCTCAACTTGTTCGGGGGATCCATCTCTTACTCCCTTGACTCTATTCGCAGTACACTGATGACCACACAAATTCTCCGCCAGGTCCCAAAGTTTGCTGTTATGTTAATGGTTTTCACTCTTCAAAAAGTTTTCACTCTCCCTTCTTTAATAGCTGTCACCAAAACCTCTCCTCAAAAATCAATTTTTGACCACATCAATCTTGCAAACCTTTATCCTAACTCTTACCTTTCCAAAGTCTTTGAACATATTTCACCTTCCAAACTCAAGCCTGTTTTTCCCAAATTTTCTCCATGCTTGAATCTCTCCAATCAGATTTCATTTTATCTATCTAATCATACTCAGAATATTACTTACAATGGGTCTTATCTCACGTTTGCACCATTACCTTTAGTATCCCCCAAGGATCTCTTTTTTGATATCTCCTATTTTTTATTCAAATGTTGCTTTGTTGGCAACATAATCTATAAGTGCATAGTTTTCATATGCAGGTTGAGATGTAAACTTTAAGCATTCATGGAGTTGCACTCCAGTTGATGGGATTTATATCAGTTTTAAATATTATTTGTTGTAAGTTTATGTTTCTATTTTTATAGAAACTGGTGGTTTTTCTGGTGCATTTGAAGTATAACTTGTAAGTGCTACTGTAGATGTGATGATTTCTTTAAAAAAAAGCAATTTTTGAGGCCTGGCTTCAGTGAGAATGTGTTTTGTGTACCTCTCATGGATTTTTGCTTATTTTAGTTTGTTTGTGACCCAACAAGGTAAATAATGAGATCTCAGGTTTTTTAGAACATAGAACATAGAACAGTACAGCACAGTACAGGCCCTTCGGCCCACGATGTTGTGCCAAACTTTTACACTAATCCTTTGGTCTATCTAACCTTCACCCCTACCTCGTACTGTCATCCATATGCCTATCTAATAGCCGCTTAAATGCCCCTAATGAGGCCGACTCCACTACCCTCTCCGGCATTGCATTCCACGCCCTGACCACTCTCTGAGTAAAGAACCTACCTCTGACATCTCCCCTATATCTACCTCCACTCACTTTAAAGCTATGCCCCCTCGTAATAGCTACCTCCACCCTAGAGGTGTCGGAAACTTTTTTTTTAAAGTTTTGCGAAACCCCCTAGGTGAGAGAGGGAGTCTTTTGGGTTTTAACTTTTGCTTTGAATGGTGGAATCCTGTGAAGTCCTTGGAAAAGGATGGGGTTATACTGTTATTGAGTGTTTTCAAATCTTTGAATCTGTATGACAAGTAAATGATTTAGTTTAGTGTATTTTATCTTCATTCCTTTTGTTAATAAACTCCTGTTTTATCATGAAAGCAATATCTGTAGCAAGAGTGCTTATATTTAAGCAAGACACCACATTGTTACAGCTAAAACAAATCAAAATAGGATCTATTAAGCCAGGCTCCTGCATGGGATCTGATTTGCCCAGTTATAACATCAGCTGGGATCATAACAACATTGACGCCAGTCAGCTATACCTCCAAATTATCTCTAACTTCTCCATTGTAACTAAAAGGCCAGATTGGGAAGATGGTGTTGTAACAGCAGTGCCATTGGACTAGTAATTCAGAGGCCTTCACAAATCCTCTGGAAACACAGGTTAAAATCTCAACGTTGTAGCTGCTGTAATTTAAATTCAATTAATAATATCTGGAACTGAAAGTTTGTCTCAATAATGGTGACAGCGGAACTATCATCAATTGTTGAAAAACCACACATCTGGCTCACTAATGTCCTTTAAGGAAGGAAATCTGTCATTCTTACTTGGTCTGGCCTACATGTGAATCCAGATCCATAGTGATGTGGTTGACTCTTAACCTCCTTCTGAAATGGCCTTAGCAAGCTGCTTAGTTTAAGGGATGGCCAACAAATACTGGCCTTGCCAGTGATCCTCTTATCCTATGAAAGAATGTTAATAAGTACAAAAAGGCCACTTATTTAGCCTCCAGTAGTGTATGAGCAGAGATTTCCTCCAATTAAATATTAGGAAGACTAAAGCCATCGTCTTTGGTTCCTGTTCCCTGCCTACTGACTCCATCCCTCTCCCTTGTAAGGTTCTGACACTGGGCTACGACAATGTTGACAAACTTGGTGTCATACTTGAATCTATGGTGACATCCCAACTACTTTTGCACCTTTACTAAGACCACCTATTTCTACCTCAGTAACTTTCACTCTGCCTCAGCTAACCTGTTGCTGGAATCTCCATCACGTCTTTGTTACTGCTGGACTTGACTATTCCACAGGCGTCATCTTTGCCTTCCACATTCGATCCCATATAAATTTGAGGACACCCAAAGCTCTATTGGCTAATAATAAGTCCCGTTCATCTACCATCCATTTTCTTGCTGGCCTACATTGGCTCCTGGTCAAACAATTCCATTGTTTTAAAATTCTCACCTTTGTTTTCAAACCATCCATGCCCTCACCCTTACCTACCTTTGTAATCTCATCCAGTTCTACAACCCTCTGAAAAATCAGCACTCAAATAATTGTGGATTGTTGGGTTTGAATTTGGTGATGGAGACTTCAGTTGTCTGGGTCCTAGGCTCTGGAATTTATTCCCTCAGCTTGCTGTCTATCTACCTCTCTTTCTTCTTTTGAAATGCTCCTTTAAAGTTAGCTCTCCAATCAAAATTTTGGCCAAGTGTCCTAATGCTATTTACGTTTCTCAGTGTCTTATTTTGCTTAATAATGACCGTATGGAGCACCTGGCAGCATTTTATGCATGGACAGTACTTCATAAACATAAGTTGTTGTTGAAAGATTTCTGAAGTGTAATTACCATTACAGCGCAGGGAATGCAACAAGCAAGCATTGCACAGAAAAATCCCATAAACAAGATAATGACTACAAATCTACTTTTCTAACGCTGGTTGACGGAATAATATTGGGAAGAAAGTCCGGACTCCCTTTCTATTCTTTGAATTGTGCCCTGTGACACTTTAAACCCACTTAATGGGCAGATGTGAATATCTTTTACTGTCATTCAAAAGAAAGTATCTCCAGCACAATAAAACTTTAATGCTGATGCATCAGTCTAAATAATGTGTTCAAAACATGACCTTCTAACGTAGAAGCAAAAATGCCAGTATGGAATCAATAGTGCTCCAGATCAAAGAAAGGTAGATGAAGCTTTTGGGTGTAAGATCATCCAAGGGCTGCAATCAATGAAATTAGTAACTGGAATGTGGGAAGGCTATAAATCAAATTCTGTTCCCAATGAAAGAGTCTCCTCACCTGTTGAGTGAGACTTTGCAGCCAGAGCAGTAACTTGTAAAATATCATACGCTTAACCTAAGTAATTAGAACACCAACATTAAAATAAGGCTTCCAAGTTCTGAGTTTGTTCTCGTTGATGAATTGAATCTAACTTAAATACATTCAGCTATCTGATAGTCTACTTAAGATGCATCGTATAAGTTGAGGGTGTGTATTCATTAATTCATTAATGGTTGTTAGCAGGAAAAGAGAAGAATATATCCATCTGATTCCCTTTGTGTAAGATACAGGTACATAGCTTTTGTTTTCTCCTGATATAAAGGGAAGTCTGTGTGCCAATTTTTAGTTCCTTAATTGAAAATAAGTATGTGCCAAACAAATTCCTGAAGGTTACATGAGCAAAATAAGAGAATTTACGTTTTTTTGTAAACAAAACAGGTGAGCCAAATGGATTCTTGCCTTTTTCATCCTTTCCTGAGACATAGGTGTCACTGGCAAGGCCAGCATTTGTAGCTCATCATTAATTACTCTTGAACTCAGTGGATTGCTAGGGAAACTACAATTCAACTACTTTACTGTTTATCTGGAGATATATGTAAATCAGCCCACATAAAGATGGTAAGTTTCCTTCCCTAAAAGACGTTAGCAAACCAGATGCATTTCATAACAATTGATGATGGATTCATGATCACCATAACTAACTTTCAATTCCAGAATTTGATGACTGAATATAAATACCACCAGCTGCTGTAGAAGAATTTGAATGGTGTCCCCTGGGACTTAACCCATGCCCTTTGAGTTACCAGTGATATGTAGTGATAATACCACTGTGACTATGCCACTGTCTTCCATCAAAACTGAACTCCCCCAAGTCGAGCCAGCGCATTAGAATGCCAAGCCATCCAAATCAAGGTTCATTTTCTTAAACAAGGTTTCTGCTGATTGAAGTATCAGTCTTTTTCTCCACTGCTTTTTTTAAGAAGGGGAATAAAGGGATATGTATCTGTAGATATTAAGGGGCAATGAATTGTTCAGTCATAGTCATGCACAAAGCATATCTATCACTTTTCTCCATCTTTACAATAAAGTTTCTATTTAATATTGGACTCTCTTATAATTAGGAACTAAGCTACAATCTATTTAGTGCCTCGAACAAAGGAAATCAATATCATAACAATTCTAGGAACTGCATACAAACTGTTACTGGCACATGTAATAGTTTCTTTATGATACAACTTCCTGTCTATGATATCACACCACTTCAATCCTGGAACAAACATGTATTTCAAAGCCAGCTTTACAGGAGTTTTGTAGGAAATGCATGGTTTTTACTACAACTTATATATTTTCAGAACCTAACCATTAAATGCTTGATCTGTTGTCTCATAATCTCTCTTAAAAAGTTTATATTTATTTCACATCTTCAAAATGACTGTTTAGTTGGTCTCTGTACTTCTTCACAACTATATACAAGCAAAAAGAATGACACTCATGCATCTGTGCCTGTAATTTGGATGGACACTGAAATAGCATGGAGATTTACCAGTTTCTTGACATAGTGTTTATAGGAAACACTAGAAAATGTATCACTGTTCCTTCAGTGTCGCTGGGTCAAAATCCTGGAATTTTCCTCCCTAATGGCATTGTCGCTGTACCTACAACACAAGGACTGCAGGGCTTCAAGAAGACAGCTCACCACTACCTTCCCAATGGCAACTAGGGATGAGCACAAGCACTGGCCCAGCCAATGACACCTATAGTGATTGTCACAAGGTCAGCCAGGTGGACCTCGTAGAATACGAATTCCCTGATAGGGCTGTTAATCTGGTCCCATCAGGGAGCCCTGACTGACAGATATAAATGCGAGTGTCAAAAGTTCTGTTCACTCTGAGAATTGGCTCTGAGGGAGCTGGATCAGCGTCAAGGACTCTCGACATATAAATAGAGGGTGACTTGGAGACAGGATACCGACCTTTGTGGAGTTATTTCAACATTCACATCCCACAAGTGGATTAAAAAATACAAAAAATGGTTACATTAGTTCTTCACTTTCTTGTTGCCTTGAAATGTGTGGAACCTCCATTAACCTCTTGCATGGCAAATAGTGGGCCAGGATATAAGCCTGGGCTGGGACAGCAGAAACTATTGAGCTAAGTGCAGTCATTACTAGGCCTCATTCGACCACAACTCAATGTTCCAGCAATGGCTGAGACTGGTGAGATGTACAAGCATGGATTACCAGCTAAGTGCATGCCTACCTTGCAGCCTAGACCCAAAGGAGGATTGTTTAAAAATCCTGGCTTGTCTCAGGACCGATTCCGGGTGTGACAGGGTCAGGAGTGGAGCTAGGCAATTACAACAACTGTGCATCTTGCACCTCCACTCTGCAACCCTAATGGTGGCAAGGCAGCTAGCTAAATATCCAGTGGCAAAGTACAATAATGGCCGCAGCAGTAGACACAATTCAAGAGCAATTACCAGGATGTGTATCTATGGCTCTTTCAAGGCTTCATTAGAGAAATCGGGTTGGATTATAAAGAGACTGAGGTTTAGAGTACTCCTATACCGACTGATTACAGAAGCTGTTCATGTAACTCTTTAAACAACATGGCTGTGGCTTACTTTTTTTTTACCTTAACTGGAAATGAGGATGTAAGATCTTAATTCTAATGGACAGACCATTTTCCAGTTCATGACTTGAAAAACCACACATCCTGTAACCGTGGTTGAAATGTATATCAGTACTACAACACTGAGACAGAATCTTGCCAAAACAGGTTGTACGTGGTCTGCCATCATGATCAATCTGCACTGAATTCCTAACCGTCTTCTCTGATTGCCCATGTGACAGTTGTCACTTCACCTTGTTTGTGAGAACTAATTTGAGTATCCACCAAATAAGTGAAGTTATAGCTTGGGAGGGAAACAATTTTTTTTATTGACTTTTCCTTTCATTGAGAGCAAGGTTCAAATATTTACAGCCCTGTCCTATACAAACTGCTTTAAGTAGTTACAAATCTCTCAGAGAGATTTGTTTAATCAAATTGCAAGATGAATTGGGTAGTTTGGGATGTAGATTTACAGCTGTTTTCCAATATTCCCTCCTCTGACACAAGCCTTAACTGAACATTTACTTGAGGTTTTTATTCAAATCTGATCAAATGGAATCCCAATTTGAAAATAGTAACAAAATACATGTAACAAGAACGTAATGCTTGAAGTATTATCAAAGTATCAGATTTAATAGAATGGGAGGTTCCATATTTGCGAGGAAGCACAGTCACTAAAATTGTACTGCAATCTAATATGTTTTTACAAAGTTAGTAATGAACTTGTCTCAAAGACTTTGAAATTCACAAGTGATTTTGACACATCTTACGCAGCAACTTTATGCAGTAGTAATGATTCAGTTAAATGCTAAGATGCTTCACTACAGGGAGAAAATGAAAGGTTTTGGGTGAGAAATGACAAATTGTTATGTCTTGTTGTTTTGACTGGCTACCCTCAAGCAACATTCAACAGGTACACTATTGAGAGAGCAGTGACATTAGTTTTTTTTAAAAACCAGTCATCGCTTTGCATTTTGCTGTGCGCCACTGCATTGTGTGAACCATATCTGTATCAACAGAAGGGAAATTGGCTAAAATACTGTACCATTAAACTTCCGATAAAATATTATGCAGTGCCTTTATTGTGTCAAAGGCTCCAGGCTAAAGACACCCAAGGGTAAATGCTTCATGTGTGCTGAGTTCCACTGCAAGCTGGCCAAGGGAATTACTCAATAAACTGCCCTGAGCATGTTGCTCTAATTACAACAGCTGCTTCAAACCAACATTCATAATTTTCTAGATGTTAGATAAGCCAACATTCTTCATCCATAATGGCTGCTTTTACTATTGTAAATTTCAGTTTCTTTTAAATTTGTATATTTTAAACCTCTCAGACCTTATTTTATCAATAATTTGAAAAAAAACTAATGTCTGCCTTTCTTCTTTCTTGACACAGAATGTGATTTGTATTCTCACATTTGTAATTCTTTAAAAATAAATCCCCATTTATATCGCAACCACAAGTGTAATTATAGGTAGACAATAAACACTGGCCTTGCCAGAGCTGCTCTCATCCCATCTATGAATGAACTTTAAAAAATGAAAATGTAATTTTGCCTTGCCTTGCATTCCTTGCTTTATGTTATATATATACTGGGGATAAACTGATGGGAGTCAGGCAGAGGTCAATCAATAGTTGAGATAACCAAAAATTTTTTTGGGAAACAAATTCATCACGACCATGCTACAATAGCTTTTAGTATTAACTGTCAAATTTTAACTTTCTTCATCTTATTGTTATATCTGGGACCTTTAATCAACTGAACTGGAATTTAATAAAAGGACACTTAATTATCTAAACGGCTGCCATCATCACCTGACCATAAATTGAGGCAAAAAAAAACCCGAAAGAACTGCGGGTGCTGTAAATCGGAAGCAAAAACAAAGTTGCTGGAAAAGCTCACAGGTCCTGTGAAGGAAAAAACAGAGTTAACGTTTCTGGTCCGGTGACCCTTCCTCAGAAGGGGCAAGTCCAGGAGACCCGTGAGGAATGAATGAAACTGACATTACCATTGAAATTACCATTTTATCTAAAGTCATTTAAACCAGGCAACTGAGTCAGGGTTAAGAAATTTGCACCTCCTGTTTTAATTCACATTTATGTGATACTTTCACATATTGGAAGATTAAAGGATTGTTTACATTTAGAGAAAGTAAGAACGGCCGATGCTGGAATCAGAGATAACACAGTGTGGATCTGGAGGAGCACAGTAGGCCAGGCAGCATCAGACGAGCAGGAAAGTTGACGTTTCGGGTCCGGACCTTTTCCTGCTCCTCTGATGCTGCCTGACCTGCTGTGCTTCTCCAGCTCCACACTGTGTTATCTATTGCTTACAGTTATCCAGCTTTGAAAATCAGCGTAACCAGACTCAGGAATACATACTGCAATATATTTCAAGTAGTTATTTCATAAAGCAGGGGGTAGAAATAACAGATGTGTAACAGCAAGAACCAAAAGATCCTCTCTCCTCAGTATCTACTCATCATCTCATAAGACAGCACTTAGTGAAAAAGCAAGTTGGGAAAACAAATAGTCACCAAGAATTGAAAGAAAAACAATGAACTTTGTCGCTGCTAAGGATATGCATTATCAATTAAGTAACCATGAACTCATGTTAAAAGTATAGTAGCTCAAGGACTGTAAGGATTTTAAACTTTACAGACACTTTCTCTTTTGTTAATCTCATTACCTGTGCTCGTGTGTGCATTTGATGTCACATTTTATTATTTTTTTCTCAGGATTGATAGGAAATAAAATTTCTCTTTCACTCAGGAAAAACTTGTAACTGGCATTTTTATTTCGACTAAAATCATATTTTACTTGAAGAATGATACACTTGTATGCTAAAAAGAAATAAAATTATATTCTGAGACTCACTGAGAGGTATTTAGAAAGAGAGTAGCCAAATTACCTTTCCTCACCTGGTCATAACAATAGTCATACAGCATGGAAACAGACCCTTCAATCCAACTAGTCCATGCTGAATATAATCCCAAACTAAACTAGTCCCACCTACCTGCTCCTGGCCCATATCCCTCCAAACCTTTCCGATTCATGTTCCTATCTAAGTGTCTTCCAAATGTTATAACTGTGCCCACACCCATCACTTCCTCATGGAGTTCATTCCACGCATGAACCACCCTCTGTGTAAAAATAGGAACATCTAAATCATGATATTTTCAGACATAAATGACCACCAGTGACTTTCACTTCAATTAAATCTGTTTTAGTACTTGAATGATCCATGCCTTTCTCTAGAGTCTCTCTTATCTCCCCTCATGACCTTGATAAGCTCACATTGTTTATGAGTACCAACTTCTTCCTCTCAGCCCAATTCACATTAAGCCACTTGGTATCCAACCTTTCCTTCTAGATTCCATTCTATTTGACATTGTAAAGGTCATTCCAATTAAATACTATTTCATTTCTTTGAAACAGACATCATCATCCAAACTCCATCCTCCAAATCAAAACTCACATTTATTCCTCTGTATTTGCAAATTATGATCTCAACCTCCAACTTTTTAAAGTCTTTGAGTGTGTTGCTGCTTTCCAAATCTGTGCCAATCTTCCAAACTCCACATTTAACATATTCCAAAAGTGAAAGGCGCTTATCAAAGTAAAAAATGATATTCTTTCTAAATATGGTGCACTATCAAACATGATCTTTCTTGACATCTCTACAACCTTTGGCACAACTGACCTTAATATTCACCACCACAGACTATACTTCATTGTCCAGGTCACTCGAACTGCCACATATTCTTCTTACCTATTCAGCTAAGAGCTCAGCAATGGCTTATTTTCATTTTCCCAGGCCTCTTGACTTCAAAAAGGACCTCTCTTTCACTTCTTCCTCTTCATTATTTATATGCAGTCCCTTGGCAAAATCATTGCATGCCATGATCAACTTACATATGTAAGCAAATTACTCTTAGATTCTATATCTCCCTTATCTTTCTCAAGTCCTCCATCCTCCCTGCGCTTCCAGATTTTTGTCAGATATCCAATCCAAGATATTTCATGCAATTATGCAAAAGGAAGCCCAAAACTATCACCTTTGCCCCAGTTAAAAGCTGTCCACCCTCATTCCATTTCCTCCCAGCTATTTTATACAGTCTAAGATCACCAGTCATAATCCCAGTAGCCTATTTAATAGTGAACTAATCGTCTGACCCCATAATTCACTTTATTTCAAAAATAGACTACTTTGACAGCCCGAGCCTGTCTGCTATTTAAAGCCTCATTTATTTACTTGCCATGTTGAGGTTCAAATATTTCAGTGCTACTTTGAAGGGCTTCCTAGCTTTCATGATTACAGCTTTGGTAAAACTCTTCTGCCTTTTGTAATCCTCAAAATATTCCCATGCCTCTTGACCAACTTTGACTCCTTGATCTCCAAAGCCTCTAATTTAATACCACGCAAGAGTTCAGTTCCATCCATTGCTTCAATCACCCTATGTCTCTATCCTTGTCCAGTCCTAAAACCATCTAAGAACTCTGTGTTTCTCCAATTCTAACCTACTGCTACTACTCCACTTTGACTTGTCAATGACTGTCACTGGCCCTTCAGATACTAAGACCCAAAGTTCTGTAATTTCCTCCCTAACCTCCAACTCACACTTAAGGCATTCCTTAAAACCTATCTCTTTGACGAACATTTAGTCACGATCTAAAGTTCTTTATTTTGTTTGATGTCAATTTTTCTGTGACGATGCTGCAGCGAAGCTCCTTGTGTGTTTTTTTCTACTTCAAAGGAACAAATCCATGTTGCAAAATTTGCAGATTCTGCAAGCCACCATCAGACTCTGAGTTTAGAAAGCATTGAAGACCCTTCCTGCCTATGGCAGGTGTCTTTCCTGTGAACAAAACAGCAGCTCAACATTATTTTAATTACCTATCTGTATTGTTCCTGCCAGGCAAGAAAGTTTACAAGAAAGACTCAACAGGACTCATTCTCTTCGTAATGATTTCCTGCTTAAAGACATGATAAAACACTTTCAACTGATTTATGATTTAGTGTTGTATGCTTATGTGCATGAGAAGAGTATTTGTTGACTATTTCACAGACATTGCCTCTGACTCCAATTTAACTTTAAACTGCAGTATCATAGAATCATCACAGTGTGGAAACAGGCCCTTTGGCCCAACATGTCCACACTGACCCTTGGAGCTTCTGACCCAGACCCATCCCCCTAATCTACAGACCCCTGAACACTACAGGCAATTTAGCTTAGTCAATCCACCTAGCCTGCACATCTTTGGACTCTGGGAGGAAACTGGAGTACCCAGAGGAAACCCACACAGACACAGGGAGAATGTGCAAACTCCAGACAGACAGTCACCCAAGGGTGGAATTGAACCCAGGTCCCTGGCGCTGTGAGGCAGCAGTGCTAACCACTGAACCACCATGCCACCCTAAGTATATCCACTTCCACTTATCTCATCCAAGATTGCTATATTAAAAATGGGTTTGTGCTATTGCCCTTTCCCATTAATAAAAGGAATTGAAATTGTCCCAATTAATTTCATTAAATGCCTTTACACACATAAAAGTGATGCTTCATTCCATTAGTCTGCATTTCTCAATTACGACAGAATGCAGCCTTTTCATTTTCAGAGTTAGAGATTTTATCAGCAGATTTTGATGTGGGATCAGCAGTCTGGTTCATCGTATCACCTAGCTCTTCCAAAATATTCAGTCACTCTATTCACTTTTCTGATTATATTTTTAATCATCTTGAAAATATGATAGGACACGAAAGATGTAAAATGTTCATTAGATACGCTAAATCAAAGCAAAATTTAATCATTTGGCATGTATTCAGGGATTTAAAACCCATGCATAAGAAGAAGACCCAGTAATACAATGTACAAGAGTAAACAACAACAACTTGTACTTACATAATACTTCTGACATAATAAAAATCTCAATACAATTTACAAAATGAGTTTGAAGCAAAATTTGAAACCAAGCTGTATAAGGAAATAGTTTGAGGTTGCATTAGAATAGAAATCTTAATACAGGTGACTAAAAGATTTGTCAATAGGTAAGTTTTCAGGAATGTTTTTAAAGAGGCAAGAGAAGTCGTAAGCCGGAGAGGTTTAGGAAGGACAATCCAGAGCTTAGGGCCAGGCAGCTGCAGGCTTAGCCATCAATACAAAAGTAATTTCAAGAGGCTAGATTAGAGCTGCACAGATATCTAGGAAGGTTGTGGAGCTGAAAAAAATGATAAAGATGAGGAAAGGCAAGACCATGGAGGGTTTGAAACCAAGGATGAGAATTTTAAGCAAGGTGCTGCATGAAATATAATCAATGATAAGTTAGTAACCTCAGGGGGTTTGTGTTTTATGGGTCTTAGAAGGAGTAAGGACATAGAAATTTTAGTATTGAATTATGATGGGTAAAATATGGGAAGCTGGCTATGCATGAATGATGGTTCCATCAGTATGGAAGCATGGATGGAGACATATGATGTTATGCAAGTGAGCATAGCACAAATGTAAGTGATTGGTAGTTTAACACAGAGTCAAATATAACACCAAAGTTGTCAACCAGTTTCAATGCAGAGTCATATCAGATGCGAAATTTTAACTTTGTTTCTCTCTCTGCAGATGCTGACAGACCTGCTGAGCTTCTCCAGCATTTTGTTTTTATGTAATTTGTCCAGCATCTGCGGTAATTTAGTTTTATTGTCAGGAGAAGGATGGAGCCAATTGCTGCAGAATGGAATTTATAATGGGCAGTGAAAAGGCAATAATACAAGTGAAAGCTATTACTGGGTTTTCAGATAATGTCATCAGAGACAGATTTAAAATGAAAAATAGGAGGAGGCCAAGGACAGAACTTTGGGAACACCAGAGATAATGATGCAGAAGTGGGAACAGAAACCATTGCAGGTAGTTGTCTGGCTATGATAAATAGCTAAAAATGGAAGTAGGCAACTGGAGTCCTGCTCAGTGAGAAGTCAGTGGAGAGGCATTAGAAGAGAATGTTGCGTTCAATTAGTGTCAGAACCTGCACACAACAACAGTGAGTTAAAATAGTTTGCCTTTGTCACTGTCCCATAGGATGTGTCTTCTTAAGAACTTTTTGAGATGTCGTTGTGGGATCGAAGCCTGATTAGAGGGAAGTTGAGCACGGATTGGAGAGAAAAAGAAGTGTGCATTCAGTTGATCTGACAATAATTGAAAGCTTCAACTTTCTGATATTGTCCCATGGGGACTGAAGAATTAATGATTTTGTTAGAATCTATATTAGTTTTATTTAACATTTATACAGGTTCTGATTCACAGGGTCCAAAGATGGGTTTGGTTAAGTTGTGACTTATGTATAATTGTTTAAAAGTTTTCTCTGCAAATCTTGAACCAGGAACAATGCATTATACCTTTCATGCTGAGCTATGTTTCATAGACCTTACACATTTAGTAGCTGCAGTTAGAAACATTGAGATGGATGAAGGCTTATTGCCATTTTCGCAATCTTTAAAACTCAGATATTATAATAAAGAAAGCCTTTGTTTTTATAACTTCAAATTAGCTCAGGACACCCCAAATTACCTCACAGTCAGTGAAATACTCTTATAGTATTGTCACTGTTGTAATGGGGCAAATGAGACAAATAGATGTGATATAAATTACAAAACAATCTATTTTAGGCATTGGTAGAGGAATTAAGGTTGGTTTGGACATCAAGCTGAACTCTTCTACTTTTCTTTGAATAGAACTATGCAATTTATCACTTCCATCTGAGTAGCCATATGTGCTTATTACTGGTTTGGTGCTCACAACCCAAAAATCTTACCCTGACTGGTGGAGAATTTGGGAACTTTTAGTTTAAATTATATATTCTAGCCTCTGGAATGGGACTTGACTCCTTGATGTTCTGGTTTAGAGGTGAAAGCATTAGCAACAGAACAAAAACTTACATTTCTTAGGACAGTGTGTGGATTTCCATGCAAATCACTTTACTCTGACAGTAATCTTCTCTGTGATTGTACCTGACCAAGATCTGACAATAACTGCAGATCCACAAATAGTTTCAAATGTACCCGATGGGTTTTGTCTTTCTCCATCTATCAACAATGTTGATAATAGACTGTCCGGGCCTTGCGCAGTTACTTTTGCTAGAATAATCCCAGCAATTTATTTATACCAGTTAAGAGACTGTGTTACAATCTGAGTGATATTCTCACAGATCATTGTAAAGAGTGAATAAAGTTAATAAGAGTGAAACTCTACATTATACAGAATAAATACAAACTACATAATCAGTTGAAACAAAAACACTGTTAAATGATTGAATGAATTAAATATTATGTGAATGAAATTTATATTGAATCAAAAAGTTATTTTGGTCCTAAAACTCATGAAAAAGTGAATAATCTAACCAAGGGATTCAAATAGTAAAGAACTATGGATGATGGAGGAGTCAGGGCAGAATTTTAATTAAAGTAGCCAGAGCTGTCATAACCCACAAGCCTGGAACATGACTGGCTTTTAGCCACACATATTTCATCATCTGAACCTCAAAGAACTCAACAGTTGGAGGTCACATCATTGTGTCATCTAATGTGTATACTTCACGTTCTTGTTGTATTCAGTTCTGGTTCACAACTTTACTGTCAGTAAGTTTCCGTCTCATGCCAAGATTACATTTTCACTGTAACCCTCTCAGGCATGGAGAAAATAGCATTTCCCACTTCAGCAGGGTGAGCATGCAGTCAGCTTGAGTTCTGCACATGCATGTTTTGCATATGCATGGAGGTAGTTGACCATTTAAGTCATCATGAGCTTTTACAGAAGTGGAAATACAAAGTATATATGTTATAGGTCTGCTAAGAGTAGATTTTATAGATGTGTGGATTTGTTTGGATAGCCAGAGAATCCCTTTGGAAATTTAAGGCTTCCCTTTGCATACAGTGCCAGGATATCTTTGGAAGATGGTCAGGAGTCAGATGCCCTTAGGAGGTTAAGATGCCCCTGGCTGTGAGGCTCTGGTGCTCTTCAGGATTGTTAAAAATACACTATACATGAAAAAATATACTGTGCCTACAACAAGCATAACCTTATTGGAATTGTTAAACTGTCAAAGAATTCAAAACTGTCAAGTGAGCGAACACTTCTAAGCCTTAAATCTATAAAGATATGTTTGGAGTTTTTTAAATGATCAGTTATTGCTATTTATCTCTGCTTTGATATGACTCTGCAATTTTCATTATTGGATTTGTGCTGCATGGCTGATTTTGCTATCTAACATTATCATAGCGGAGTGCCTGTTAAGTAAATAGTCTGATTGATAGCTCCAAGTAGTTGTTGAATACATTTGTTTCTTATCATAAAATATGAAATACTTGAACGGAATGTTTGGCTTTGAATGAATTTCACTGCACTGATTTTTTTTAATCAACAAGAGAGCTTTAGTTTAAACAGTGATGCCATAAATGGAAAATTACTACTTTAAAGCAGCTTCACTCATGAAGTTTGCCCATGTTGAACATTAGGTGAGTAGGCAAGGAGGACAGGGTGGTGGGTGAGGAGCATGGATTCAGGTAGAGGCCACAGGCGAATATAGAGACACAGGGTTTCATAGACCACACGGGGAGTTATGGGTGTGGGTAAAAGCCATTGTACAGCATGGAAGGTCTGGAGTTGTTGTGGGAGGTGGGCACAGGGTCTATAGGGATGGGGAGACGGACATAAGTAGCACTGCGGATAGAATGTGGAATGGGTGGGTAGAAGAAAATAAGTTCTCAGATTAGAACGGAATCCTGGGAAATGACAGATGGAATAGTGCAGCATATGGGTATGAGGTGACATGGCTTAGCATGACAGAGCATAGGAGGGGGTGTGAGAGTTGAGAGTTGGGAAACAGTTTCCACTTTCATTAGCTTTTTTAATTAATCTCCCACACAGAGACAGTGCACGGAGTCGGGCATTGTGCCCGGTCTGTATCTATAGATGGCAGTATCTGCTGTTGTTCCAAGGTCAATTCACTGGCTTTTAGGGTCAGCTGGAATGAAAATTAGACCTCCTAGGCCAGTTTTCCCAGGTTGCTTTACACAGTCTCATCATGAATGAGCAGTTATTTCTATTAAAAACGCTGTAGATTTAGCCGTTAACATTTGATTATTCTTCATTGCTGATAATAACAATAAAGACAAGTTGCCTGATAAGGGGTATTGTGGCACAGTTGGAACGCCCCTAAACTTGAGCCAAAAAGTCTAATTTAAAGTCCCACCTGCCCTGTACATACATCATAATGTGTCATCCAAACAGATAGATTAAAAGTAATTATTCTTAACCTTAGAGTTTTTAGGAAAGTCCATGATTAACAAATTCTAATTTGCATAGAGTTCACTAGGTCTCCAACCTTAACACCAACTACTTTCATACATTCACACTGACAGGAATTAATTTTGAAGTTCCACATTGCATTTAGATCATAGAACTCCTATTCAGTGTGGGAGCAGGCCATTCAGTCCATCAAGTCCACAACGACCCTTTGAACAGCATTCCCCCCCAGAGCCCACCCCTACCCTATTGCCCCAACCCCACATTTCTCCATGGCTAATCCATCTGGCCTGCACATCCTTGGAGACTATGAGCAATTTAGTATAATCAATCCACCTAACCTGTACATCTTTGGACTGTGGGAGAAAACCGGAACACCTGGAGGAAACCCACGCAGACATGAAGAGAATGTGCTAATTCCACACAGACGGTTGCCCGAGACTGGAATTGAACCCAGGTCCCTGGCGCTGTGAATCGCCATGCTGTCCCATTTATTGTAACCTTTACAGAACCTCCAAAATAGTGACAACTCAACAACAGTCTGGATTCCTAATTCACAACAAGTGCGCACAAGGAAGCAGATTTTCATCTGTACCATCTGGACACAAAATACTTCCTGCACAGAACAGAAAGTCAGGCAGGAAAGCATTGCACATTTACCATCCCTATCCAACTTTCCCTGCATTTGTATTAATGGAAAAGAAATTGTATAGGATCTGCGACCACCTAACAGTCAGCCTCATGTCAATTTCATTTGTATGCTCTAGATGTGGTCAGTCATGCCAAGTGACATTACTGAACATCAACCCCCCATGGAACTGGACTGACAATACAAAAGATCATGAGCATGACAACACCTATGTTGAAGCATATTCAACATTTATCACTCACAATGCAACACAGAAAAGCATACAATTATACAGTACAGAAGGAGGCCATTTGATCCCTCATGTGTCTACCAGCTCCCAAAAGAGCTAACCAGCTAGTCCCATTCTCCAATCCTATTTCCGTAACCCTCTAAATTAATCAAATTAGAAATGAAGTTATTGAAAAGACAGATGAGGACTGTTTCTTTATAGGACAGGATATTTGGATCTTGACACCTAATTTAGAGCCGTTAGTGGCACGTGCGATCCTGTGATCCTGCGATCCTGTGATCCTGATTGTGGATGTTTATTTGATTAATTAAAACACATCACTCTTAACTCTTATTTTTTTCCAAGGATTAGCATTTCCACATATAGAGTGTCAGGAATTGTCACAATCAAAGCCAGTTACCATACGCACCAGGGAACATCGCCTTATCTCAAAAAAGCAGCTGCAAAGCAGCAATTAAACTGCTACACATGGCAGCCAACAGGCAAGCTTCAGACCATATAAAGACAAAATAGCGCAAATCCTGAAACCCTAAAATAAACAGAAACTACTGGTAGCCTTGTCAGAACGCTCCCGTTCTAATGACTTAATCTGAAACATTGTTTTGAATTTCATAACAGGCATCAGAGTCAAGATATCGGTTGAAAAATCAGATCCCAAGCTTGCACTTCCCAAAAGCAGAACCTGCTCGACAATTTTGCCACCAATACTCTTCTGATTGCGTTCTCCATGCCCAATGACAGGGCTGGCAGTCCTGAAGCCTCAACAATGATACAGAGAGTGGTGGTCACTGCTGAAGAATTGCAGGAGACCTGGGACAGGTCCTGCAAGTCAGTGAAGAAAATATTTTAAAATTTCATGAGACCAAGGTCAGAGGGGAAACACCCCCCCCCCCCCCCAAAAAAAAAGGCTGTGTGTGCTGGTAGTGCTGCCTTCCCTTCCCATCTCCGTTTCTCTGGCCCATGAGCTCTTTCCTGTTGGGCTCTGAAAGGAGGACACCTTCATTGAACTGGCAGCTTGTCACACTGCAGGAAGCCCCTGAACCATTGGACAAATGTCAATGGTAACATAAAATGGGCCTTAACTGGACACTGTAAATGCCTGCTGCACTTCTTACCCTGCTAGTGTAATCATGACTGATAATTCTGTTTCTTCACAGATGCTGCTACACCTGCTGAGTACTGTAATAAGGTTATCTTTTTATTCCTGCTTGAGAACATTCCTTGTAAGGAAAATAAAATGTTTTTTGAAGTTTTTGTTTTAAAATGTTTATTGGCTACACAGAATTTATTAGGGAATAAATAGTAAATGAGTTCACTTACAGTGAGACATTCTGTAATCAATTTAAAATTTTCTGCCTTGGGTTTGTACATAACAAACAACGGGAAAAAGTAGCATCTGATTGCTAGTAGTACTGCTGTCAAGCATGTGCTTCTTTTGGGCTCCACTCACTCCTTGCAAAATGGTCAAATTGCTTCAAGTTGACAACCTCCTCTTGTTTCATTGCTGTTAAACAACCTTTGAGCTGAAATGCTGATTGCAACTTTAAAGAAAAGCTGACAACTGTTACGCATTAACGAAAGAAAGGTAGACAACTTCCTCACTATCAGGAGTAGGCAAATTTATCATCAAACCCATTTCACCTTTCAGTTATGTTATTGTTAATCTGTACCTTGACTTCACTTTGCTCCTCATCGAGCCATCTTTGCAGAACAAGTTAGCTAAAAGATTGCTGATGATTCACAAAAGCCTTACCTTCGAGAAAACTAAGCTGCTGCTCTGGCTTCCACAGTAAATAACAAGAGAAATTGAGTCAAGTGATAGCAGTACCTGAAATGATATCTTGTTCATTTCTTTAAGTTTAATAAAGTTCATGTTTTAAAAAAAAAGTCTAATGCATTTCCTGTTAAAACTGACAAAAATATAGAGTAATTTTACATAGAAGTCAATTACATAATGTGTAAATTTTCTTCTACATCTAATTTTGCTTTGCTCATGCGAATCTCTTTTGATTTATAATGGTGCTACATTCAATGAATATTGTCTGGTATTAGGAAAAAATAGATAGCGTTCATTATAAAAGATATAATAGCAGAACATTTAGAAACATTTAATATGATCATGCAGAGTCAGCATGGCTTTAAAAGGAGTGAACCATGCCAGACAAATTTAATGGAATTCTTTGAAAAGGGAACAAGCAGGATAGAGAAAGGGAAGGTAGAAAATGTCATATATATTTAGATTTTCGGAAGGTATTTGATAAGGTACCACATGTTAGGCTACTTAATAATGTAACAGGCCATGGTGTTGGAGGTAGTGTATTCGTACAGATAGCCAATTGGCTAACTAATAGATGGCACAGTTGGAATAAGTAGGTATTATCTAGTAGACTGCCACAGGAATCTGTGCTCGGGCCACAATTATTTACAACATATCTCAGTGACTTGGATGAAGAAAGTTAATGTCCTCCAGCCAAGTTTGTGAATAACACAAAAAATAGGTGGGAGGGCAAGTCATGCACAAAGGGTCTGCAGTGAGACATAGACATGTTAAGCGAATGGGCAAAATATACGGCAGATGGAATTAGGTTTTGCACTTTGGCAGGAAGAATTGAGGAGCTGGATTCATAGAATCGGTACAGTGCAGAAAGAGGCCATTTGGCCCATGGAGTCTGCACCGACCCTCCAAAGAGCCTCCTACCCAAACCCCTGCATTTCCTATGGTTTATCCACCTAGCCTGCATATCCCTGAACTATGGGGCAATTTAGCATGACCAATCCACCTAATCTGAATATATTTGGACTGTGGGAGGAAGCCAAAGCACCTGGTAAAAACCTACACAGACACAGGGAAAACATGCAAACTCCATACAGACAGTAACCTGAGGCTAGAATCAAAACCAGGTCCCTGGCACTGTGAGGCAACACTACGCCACTGTACCATCCAATGTTATTTAAATGGAGAAAGACTGCAGAAAGCTACAGCACAAAGGGATTTGGGAGTTCTCAAGCCTAAATCACAAAAAGCTATCACACAATTTCAGCAGGTAGTAGAAAAGAAAATTGGACTGCTAGCCTTTAATTTCAAATTGAATGGAATATAAAAATAGGGAAGGCTTGCTAAATCTAAACAAAACACTAGTCAGACCATAGCTTGAATACTGTGAACAGTTTTAGATCCTTGTTTAAGGAAAAGTATATTGACATTGGAACGTCCAGAAAATTTCACTAGGCTGATCCAGGATATGGAGGGACTGTTCTATGAGGAGGGGTTGAGTAGATTGAGCCTGTATTCATTGGAGTTTAGAAGAAGACAAACATACAAGATCCTGAGAGCACTTGATGGGGTTGATGTGGAACAGCTGTTTTTTTTCCTTGTGGGAGAGTCGAGGATCACAGGGCATAACCTCAGAATGAGGGGTTACCCTTTCAAGGCAGGGAAGAGGAGGAATTTCTTTTCTCAGAAGGTAGTGAATTTAAGGAATTCTTTACTGTAGAGGGCTGTTGAGTGTGGGTTGTTAAGTACATTCAAGACTGGCATAGACAAATGTTTAAACAGTAAGAGAACCAAGGGATACGGGGACAAGGCAGGAAAGTGCAGTTGAGGATTATCAGATCTGTCATGATCTCACTGAATTATGGAGCAGACTCAACAGGCTGAATGGCCGGCTTTTACTCCTCTTTCTTTTGGACTTATGGTCGCATGAAACAAGATCCTGCCACATATATATTTTTGCCACATATCTTTCAATCTTAATTTAACATTTTAGATAACTTGCATTCTAATACTACCACTGTCGTATCAGGAAATAATGGCTACATCAGAATGTTAATGTTATTGTAACCCTACTTCCAAAATTCCTTTTGTTCTAATTTGTCTGATATGTTGAAGAGCCCTTGTCTTTTAGCAGATAGAAGCCATTTAGTAACATGCTCCTTCAAAGCTTTGTTAGCTATAAACAGAAATCAGCAACTGCGTATTGCTGATTGTGGTACTATGTCACCAATATACATAATAACTTAATTGTTTCCTTATTCTCATAAGTCACTGAATGGAACTCCTTTCTATCAACATTGAAACGGTCTATTAAGAACTAATGTGAAACCACTTAACAAATTATAGGCCATTCAGCCTTTCAAGCCACTACCATCACACTTTTTAAAACTCATTCATGGGATGTAGGTACCGCTGGCTATGCAAGTATTTGTTGCACATCTCTAATTATCCTGATTAAGGTAGGGATATGCCACCTTCTTGATTTTGTCCCAGCAACCGTGAAGGAACAGTAACATTTCCAAGTCAGGACAGTGTATGTCATGGAGGGGAACTTGCAGGTGGTGGTGCTCCCATTGACCTGCTTCCCTTGTCATCCCAGATGGTAGTGGTTATGGATTTGGAATACACTGTTGGATGAGCTGTTGTGAGTTACTATAGTGTTTTTTATAAATGGTACAGACTGATGCCTCTATGAGGCAGTGGTGAATAACCTGAAAGTTGAAAGTGGTGGTTAGAATGCAAATCAACTGGTTGCTTTGTCATGAATGGTGTAAAATTGTTTGAGTGCTATTGGAGCTGTACTCACCTAGACAAGTGGAGGGTAATTTATCACACTTCTGACTTGTGTCTTGTAGAGGTAGACAAGTATTGAGGAGAGAGGAGATGAGTATCTCACCACAGAATTCCTAGCCTATAATCTGCTCTTGTAACTACAGTATTTATAAGTCTGGTCCCGTTCAGCTTTTAGTTAATGGTAACCTCCAGAGTGTTGATAGTGGAGGATTCAGCAATGATAATACCGTTGAACATCAAGGGTTAATAGTTAAAGGATTCTCTTTTGTTTGAGAAGGTAATTGCTGGCATGAATTTTATTTGCCACTTATTAGCCCAGCCTGGATCTTGTCCAAGTCTTGCTGTATATGTCCATATGATTTTTGCTGTTCAATTCATTAGTGCAAACGCTCAATTATTCTATTTTGAATTACAAATTCTAATAACTTCTTCACTACAGATGTTAGACTAATAGACTAATATTCTCCTAGTTTTCTCTCCTGCCCTTCACATATAGAGTGATAATGCAGGTAATAGATACAAAAATGTTGTATTTGAATACTGAGAAATAGAAAAACTGTTCATCGACACAGTGCACTAACAACTTCTCGTGCAACAGATATCCTTAAAGGAAAAGTAATATTGTTTAAAATATTGCTACATTTGTTTTAAAACACATTATGGAAGGTGTTTAATTTATCAAGGCAGTCCAGTGTGTCTTTTTACAATAATATTCCTGGATACCTGTTTTCTCGATCATTACTTTTTAAATACTTTTTTATATTTTTAATTAAAGTTCAGTAGAATCATTCAGCAAATCATTAGATTCAAACCTCATTCACTTAGAGAGTTAAAATCAGGCCCATTATATTTGGGGGAGAAAAACTAGAACCGCAAGAGAACTAGACTTTTTTTTAATTTCACAATTAAAATCCATAAACAAGGAGTGACAAAACACATGAAACAAAAAAAAAATTGAAAATCTGAAACAAAAATCACTGGAACACTCAGCAAGTGAATCATGCATCGGGGGAAAAGAGCTGAGAAGTTAGGACTCTGAAATATGAATTCTGACAGCTCCACTGATATTTCCAGCTTTATCTGCTTTTCTTTTTTTCCAAAGGGAGTGCTTTGTTCAACAGACTGTTTAATAATTGAACCACCGGTAATAGTTTACTCATTGACATGGCTCGCTATGGCATTTATAATAGATTTTCAGGACAACCAGATTTTCCTTTCTTCCCAGAGGAACCAGCTCATGTTACTAATGCAAGGACATGCTGATATTATGATTGTTGGGGGTGCTAAATACTGGTGTTTCATGTAAAATATCGAAAAGTCCCCTATTCTCAAGTATCATTCTTCACAAAATACATTGCAGAAAACTTCCAAATGACTTAAACTTTCTAAATCATACCGGAGCTTTCTATTTGTGCAGCTTTCCCTGTGATTAAATGTTCAAATTGATAACGTTCTGTGAAATGTCATTCTGACCCTCTGTAAGCCTCAGCTTATCAAGTTGACATCAGAACCCAGGTTATTTAAATGTAAGATTACATTCCAGAAATGGCTTTCCCATGGTTCAAGCATAAAGGATGTATAATTTTCCTCTCTTGTTTAAATACTGATCATTATAACATTTACTCCTGCTCTTGAGCGCCAACATGGCTTGGTGGATCACACTGACCTTAGAAAAGCCATCGGTTCAAGCCTCACTCTCTGACTTGAGTACATACTCAATATGAACTCTTCAGTGCAGGTGTGCTAACATTCCCTGAGGTTCCATCTTTATATGTTAAAAATGTCTGTTCAGTGATGCAAATAAAGCCTCATGGCATTATTCAAAGCACAATTGGAGAATTCTTCATGTCCAGGCCAACAGCCAACAGCAAAACTGATTAAATGGTCACCTATCTCATTTGTTGCATGTGTGTGTTTAGTGGCACAAAATGACTGTTGCTTTTGCCACATAAAAAAAATTAGCTTAATTCACACTAAATTGCCTTGAGATTATGAGAAAGTAAAAGAGGCAATATTAATGCAAATTATTTTCTTTATCAATATCTAAAAGTATTTTGTTTAGTGCAAATTATTAACTGAAATCTCTTCATAAATCTGTGGTAATAAATTAGTTGCTAATCATGTTGTGTCTTGTTAGTTTTTGCGCTCATGCCTTCTACTGATGTTTCAGGAGTTAATTATAGCTTGTTTGCTTCTCTATTGTTGATACTTCTGAGCATTGTGATCACTGACTCCATTTTAAGAGTAAAAAAATCAAAGTTCAAACATATGTAGTCAGCACTTCAGAATAAGTCTGAGACACGGAGTGGCTCCTCCACCCTAAAATGTGCTTTAGTTAGTAACATCAAAAGAGCAATCCTCCTGTCCTTTTTTCAATATTTCATTGCCAGGAAATCCAGGCTGTTACAAATTTAGAATCTAATAGGAAATCAACTGAGATGAAGTTGCATTCAATTTCATATTTTATCTGATGTGGCAATGCTGTTATTTCTTGTAACATAAACTGGGCACCATGGGTATCTTGGTATTCATCCACAGGCATTTATTACAACTAATAATTATACACAAACATTACATTTCCCAGTCAAGAGGTGTCTGGGTTATACGTAAGCTATTAGGTGCAACAGAGTGTCAAAAATAATAAGAACATTTTTTTAGTCTTGAGTTGCCTGGACTGTGTGGTGTAATGGAGGAGAGTAGGTACAGCATGCACTTTGACATAATGTGTCCCAGAATGTCAATCAGCTTGCATTGTAAAAGGTCAACCTGCTGAATTTAAACCCAGTGGTAAATTTTCCCATGTACAGCTTGTATTAAATTAAGAGCATGAATGGGATAGTGAGCTTCATCATGAAATTTTATGAATGCAATGCCCTTTCCTTGCCCAACAGCAAGGAAAAATCTCTTCAAATTTTCTCACAATCTGCTGTTGCTTCTCCAACGTGAAAGTGGTAAATGTGTTTTTGTCAGTGACGAAGCTAGTCTGCAAGACACATTACAAATATACAAACAGAGTGCACTCAGTCACTCACGCCTGCTCTACCTTTCAATAAGATCCTGGCTGATCTGAGTGCAACCTCAGCTCCACATTCCCATCTACCCCGATATGAATAAGAGAGGTTTGCAGGGATAGGGGCCAAATGCAGGCAAAAGGGACTTGTTTAGGTTGGGAAAGCTAGTCAGCGTAATGCCTATGTTGATGATGCTGCTGTGACACATCTCATTACAGCAGGTGGCAGAACTTCTCCATTGCCTCTTTGGTCAACCTCAGCTTGTAAAACCCAAAATAGTCATTAAGACTGCACCCAGTGCATACCTAAGACATACAAGTAACCTGGAGCAGAAAAATTATATCATCTCATTCTCTGTGAAGAACTTAGTTAGCATCAATTCAGAAAAACTTGCATTGACATGTCTTCAATGCCAGAATGCCTGGATTAGTTGTGCGTTAGATTGTTAAAATTGTGGCTTTATTGCAACCAAACCAGTAGTTCATCACAAGATCTTCCCTAACAACTGGCAACTTGAGGAAGTTGTTGTCAATAAGATAGCTAGTAATACATATTATTGGCAAAGATAAACCTTCATTCTCAAACTTAGACATTAAGCTATTGCAATAGTAATATTTACAGATCTGAGCTAATCTTTCATCAAATTATTTATTAGGAATCAAAAACAAACGCAAGTTTCAGGTAAAATAGTGTTTCATTGCAGGGGATTAATGCGGCCGGGGATGAAAACATAGGGCAATCTCATTTTAATGATTTACACCATGATCCTATTTTGTATGTTATTTTGATTATTTCATTTTTAATCAAAATAATATGGTTAAATCACAAATTTTACCGAAATGTGGGGTACAGAGGTGTACAGTTGGGTGGAGAAATCTCTGGCTAAATCTACCTTCTTCTGAAAACCCAAAAACAGGACTGCACAGGCAGATCTGTTGTTTCAGGCTGTTTCCACCCCACTGAATTTAGTTTTCCCTATCCAGGCACAATTTTGACTCACCTTGTCTAGTCCCTTCCCACTGACATCTGTGATTCATCTGTCGCTTTGTCAGTTTCAATATTTCCAGTTTGTCAACACTAGCCACCAACTCTTCACCATGGAAGTGTAATCTCTCTAACATCCATCTTCCATTAGGTTGGTTTGAGAGCTCTCTGCTTCTTCCTTGAGAGAAGACCTGAGCCATCCCCATGGAGTACCACCCTCCTACACCTGGCTGAGCTTGTCCTCACTTTAACTTGCCTTTAACTCCTCTCGCTTTCTTCAGATCAAAGGTGTGGCCATGAGTACCCCATGGACCATGACTCCCCCTTTTCGTTCCTCTACATCTGTGTTTCCATTTCTGGGGATAGGCTGGCCACCAATATGCACTACAAATCCACCAACTCCCACAGTTACCTCAATTACACATCCTTACAATCGGCCTCCTTTAAAGACTCCATTCCATTCTCCCAGTTTCTCTGTCTCCATTGTATCTGTTCTGATGATACTAACTTCCATGCTGGGGAGAGGTGGTGCTTGAGAAATGTCCACCTTTTTCCTTAATCAAGGATTCCCCACCACCGTAGTTGACAGGGCTCTTAGCTGTGTCTGACCCATTTCCTGAACTTCTGCCTTCATCCCTTCTCTTCCCTCACACAATGACTATAGGGTCCTTCTGGTGATCACTTACCAGCTACCAACCTTCATATCCAAAGGATCATAAACTGTGATTTCTGCCACCTCAGCAGGATAAATATCCCCGTCAGAAACAGTAAGAACTGCAAATGCTGGAGTCAGAGTCAATGCAACGTGGAGCTGGAGGAACACAGGAAGTCAGGCAGCATCAGGCCTAATGAAGTGTCCTGACCTGAAACGACAACTGTCCTGCCCACTGATGCTGCTGTGTTCCTCCAGTTCTACACTGTATTGACTAAATACCCCATCTCCTCTCAACATTCCAACAGGGACTCTTCCCTCTGGAACTTGGCCATTTATTTCCTCCCTTTTCACCATTCAAGGTTCCCGGACACACCATCCAGGTGAAGCAATGATTTACTTGCACTTCATGCACAATCTAGTCTACTATATTCATTTCTCACAACGTGATTGCCTTAACATTGGGTAGACAAAACAAACTGGGTGATCACTTTCAGAAAAACCTACTCTCTGTTTGTAAAAATGACCCTGAGCTTCCAGTTACCTTCTATTTCAACATACCACCATGGTCCATGGCCATTTTTGTCTTAGGCCTGCTGAAGTGCTTGAGAAAGGCTCAATGCAAGCTGAAAGAACACCACGTCATCTTCCGTCGAGGTACCTTAACAATGTTCAGAACTCAATATTGAGTTTCGCAATTTCAGAACGTACACAGCCTCCTCTACTTTCATGATTCTATCCCCACACCCCTAGGTCCTGTTTAATATGGGATGCTCCCAGCACAGCAAACCTATTTTCCACTATTTATGTTTCTCATTTCATCCTAACCAGCAGTTATCTCAAGCAACAGTGCCATGTTGGGGAGAATTTAATAACCCCTCTCTCCCAGTGCTAAGTTGAAGGTACGCTAAAACACACTTGTGCCAGAGGGTGCTAAATGGGGACCTCACCACCCTTCACTGACTCCAATGAAGTCTGGACCAGCAAGGTTAGAACACATCCTTCCTGTCCAAACATGAATTGAGGCTATTAAAGGGGCAATCTATGTTCAATTACAGGCTTTGTCCTGTCATTGCAGGAGGGCAGAGGAGGATCTGCACGAGAAGCCTCAAAAGCAAACTTTTGTCAGGTTTGCTTGTGGGCTTCCAGGGGTTGTAGTGGAAGGTTGGGCTGGTGTGAGGGGGATCCATCATCCAAAGGCACTCTGTGCTTGATTAACGGACCCAGGAGCTCCCTGTTGCCCTTGCCTTTGACACAACTTTCCCTCTCTCCTCCCTCTCATCCAGCCTTCACTCAACTTTGGCCTCAGGTCCCTTGTAGACCCTGGGCCTTTGGTGGCTGAACTGCAACATCTTCAAGTGCTGTGTGTGCTGCCTATAATGCAGTACAGCTAGCCTCTAACTGATAGCAGCTCTCATTGGAGCAAGGCTCCATTCCTATATCCCGTTCCCCTAGTTCCTTAATCTCAGGGAAGATATAAGTGACCAATTAAATGCGTGATACACAGTTAGAGGCTGGGCCTTCCCCAACCAGCCAGTGGGTCAGACCCTCATCAACTAGATTAAATTCTGCCCATTGACTTGCCCTATTTTGTTTGTACTAACGATTTTCAATCACTGCTAGTTGAATCAGCGAAATGAAGCACTTTCAGAGCCCTACCAGATACAAGTATTTTCAATATTACTGCACAGATTTTAAATACTGATGTATCAGTTTGGCTGAGTTGGCAACATTCTCATCTCTGAGAATGTTCTTGTTCGAGCTCCAAGCCAGCACTTGAATACATATACTAAATTGACACTCCACAGAGTACTGCAAGCGGCCTGCAGTATCAGAATGGCTTTAAGCTATTTCTGAATGATGTAATAAGATGCTCAGTAAATTGATTAAATAAGTATGCCTTTCCTTATCCATTCTCATCTTGCACTTCTGTTGTTCCCGCCTGTAACAAGTTTAGACTCTTGAATACATGTTTTTTACCTAAGGGTTTTCATCAAAAACCACGAACAGTTCTACCACTATTTTTTTTGCATATGTCAGCCATATATCATCACAATCACTATCGTCCAGCCAGAAGATTCCATACCATTAGCTCGAATGAATTATTTTTCCATGAAAGCACATTGAAAATGAATTTTTTTTGTATACTGGGCTCTGATGCCCTTTGATTGAAAAATAGATCAAGGAAAAATGGAAACAATGTATTCATTTTTACTAGAATAAATGGTTAGACAGCTGTTCTTCAGCATGTCACACATTGATTACTTCCTGCGTGATGAGGCAAGGCCAAAGCAGCATTAACATGCTGAATTACAATGTTTAGCTGCATGACTGATTCCAGTGAAATGTTGGGAATTTTCAACGCCCTAGTATATGTCATTTTTTAATATAAAATTTGGTTTTTGGTTAAATACATCTTACTAAACCAAAGCTAGAAGAGTCTAAATAATTGGGTGTGGATGGCACAATTATTCATTTTGTTTTACTGTTTACTCTGAATAATAAAAGCATGTAGATCACAGGTGAGGGAACACAACATATAAGGCAAAAAAACAAAGTTTCTGGAAAAGCTCAGCAGGTCTGGCAGCATCTGTGAAGGAGAAAACAGACGCTTCACCGGACCCGAAACGTTAACTCTGATTTCTCCCTCACAGATGCTGCCAGACCTGCTGAGCTTTTCCAGCAACTTGGTTTTTGTTCCTGATTTACAGCACCCGCAGTTCTTTTAGTTTTTATATAACATATAAGGCATATTGCCCCAATCTGTAGTTTATCATGTTATTGAAAATCATACTTAAATTTGATAAACGTCTTTTCATTCTGTTCTCAGTAGAATAATAGCAAATGCGAATGTCCATTTAGTCCATAATCTCTGTGGTAGAGGCTATTATTTTTCAACTGAAGCTATTTATTCCATTTCAACTGTCTCACTGTCTCTAAGGTATAAATTCTTCAGTTTCAAATAATTCTCCAGTTTCAAATAATTCTCCAGTTCTCAATCAAATGTATTTATATATTTCCTCAGAATGGGAATGTCACTGTCATTCCCCTTTAATGCCTACCCTAATGAAAGACATTTCAATGATTCGTATAAAAAGGGTGGCTTACTGAGTCACGTCAAAGGGCGTTATTAGCCGGTGTCACATGTAGTCATTGCAAAGTCAATGTTGCTTTGCTGATTCTTGAGTGGCCATCAATTTCTACTTCACCCTCTGAGATGTTGCTCCCTAGTCAGAGGAAGTGATTGATAGCCTTGATCTTCTGTTGCCCAATGCTAATAAGGAGCCTTGTTGTTGTCCAGTCAGCATTGTCCTGGTTTTCTCACAGATGATAAATAGACCAACCCTGAAACCACTACAGTCAAGATTGGAGGGCATGTCCTGGAGCACACAATTTTTCATCTGGCAAGGCAATGCAGTCTATGAAATTCAGGTTTATTAATGGTTTGCACTCATCACCTTCCTAATGATGAAATTAGTAACCAAGAGGTAAAGGACTGAGGAAAGTACACAACTTTGCTGTACTCCTATACTGCTGTTGTATATCTATGATCCCATGCTGGTCTTGATGCAGCTAGAATCATTGTCTGCATTGTTGAAGATGTTAATATACTGCCCTGGGTTGAAGGCTGTCTTGCGATGTATCAGAGTAACTGCTGGTGGATGTAACTGAAAATCTTGAAATCAAAATAATTACAAACAATTGGCTTCTGATGCTGTAGATTCTGTTTTATATTTCTGAGAGTAAGGATTTGCTTGCAGTATGATCTACCACACCAGAAAACTGACCGTTTTTCAGGAAGGGTACTGTCTAACTCTGCTTTTCAATCTGTTGAGGAGTACTATGCACATCCAAAATCATCAACTTAACAATTCAAGTTACAATTCCACAATTCCATGATAGTACCTACCACCACCTACGAATGGTAGACATGGAAGAGAACAACAAAGATGACATGTGGGTTGAACATCTTCTACCAGCATTTCCTTTGTATGATCCACTTGCAGAGAAAACATTCATAAAGTAGTGCTCGAGAGAACTGATCAGAAGTGTCTACAGGACATTGTGACAGAGAGCAGACCAGCAGGACATATATTTTGCCCCTGGGCTTATGCCCACCAGGGTGAGGGTAAAATCAGAACAAACGATTGGAATAAGATGGGGCTAGCCAAAGAAGACTTGGTGAAGGGGGGTAACAAGCATGGGGCTGGATGAACACAGCAGGTCAAGCAGCATCATAGGAGCAGGAAAGCTTGACGTTTCGGGCCTAGACCCTTCATCAGAAATGGGGGAGGGGAAGGCGGATAGAGGATGGATAGAAGAGAGGATAGGTGGAGAGGAGGCAGACAAGTCGAAGAGGCGGGGATGGAGCCAGTAAAGGTGAGTGTAGGTAGGGGGGTAGGGAGGAGATAGGTCAGTCCAGGGAGGACGGACAGGTCAAGGGGGCGGGATGATGTTAGTAGATAGGAGATGGGGGTGTGGCTTGAGGTGAGAGGAAAAACAGGTTAGGGAGGTGGAGATGAGCTGGGCTGGTTTTGGGATGCGGTTGGGGGAGGGGAGATTTTGAAGCTTGTGAAATCCACATTGATGCCATTGGGCTGCAGGGGTCCCAGGCTGAATATGATTTGCTGTTCCTGCAGCCTTCGGGTGGCATCACTGTGGCATTGTAGGAGGCCAAGGATGGACATGTCATCTGAGGAATGGGAGGGGGAGTTGAAATGGTTCGCGACTGGGAGGTGCAGTTGTTTGTTGCGAACTGAGCGCAGGTGTTCTGCAAAGCGGTCCCCAAGCCTCCGCTTGGTTTCCCCGATGTAGAGGAAGCCACAACGGGTACAGCGGATGCAGTATACCACATTGGCAGATGTGCAGGTGAACCTCTGCCTGATGTGGAATGAGTAAGAAGAGCCTTCAGCAGTGGTCGCTACCTGGGCTAGAATAAAAGTGATTGTGAAGGATTGGGTCTGCGGACGGAGTCTTGCTGCCGAATGAACTGCATGGAACCAAAGAACTGAGTATAAACTGAAGTCACATAGGCCATACCAGACAGGCTATTCGCACCATGGAGCAACCTTGCAATGTTGTTACAGAGCTGCTTCTCACTCAGCATAAATAGCACAGTGTGAGCAGAGTAAAGACAGAAGCGAGAAACACGTAGAGAGTGAGGAAGTAGCCTGAAGTAGCCATGTGAATGTTCGAAATCCATGCAAGAAATCACAGGAGTAGACTGAGTAACATTCGGCATGTTGGTTAATGGAATAATGTACCAGTAAAATTAGAACATGGTATATCACTGAATACCATGTTTTATAGTATTTTTAGTTTTATTATTCAATAGACAGTGGTATAAAGCAGCCAAGCCAAAGAACAGTTCTTGACTTGCCTTCTCTCTGACAGATCTGACTTGAACCTAAACTCACAGATGTGGTACAAAGCCACACAAAAAGAGTTTTGAAGAACATCAGTGAACTAGCTAAGTTTCTACGCCAATTTTTCAACTTTCAGTCATTTTCTGGTGCTAGTCCAGTGATTAATAGATTTCAATTCACATTCTCAAATATCCACTAGAGCATCTGTACTTATAAATAGAAACAGTAAAACTATATTTATTGAACTTGTGAACTATAGCCATGAAACTAATACTACCAAGCACTATATATATATATCAATAAAGTTGCTGTTTCATAAGTTGTGTGGTAAAATATTCCATTCTCTAATGATTCTGATGTTTAAAGAATTACTTCAGATATTTCCCTGTATTTCTTCAGTTTCTTCAATTGATGTCCCATATTCCCAGTTTGCCATCCACACCACATGTTGTTTAAAAAGTGGCCCAACTCTATTAAGATTGTAGAAGACTAGGACATGTCTTTCCCTGTATTGCAGCCAGCCAAATCAGAAGTGCCTGTTACAGGCTCATGATCCAAACCAAGATCCTTAAAGGCACACCAGAAAAGTCAGAAAGCCCAGCAATGAGGTCAGGAATCCTGGAATTGGGACTAACCCACCATTTTAAAGAACTCTCAAATCACCTGGATTTGGTGACTATCCAGGCCAATCCAAGCTCTCTGGTACAAGACATCTATGCAAAATGATTAGTAAATTATATTCATTTATATTTATGTCACATCTGAGTTTAAGGCTCTAGCCAGGCCTGTCAGAGAGAAGGCAAGGTCAAGAGCTGTCCTCAAGCTAGGGCTTCTTTACACCACTGTTCATTGAAATATTAAAAACGAAATACAACAGCACAGTATTCAGCAATATGCCAGGTACTAATCTTAGTGTTATTTTTGTTTTAGATTTGTTCGGTTTTAGCTTTGGGGATATTGTGCTCAGATCCTACCTGTGGAAAACTGACACAGTTTTAATGACTGATACCACAAAAGTTTCCTGCAAAAACACTGAGGTGTTGCCTAGGCCAAACTTTGGCTGTTATTCATAAACACTCAGCTGTTGACAGCTGGAACAAATCAGTGGGTTTAGTTCTTGGATACTCTCCATCCCACTGTTCCACTTCATCAGTTTGGGACGGAGAGAGAAAACAAACTGAAAACACATGAAGAAATATAATGAACAAAGCAATTTAATATTAATGCAAGGGGTGTTAAAAATAACGCGTGGATAAAAAGAAAGGAAATGTTAAATGAAAAAGCCAAGGGTAAAGCAATGATTAAGCTCTCCATTTCTGGCAGGAAATCTGGCACAAATCGTCAAAAAATTGCTTGTTATTGAAGAGCTTTCTGTGACTGGTTACATACAGATGTTGCCTCCTTTTTTTTCTATCATCTGAAAAAGTATAGACCAATCTGACATTCACAACGGTTAAAATTTTGTAAAAATCCATTAAAGAGAAGATTGTGCAGCATATAGATAGCAATAAAATCGTAAAAGAGCCTCTTAATTGAAAGCTTTTCGCGACAAGTGTAACAAAGGAGTCTGATAAGAATAAAGTGGATAAGGAATTTCATTGGATTTCAGCAAAACCTTTGATACAAATGGCTGGTTTTAGAAATAAAAAAGCTGGAAGCAGTGCAAATAAATGATCAAGGATAAATAATTAGACGACCATTAAAGCCCAGAACGTGAAAGCTGAAGATGATTTTTTTTGGCAATTGACATGACCAGTGGGATTCCACAGTGTTCTGTTTTGGCATCTAATCGGTTTTAAATGATCATAAATGATAGGGAGGTACGAGTCACAAACACAAAAGTTAAATCGTAAATAAGGCTGGGCTAGAAAAGGAAGAAGTGTCTAAAAGTGAGCAGTATATGCTATAAATGGATTTGAATATGCTTAGGAATTAGGCAGGTTGGTTAAAAAATGAATGTAATGAATAGAATTATAGACTGCTTTGCAAGGGAAAAGAGTCCAGAAAGGATCTTAACATAAATGGTGAGAAAATGCATGAGAAACCAAAGGAATCTAAGAGTCCTGGTTCCTCTCTTGGTTTCTCTTTGGGCTTTTGCTATGTTACACTTACTTTCCACATGCTGATTGATCACCCTCGTGTCAACCCTCACTTTTGCAATTGTCAAGTAGATTTTTTTTAACAGGTGAATAATATTCCTGCTGTTCACCCACCCCATATATCCAGCTGGGGACTAGTACTGATATACATGGCTGCCCTATGCCAATGGCTGGTTTACCTAGTAGACTTAATTATGGCACAATAGCACTGATGCCTCACAGCAGCAGGGACCCTGGTTTGATTCCAGCCTTGGCTGACTGTCAGTCTGCATTTCCTCCGGGCACTCCAGTTTCTTCCCACAGTCCATAGATATGCAGGTTAAGTGGAATGGCCATGTTAAATTGTCCATAGCGTCCAAGGATGTGCAGGCTAGGTGCACTGACCATGGGAAATGTAGGGTTACAGGGATGGGGTAAGGGGTGAGTCTGGGTGGGATGCTCTTCAGAGGGTCGGTGTGACTCGATGGGCTGAATGGCCTGCTTTCACACTGTAGGGCTTCTGTGATTCTATGATTAACATTATGTGAAAGTTATCATAATTGCTCAGTGGCAGCAAGTAATGTGGTACTGAAACACCAGACATCAAAATATATATTAAAAGGCCAACACAGAACCAAAATATTGAGGTAATTTTGCCCTTTAGGTCTTCAAGTGTAATGGGAGATTTCCTAACTCTGAGCCAGAAGGTGCAGGTTAAATCCCACCTGGTCCAGACACATGTAATAACATGTCCAAATATATTGATTAAAAACCATTTCTAAATCAAGAAAATGACTGTACAGTTCTGGTCACCACTGCAAAGAGGTTGTTGTAGTTATCGAAAAGATGAATAAAAACAAAATGATTAAGCGGGATGAAAGGACTGGATTGTGAAGAGCTTCTCTCTAGTAAAGAGAAGATTGTAAGCTGATGTAATTGATGTTTTTCTAAACAGATTAGATCATTTTTCTCTATTCATTAATGGGATGAGGGTGTTGTGGCTAGGCAACGTTTATCGCCCATCACAACTGAGAGTCAGCCACATTGCTCTGATTCTAGAGTCACATGTAGGCCAGACCAGGTAAGGATGGCAGTTTCCTTCCCCAAAGGACATTAGTGAACCAGATGGTTCATTTTCTGACAATCAGCAATGGATTCATGGTTATCTCTCAATTCTTAATTCTAGATTTTTTAATTGAATTCTAATCCCACCATCTGCCACAGTGGAATTTGAACCCAGAACATTATCTTGGTCTCTGGATTAACAGCCCAGCAATAATACCACTAGACCATTACCTCCCCAGATATGTGCCTTGACAAACTATTTTGCCTTGTGTAGCACCAGAGGACACAACCTGCAATTAAAATGGAGGAAAATATAGAAGTAACTATAGAATCAAAGCATCATACAGTACAAAAAGGACTTTTGATTTGAGTCTGTACCACCAAAAATTCACAACTACCTACACTAGTCCCACTTTCCAGCACTAGACCCATAGCCTAGAATGTTATGTCACTTCAAGTGTTCATCCAAGTACTTTTTAAAGATTGTGAACTTTTCTGCCTCAACTACCCTTCCAGGCAGTGCATTCCAGATACCCACCACCCTCTGGGTGGGAAAATATTTCCTCAAATCGCCTCTAAACCTCCTGCCCTTCACCTTAAATGATGCCCTTTCTGACTGACTCTTCGACTAAAAAGAACAACTGCTTTCTATTCACCAGGTCCCTGCCCCTAATAATCTCATACACCTCCATCAGGTTCCCCCTCGACCTGCTCTGCTCCGAAGAAAACAATCTGAGGCTATCCAGCCTCTCTTCATAGCTAAAATACCCCATACTAGGAAATATCCTGGAATAAAACAAAGAACCGCGGATAGTGGAGATCTGAAACAAAAGCTGAAATTACTGGTAAAACTCAGCAGTTCTAGCAGCATCTGTGGGGAGAAAGCAGAGTTAACATTTTGAGCCTGGTGCATCTTTATCAGTACTGACAGCAACTAGGAAAATATGGTATCCTGGTGAATCTCTTTCACACCCCCTCCAGTGCAATCACATCTTTCCGACGGTATGGTGACCAGAACTCCACACAGCACTCCAGCTGTGCCCTAAGCAAAGTTCTGTATGGCTTTAACATGACCTCCCTACTCGTACAATCTGTGCCATGACTGTTAAGGCAAAAATCCTGTATGTCATCTTAACTGCCCTATTAAGCTGTCTTGCCTCTGTCAGGGATCTTTAGTCAAGCACCTCAAATTCCTTCTATTCCTCTGAGATTCCTAGTGTTCTGCCATTCATTAAGTATTTCTTTGTCTTGTTCCATCTTCCAAAGTTCATCGCCTCACACTTATCCGAGTTAAATTCCATCTGCCACTGATCTGCCCATCTGATCAATCGAATTCTTTCCTCCTGTAACTGAACACCTTCCTCCTCACTATCAACCACCGGCCAATCTTTGCGTCATCTGCAAATTTACTCATCATCATCTCCCCCTGCTACATTCCAATCGATGTCATTTTTGAATGTAACAAACAGTAAAGGACCCAGCACTGATACCTGTGGTACAGCACTGCACACTGGGCTCTATTAACACAAACAACCTTCTAACACCACCCTAATTCTTCTGTCACCAAACCAATTTTGAATCCAACTCTTACTTTCTATCAGTTTCCCATGTGGGACTTTGCTGGAATCTACTAGACATCGACACCAATCTTATCTCAGCAGTGAAGAGCAGGGAGGTCAATTTTTCAATCCTATTGAATTTAATGACAGAACCACCTTACTGCATCTTACATAAGTTTCCTGGGTGTAGCCAAACAGATGTTGGCTGTCAGATGTGTAGAAATTCACCACCAAGACATAGCTGCAGTTCAGACTGGAAAGAAAGTTACATGTCAAAAAAAACTCCAAAAGTTGGAGGTGGGGCAAGATAGGGGTGCACAGCAGAGGGGTCAGGGAAAGAGTATAAGGTTCAGGCCATTGTTCAAGTACAGTAAAAGGCTTGATGCAAAAAAACTGGAACCAAGAGATAAGTGGTAGAAATCAAGTCAGCTAAGACTTAATTATTAAATGGTGGTTCATTCAGAGATAGGCTGCCTCATCACAATTTTTAAGTGATCAAACTGCCTCCTTTGAGTTGTTTGGTTACCAAAAGCATCTTCCTTCCAATAAATCAAAAGCGGGTGGCCCAACTCTAAATAATCCCACCTTAATCAGGCACATCCATTTTCAAGGGCGAAAACTTCCTTTTTATTTCATCTATCAATGAAACAGGCTCACAGGAGAGACAATAGAATTATCATTTAGTCATTCATGTGCAAATTAAATAGATATTTCTTTTCTAGAAAACAGTATTTCAGCAATTAGAGGTACGATATATGATAAATTTATAAACTTGTGAAGAACAGGTAACTTTGGGCCTAGAGTTCCTAACTGTCCCATCATGGTTCTGATGAAGAGTCACCAAACTCGAAACATTAACTTCACCTTCACCCACCAGATGTTGCCAAACCTGCTAAGATTTGCCAGCAATTTCTGTTTTTGTTTGCATTTAGTTATTTGGAGAACATTTTCTTAATGCGCTATTTATTGGCGATACTTCAACAGGATAGTTTTGAATATTTGTGTAGCAGCTTTCTTTTAGAAAATTAATTCTAAGGTTCCCCACTGAGTCGTCACTGTTGCTGTGCACTGTGATTGGTCACTATAATACCCTACTTACACTGATAATGTCTGATGTGCTGCTACAGTAAAGTAAAATCCCAGTTAAAGATTTAAACATTTCTGAAGAGAAACAACTATACAAACAGTTGGATTTTATGCTCCAAATATTATAATATGAAAGTCAAAGCTATCCAATTAGATGATCTGATTTCCTTCTCCATCCTTAAAATTCTAATTAAATCCTGGAAAGACCACAGCTATGTAAAGTCTCTGAGACACCAAGAGGACACATAATCTGAAGAGCAATATTACAAGAAGATACTTCAATAGTAATGAAAGGAATAAAAGGATCTGTATCTCAGTCTTTTATGACTTCAGGACATCCCAAACATTTCAGTCAGTTGGATATTTTTGAAGTGTAAATACCATAGTAATGTTATCTTTGGCAACAGAACAGTGATGATGGCCAAAGGGCCTCCTTCTGTACCATAACTTTTGTGATTCTATGATTTGTATAACTTCAAAAGTAACTCACTGATTCTGGGAGTAACTTTTGAGAGTCTTGTAGATGTGATACAAATTCAGAAGATATAACTGTAACATGCAAATATTTTAATGAAAACTTGGTTCCTTGTTTTTCCTGATTTTCAGCTTGACTAAAGACTGGAAAGTGGAAAAGTGATGTCTGGAAGAATCAGTCGATTTAAAAACCAGCATGCTCTTCAGTGAATGTAAAGACCCACTATTTAATTTCTTTTCATTACTTTGGTGAATAACTCAAAAAAAATTTTTTTTATTTCTTTTTTGGCCATTTGCTCTGCATAATTTGTATTTCTATTGTGTCTTCTATGACTTCCTAAGGGTCTAATGAAGGGCTGTAGACAACAGTAATTTTGAAACTCGCCAACTAATCAGGTACTGGCTGCAATTATGTTTTCTGGAGACAACATAAGTGTCAATTATCAGTACCAATTGCAGTATTCTTCTGTGTACAGGCATTATATTTCAACTTCTACTATCCAATTGAAAGTCATGGTCCTTGTTTATAATTTTAGTAATTATCAGCCCAGACTTTGCTGCTAGTTAGCCTTCTGCATCATCACTTTACATAGCAAGTTGCTGAAAGTGCAAGATGATCCTTTGATGCGAGGGAAATGGGGCCTGAAAGTCTCAGGCAAGGAGCTGTGTTCCTCCTTAGCCAATTAGATTGATGGATTCACAAACTAACATGAAGAATGGAGAAGGAATTGGAAATTAGGCTGGATGCATTTAACATCAAATCAGGTACAGGAAAATAAATAGTGAGGAAAATAATGATTAGATAAAAAAGACAAAAGATAAAAAAGATTAGATTAAAAAATTAGTCAAAAAAGGCAGAGGTGAAAAGTAAAACAAAATAAAGTTGACTCCGCTTACATATCCAGCATTATTTTTTCCAGGGAAATAGACTGCTTAGTTGTAGTCATTAGTTTTCAGTGCCATAGAGATTATACAGCATTAATTTACACTTGTCACCTTGTTAGAAGAGCATTAGCTCTTGTAATGATACTTAACCTCCTTTGGTGAGCTTAGTCCAAACTCATTATGCAATATAGCACCTGCACAATATACGACACACTTCAGTGATGACGCACACAGCAAAATATTGTTTCCGCATTTTGAAGTCAGAAAACAGTTTTTTGGGCTTTAGCATTTAATGATATGTCATGTATCAAGCACCATTAGCCTTACCATTATTTTGACATCGAAGTCAATTAAGATGATAATGTGTGCATGTATAAATCAGATTTGTGTATTAATTCAATGATACAAACTCAATAATTTGCAAAGTCAAACTCCTTAAATAGCTCTATTTGCAGACACATGTCTATAAAAAAGGAAGTAAAAACGAAGTGCTAACAACTGTGTCAGTTTCTGAAAAATCATATACAGGAGCATGTATTCAGGACATTTACCATATGTCATTTGTAAATTTAATTCCAAAGCAATGTTAGACTCCATTGTCAATGAAAAGAAGCTTTCAGTTTGACTAATAAATAAAAAGGAAAAAAGAAATTGAAAAAAAATTGGGCCATTCATTTTAACTGTAGGGTTGTGGTGTGCTGTACCAATCTGTAAACATGAATATCTAGACTTATTAAAAATTTAATGAGTAGGAGAATTCCAATTAATGTTAAGTACATTGTTATCAAAGCTAGGAATTATGATCTTCAAAAAGGAGAGTCATGTTTAAGCCAGAAATTAAGCTTAACTGACATGTAAAGAGCTAAATTTCTATCTCAGGTTGGTAATACCTGGCCTGTGCGCTTTTGCAGCTCGCAAAATGATCCTTGTAGGATTGGAGAAGAGATCTTCTTCAGTTTTCCACACAGGTGTCAGGTTTACAACATGTTTTTCAAGCAACAATGAAGCATGTAAGGAGTGTAGGTGCAAGGATGGGCCAGTTAGAAGGCCCACCTTGCTGTTTCAACACAGCAGTCCAGCTCCTAATATTACATAAAGTCCCCTAAAACTAACTACTCATTATTACATTCAAATCCACTCCCATGCTCCTTCACATAACCATGTCACCTCTATGCCCCCATACATATCACGCTATTTCAGATCCCTCAAACCATCTCATGAGCCATGCAAAGGCAATCAAATTATTTTAAAAATCATTAAACCCTCTAACAACCAAACAAAACCCCGCATTCAAATACATGATCATTAACACTGAACCAATAAACCCAAAGAAAAAACTACAATACTTGAAGTATCTATCAGTTTGCAAATAACCAGAACACCTCACAAACAGCAAATTCTATTCTAGGCTTCTAAGTTATCATTTAGTTTTTGGGTCAAGAAGACTAGCTGTGGGTTAAAGCTTTTGAAATCCAGACAAGCTTTCACGTTTGAATAACTGCCATAACAAAACTTTTCAGCGCACTGATTGAACAGTTACCCAAAGCCATGTGCTGAGAAAGAATAGAGGGGGTCAGGTGCAAGCCATCTTTTCTACTTTCAAAAGCAGTTTTTTTTTTCAAACAGCAAAATTTGCCAGTCTAGCTTACTCAAAAGGACATACTTTACATTTCTAATACCTTATGGTACTTTCTCCCTTGGAAAAATACTGTAATATGCATGAACAATTAGACAATGCTGATCAATATAAAATCAAGATAACATTCCAGGACAGATCCCTTTGATGAATCACTGAATTAAAAACACATTGACATAGAATACAGCACTAAAAAGTGACAACTGAAGGCATGAAAGCGTTTTACACACTCACTTCAAAATGTTCTGAACTCCATGGCAGACTTTCCAGTTAGTTCACAATGTCTCAAAAAAGTCTGCTTTTAATGAGCTTCCAAAACCAGCACTGTCAGATGAATATGGTACACAAAAGGAAATCAGATTTTTATCCCCCATTTAGAATTGGAAACCTGAGGTTAACAGGGGTGGGTGTTTGAACATGATATATTCGCATCCAGCATGGGGAATCAGATTTCCTCCAAAGAGTCTAAGTGTTGCCTTTTGTGTACTGAAATATGGTTCTACTCCCAAAATAAAATTCAGCCTATGAGGTTAGATTAATGCATCTGAATCTACTCCACAGAAACAGAACTAACAAACAACCTCTGATGTCTGGTGTAGTACTATGCAAATGGATATATCCAGGTAAACAGCAGCCTTTTTCTCCCCCAATCTGGTTTAGTTTTAGCATTAACAGGCAACACTACAGAGTGATGTTCACCTTATTAGAATGAGTTACCATGGGATGGTCATTGTCATACTGCTAACACTTTATATTTATATCAACGACAGTTTATTTTATAAGGGATAGACTTACCTCGGTAGAAGGAAAATTATTTGAATCAGTGATAGTAGGAACTGCCAATGCTGGAGAATCTGAGATAAAAGGTCGTGGAGCTGGATGAACACAGCAGGCCAAGCAGCATCAGAGGAGCAGGAAAGTTGACATTTCGGGTCGAGACTAAGAGTCCACAACGTTTTATTTGAATCAGTACTGAGAATGGAGACTAACTGTTACATACAAAGATAACAAGGTGTGGAGCTGGATGAACACAGCAGGCCAAGCAGCATCATAGGAGCAGGAAAGCTTGAAGGGTCTAGGCCCGAAACGTCAAGCCTTCCTGCTCCTATGATGTTGCTTGGCCTGCTGTGTTCATCCAGCTCCATACCTTGTTATCTCGGATTCTCCAGCATCTGCAGTACCTATTATCTCTGTTACATACAAAGGTACAGATTAATCGAGGATAATCAGCATTGATTTGTTAAGGGAATGTCGTGTATGACTAACTTAATTTACGTTTTTTAAGGAAGTAACAGGAGGATTGATGAGGATTATGTAGTGTATGTTGTTTATATGGATATTGGCAAGACATTTGAAAAGGTCTCACGTGGCATTTTGATCAGAAAAGTAAAAGCCCAGGAAAATGTGATGACTTGGATCAAAAATTGGCTCAGCGACAGGAAACAAGGGGTACTTGGTTAACAAATGTGTAAATGGAAAATGGTTTCCAGTGATCTTTGCCGGGGCTCAGTGTTGAGTCCCTTGCTGTTTTGAGGTATACACTACTGATTTACACTTGTATATGAGAGGCATAACTGGGAAATTTGCAGGCGACACAAAAATTGGCCATGCAGTTCACTGAAGAGATTGGCTATCAACTACAACTATCCATGGTGTGAATGTGTGGGCAGAACAGTGACAAATGGAATTCAATCTAGAAAAGTATAAGGTCATGCATTTGATGAGGCCAAAGAAAAGGTAAACACTGTAAATGAGGGATACTGAGAGACAGAGGAAGTGAGGTGAGAATGGGGGATAGTTTATTCAACCAATGTCGATAAAATGTACTTAATTGTTCTGCTGTAACATCTGCCATTCTATTGTCCGAAAACCAGGTATACACTTTATTACAGCAAGGTTGTTTCAAACTTCTGTCACTGTGAGATTCGTAGCAGAAAATCTTGTGGAATTGGCTCAATACAACTTCTGAACCCTCCCTTTATATTTAAATTAAGGTTCTGTCATCTTTTCTGGACTATGGCTTTTAACTGAATAAAGGTAGACGTTTGTTGAATATATATACTCATATGAAGTGTACTTCCTTGTATTCTATAAATGTACGCAAAGTGTTTCCTACCATATCATACGCATGTGATTGAAACTGTAACACTGTAGCCAAATGCAAGGTAAATCGCAATTTCTATTGGACAACAACCTTTTAAACTATCAAAAACATGGGTTTTTCACTTCTTTTATATTAGCAGGACACTTCCACTAAGACTCAAGAATAGTACCATATCATATTCCATATGTATCACCAAACTGAGTTCTGATGTAAGGTCATCAATCTGTGAACATTATCTCTGCTTTCCTCTCCACAGACACTGCCTGAACTGCTGCGTACTTCCAGCACATTCTATTTTTATTGCCAATTTGATCTAGTTCTACCGTAGTTCTATATTCTGCGGTTTCACTCTGTTAGTATTCAAAGTGACAGCAAGAAATAAATAATCAGAAAATATCAAAAGCTGAGTATCTCTAACCCTGAATTTCTAACGAAAGAGTAGCCATTGTCATATTGAGCGAATAGGCTTTATAATCAAATAAGCAATGTTAGGTAACTTGTGGCAGGAAAAAATGGAGAATGTATATTTTCCCATGTTCCCATTTTCAATTAAAACATTTTAAGCCTTTTGAATCACTTGACTTGATGCTCTTCACCCCATAAAACAAATTAGCTACTTATGAAGACAAAAACCTTGACTATTTGTCTGAAAATAGCATTCTGGTTAATGTATTTAGTCTGGATTAAATAAGGTTTTTGGGAAATGATTAGAATGATCAATCAAGCCGAAATCTGTGACCAAAGTGAGTTCCAAGAATGTGAGTTAATGAGGTGATGTGTTTAATTAACACCCAGGAATCACTAAAACAGTCACCTCATTAGTGAAAGTGTTCTCTATTAATGAATATAAAGGTCAAATGGATTCAAAAGTTCACTGTTTAGTTTTTTTTTCTCACGTAGTAATGATTTCAGGAATTTGCAAATTGCAGCTCTTCCTACACTGCAGACTGTATTGTAAATCTTTCAAAACCTTTGTAGTGGAAAGCTTTGCGTGCAATTTTTATAACTGAATGAATACCAGATCTGTACAAAACATTACAAAATCCAAATATGATTTTCCCTAAAGTCTGGTCTGAAGGAAAAAGAGGTCTTGATTATTTTGGCAGATTTTCAACTCTCTCAACAATGTTCAATTTAGAATGAAGTTAGCACTTCACTGTGAGAAAGAATACAAGGCAGGTACCCTTTAAGAAATGTATCCTTTGTGTTTACAAATAACTATTCCAAAATAAGCCCCTTTTGACTTCAAATTAATGACAATAGAACATCTCAATCATCTGGAAAGTGCATGTAAAATGCCAATGCACAAAATGTCCTAGCTCAAAAGCTCACAGCAAATATGTGCACTGCACCAGCACAGCTCAATTTTTCCTTCAGAATAATCCACCAGCGCAACATTGTACTGTTCTGTACAGTACACAGAATTCTTTTTATTTCTCCCACAAGGAATTCCCTACAGGCTACTACTTGAGTCACAGCTTCATGGTCTGCTGCATTTCCACCGTAATTGCTTCCCTCCCTATGTTAAACTTGAAGCTTTTCAGGGTCCTGATTTGAGAGAAATAAACAAGAATAATTCTGCCACTTTACCATTAGCCCTCGAATTAATGGTGTTAGTTGTTTAACATTGTTAACCTGACAATTCAACAGATTTTTTTTGGAGGCTGGCTTAGCTGAGTCACAGGAAACAGAGAGTAGTAGTTTAGTTTGTAGGCTAGAAGTACAGCTTTTTGGGATTGGGACTCTTGCTTTTCCTGATGTGAATGATCTAGACCTTGGTATGCAGGGAACTATTTCCAAGTTTGTGACGATACAAAACTTGGAGGCATTTATAAACTGTGGGTAGGACAGTTTAGAACTACGAAAGAGCATTGACAAGTTGGTGAAGCCGACAGATAGTTGGCAGGTGAAGTTAAAAGCAGAGAAGTGAGGTGTTATAATTTTGTAGTGAGAACATAGAGACACAATGTAAAGGGCACTGCCTTAAGAGTGTGGAGGAGCAGAATAACCTGATTGTATTTGTGCATAAGATACTGATGTCTTTGGAGAAAAGAAGGTTAAAAGGAGATTTGACAGAAATTTTCAAACTTAAGGGGTCTGGACTAAGTAGAAATAAAGAAACTGTTCCTTCTCTAAACTCTCTCAAAAGAGCACAAATTTAGAAGTAATTTGTAAAAGAAGTATCTGCGAGGTTGGGAAAACCTTTTTCATATAGTGAGTAGTTTAGGTCTGGAATATGCTCCTCAGAAATGTAGTGGAAGCAGGTTCGATTGAGGCATACAAGAAGGCATCGGATGATTATTGACATAGAGACAATATACTTGGTTAGAGGAAAAGACAAGTGCATGACAGAGTCAGAATGTTCGTTCAGAGAGAAAGTGCGGACAACATGAGCTGGGCAGCGTCCTTCTGTGCTAGAACAAATGTGTGATTCAGTTATCCTGCCTCCAGGTGGTGAGGGAAATTTTGGTTCTGTTTTAAAACTGAAATCCTTTCCCTTTTTCATATTCAGTAGATTCTGTGTAACCTATGTGTTTTTGCAGGTACTAGCCTTCTGCAAATATAAACAGATCTCTAGTACATTAAAACAGAGGAATGATTTTAAGAATCACTGAGATCCTGACTAGTGCCAAAGCTTTATCAGGTACCACACTGCCCTATTATTAATGCAGTGCTTTGAAAAACAAGGAGCTTTTGTTCTTAGGAGACACAAAAACCAACCCTCTATTGAAGGTGGGAGAGGGGACAAAGATCATCTTGCCGTGATGAGCAGCTGCCCATGATCATTGACTGAGAGGGTTTAGACCAGTCATTGACACAATGTAGTTCTGAGGAAGGGTCACCGGACCCGAAATGTTAACTCTGTTTTCTCCTCCATAGATGCTGCCAGACCTGCTGAGCTTTTCCAGCAACTTTGTTTTTGTTCCTGATTTACAGCATCCGCAGTTCTTTTGGTTTTTATTGACACAATGTGAATGGCCAGCCCCAAGAATAAGATACATCAACAGGGAAAGGTGGACAGAGACGGTCATGAGCAAGAGAATCCAGGCAAATGACTCTTTATCTTCTTGGGAGAAGACCTAGAAACCACACCCCCTACATCAGCCCAAGGAAAGAACAAGTACAAAGAAAAAGACACCACTTCAAAACCACCAGTCCCAGTCCTCCATTCTACAGGACAGCTTTGAGATCGGTAAAGTTTTCTCAGAGGGTTTGAGCTACAGAGAGACTGAATAGGCTGGGACTATTTTCCTTGGAGTGTCAGATGCCGAGGGGTGACCTTTTAGAAGTTTATAAAATCATGAGGGACATAGATAGAGTAAACAGCCAAGGTCTTTTTCCCAGGGTAGGGGAATCCAAAACGAGAGGGCAAAGGTTTAACGTGAGAGGGGAAAGATTGAAAAGGAACCGAAGGGGCAACTTGGAATTATAATCGCTGTTTCTTCACTGTTGTTGTGGAAAACAATCCGGAATTTTCTTCTTATTGAGTGCCCCTATACCCCAACAACAGCAGTGGTTTAAGAAGACCGCATACCACCAGCTTCTCCAGAGCAATGAGGGATGGGCAGTAAATGCTGGCCTAGCCAGTGATGCCCACAACCTATGAGCAAAGTGAGAAAAACATAATGGCTTTGGACGAGACATTAAACCAAAGTTCTGTTTGACCTTCTCAGATATAACAGAACCCACAGCATTGCTTGAACAGCAACAGGAATTCTCCCAGTGTTCTCGCTAACATTTGTTCCTCAGCCAGGCCAGGATCACCAGAACTATCTGACTACTAGGGTGTTGCTGTTTATTGGACTTTGCTTTACACAGACTGGATTTCTATGCTTACTTCCATGCTTCAAAAGTAAGAACTGGCTAGATAGCTCTTTAAGATGTACTGCAGATATGAAAAGCTATCTTATTACTGCAAATTCTTTCTTTATGCCACAAACTTGACTTATTCCTTATAACTGTACTGGTCACGATTAGCTCTTTCATTTCAAAATAGATCTTTTCCTGCTTTGCTTTGCTTTGTGTGGAAAAACAGCAGAATGAACAACAAAAAGAATTTCAAAGTTTGTTGTTCATTCACTCCGCGGAATACACCTCAGCCTTGAAATTATGCTGTTTAAAGATTGCGATAAGGAGAATAAATGAATTTGCAACTCCGTTGTCTGCAATAATAATATTAACAAGCTCATTTTACTGAAAGTATTGACATGCCATATATTTTTGCATTCTCAGTAAATCATTAGAACTACAAGTTTCAGGATGACAAACCATATATTTATATTAGGCAAGAATTCGTGGATTTTAGGATTCTAAAGATGAAATCAGCAGGAACTGCCCAAGTTGATATTGTGTGGAGCTGAAGGAACACAGCAGGTCAGGCAGCATCAGAGGAGCAGGAAAGTCGACGCTTTGGATCATTGCCTTGATGAAGGGTCCTGACCCAAAACGTTGACTTTCCTGCTCCTCTGATGTTGCCTGACCTGCTGTGTTCCTTCAGCTCCACATTGTACCCATTCTGAATTCCAGTATCTGCAGTTCTTGCTATCTCCTAGGAACTGTCCACGAATAAATTTAACAGTCAAATTAGCATACGCTGAGCTGCAGAAAGGAACAAAAATGGTCAATTACTCTCATCTACAAAGCTGAAAATCCAGCCATCATCTTCCCAGTGACAGAAATATATTATTTTATTTTGCGCTGGACTGAGAGGGCAGGGAAGCATTCACATTCTAAGTTTTGGAAGTGTGACAATATAATGCAATTCTAAATATGGTTTTAACAATAACTACTTTTAATAGAGTTTCCATTACTTAAAGACTGGGAAATAATCAAAAATTTTAATGAATATACCTCTGAAATAGGCAATCAAGGCATATAGGCAGAGATAATACTAGCTCTTCCATCAGTATTGGTTGACATCAATCTTACAGATAAAGCATGAATTGAAATTGGATTCCAAAGATAACAGGTTTTCAAACATTAATCAGGAAGTATATTAGGCTGAACTTTCCCGGGGACCTTGAAGGCCAGCTGCTGAGACCAAAAGTGGGAAACATATGTTTATGTCTGTGTAAGTCGCTGCTGGGCCAGCATTTGCTCTCGTCTTAGTTGTGATTGAGAAGATGGTGATGAGCTGACTTCTTGAATTGCTGCAGTCCATTTGGTATGGCTACACCCACAAAGTCATAACGGAGGCATTTCCAGGATTTTGGTCAAGCAGCAGTGAAGAAAAGATATATATCCAAGTTAAGGCTTGTGCCTTGGAGGTGAACTTGTACCTGATGCATGTACCTGTTCTGTACAGGTGTGGCCCTTGTCCTTCTAGACGTTTGTGGTCATGGGCTTGGAAGATGCTATATAAGGAGCCTTGGTGAATTTCTGCAGTACATCACACAGATGGTACACACTGCTGTTACTGAGCATTGATGGTGGAGGAAGTGATTGTTTATTGGTGTGCTACCAGTCAAGCAGGCTGCTTTGTCCTGAATAGTGTCAAGCTGCACCCATCCATGCAAGTGGGACATACTGCTTCACAATCCTGAGTGTCCTGCTCCTATGATGCTGCTTGGCCTGCTGTGTTCATCCAGCCCCACGCCTTGTTATCTCGGATTCTCCAGCATCTGCAGTACCTTTTATCTCTGAACGTTATAGACAGTGGATGGGCTTGGGGAATCAGAAGGTAAGGTATTCAGTGCAATATTCCTAGCCTCTAACCTGCTCTTGTAGGTACTGCATTTAGATGACTAGCTGAGTTTAGTTCCTGGTCAATGGTAATCCCCAGGAATTTAACAATGGAGCATTCAGTGATGGTAACACCATTGAACGTCAAAGGGCAATGGTTTGATTGTCTCTTATTGGAATTGGTCATTGCCTGGCATTTTGGCACAAATATTACTTATCACTTATCAGCCCAAACTGAATACTGTCCAGGTTTGCTGGAATAGACAGCTTCAGTATCTGACGAGTCATGCTGAACATTGCACAATCATCGGTGATAGTCCCCACTTCTGAAATTATGATGGAGGGAAGGTCATTGAAGCAGCTGAAGATGGGATGAACCTTCCCTGGGGAAATCATGCCGAGATGTCCTAGTGGTGACTGACCAACAACAACCACCTTCCTTTGTGCCAGGTATGGCTCCAACCAGCTCAAGTTCAAGCCAGAAGGGCAGTCCTCAATGATGAAAGTCGTACTTGCTTCAGTGGAGACTCCACCACAGGAAAAATGCTCACAGAGGACAGGATATGGCTATTAATTGATGATTTAATTGACTCAACGGCTGCCTGGTGAGTGGTCAGGCCATCAAGCTCCCTGTTACTGATGGTATGTCATGGTGGTGGAAACACTTTGTTGCAAGTAAGGAAGAAGAAACAGGCAAGGGTGGCTTCTCTCAAGATTCCTCAAGTAGTGGTTGAGCCACAGGAAGAGATCATTTCCAGAGATGTTTGAGCTGTGGCTACGTTGAGAAGGTTGGAACATGGAAGTGGTGGTTTAATGGTAATGTCACTGGCCTAATAATCAAGAACCTTAGGCTAATCTTCTGGGGAGATGGGTTCAAAACCCACTATGGAAGATGATAATGAAATCTGAATTCTAAAATTTTTTTCTTTAAAAAATCTGAAACTAAAAATGTGCCTAATGGCAATCACATTGATTGTTGTAAAAACCCATCTGGTTCACTAATCCTCTTTGTGGAAGAAAGTCTGCGATCTTTACCTGGACTAGCCTAAATGTGACTCCAGGCTCTTAACTGCCCTTTCAACCAAAGGGATGGGCAGTAAATGCTGCCTTAGTCAGTGATGCCTACATTCCCATAAATCAATAATAAAACTAAAATCCCGCTCAATTAAGCAACAAAGATGTCAGAAAAGGATAAAATGGTTGTTGGTGTAAAACCTGTACAAGGTCAAGGGAAATAAGAACAGGTCATGTACTATGGTCACTGTCTTGAGAGAATGTTACTTGGAATAGTGATGATTCAGTGCAGAGGCAAAAAAACCTATTGTATTTGGTAAGTTTCAATATCTAGCTGTGGGTTAAATAGACATAGACTTAAAAGGCAACAACCTTGTCCTCCCTTGACAGACAAGTTAAAGAAATGGGCAGCTGTTGGTAAGGACAGGAGTTAACAGTGGGCTTTTTGAACATTGGAGTGATACTTTAGAAAGGCAGTGGAGAATCTGGAGGAGGGGAACCATAGTCGACAGCGAGGATGATAAGCTATTTAACAGGAACGGGTTGATATAGCAGGAAAATTGGTCACGCCAACAAACTAGTTTCATTTAAAGGCTTGAGGGCACTTAGAAGAGAAATCAAAGATATCTATGATTCAGAACTAGACCAGAGTGAAGGTGTGGGGAGATTTGTTTGTTGGGCTTGGGATTGGGAATATGAAGCAGAAGCAGGTAAATGGCTGATCTCAATTTCACAAAGATTTCCATGAACTCCTCACAAGTAATGCTGGAAGTATGGACAATGGTAGCAGGAGACTGGCATAAGAATAGAGTTGATAGTAGAGGTAAAAAGTTGGCATGGTTTTTGAATCAATGAACAAGTTTGCCACAGGTGACTAGTCCAATAGTTTTCAGTTGTACCCAGCTTGATCTGGCAATTAATAGCCAAATACTGTTATGCGTCAGACTCTTGAAAATATGTGCCAGCTAACTTCAGAGAGCCATAATACTGTGGCAGAGAATAAAGGTTTTATCTGAGACACTATATCACACATGGTGATAAGACAGTCATTGAACACGTCAACAGCTGCAGTAATGTTTTGGCACATGGAGGAAAAGTCAGAAAGTGTAGCTGTCAATGATGTGGGGAATGTTATTTTCCAACAGTTGTGCGGAAGGAAACATGGATGGGAGGAAATGAACTAGGAGAGTCACAAAAAGTGTTGGGAAATAGCTTGGTTGTCTCCAATTAAGATAGCGATTAAGAATAGAGATGGCAAGATTGAGTAGATAAATGTTCCCATTGAAATCTATGTGGAGGGAAACCTTAAAGGGTCGCAGGACAGCTATAAAATCAGAGGAGGGAGAGTATATGAATTGAGATAGAGATTGAATCAAGGGGATCAGCTCAGTGCAAAGACTGGGGGAGGAAAGAAGGAAGGACATCTGTTAGAAACTCAGAGTACTGTTTGGGGAGAGATAGAACAGGAGAATTTTCAAGGAGTGATAAAAATGGTACTGCAGGAAGGAACGAGGAGCCTTACTGTTGATGGGGCTGCTAGTCTTGATGGCATTCATCAATAGGAGGTTGCATTGACAAACGCTGTGCCAACTAAACTCATGCTCATATTTTCAAAGTCACTAGAGTCAGAGATTGTTCCCATCAACGTAGGGAGGCCAATTCACCTGTATTTTAAAATAGACAATGTATCAAAACATTCAAATTATTAACCAGTCAACTTGACTCCAGCTATTGGAAAGTTTTTAGAAGGGACCACTAAGGATGCTCAGCTTAGCCAGAATAATTTTTATAACTAAAACAGTTAAGTGGGAGAGAGACATAGGAGTTATAGTACCTGGTGATTTGCATAAGTCTGCAGTAAAGGCCAATATAATGCTGGAATGTAATGTGAGAACAATCCAGTCTAAAACTTGTTCTTGTGTAAGTCCTTGGTTTGGCTTTACCTAGAATAGTGGGTCCAGTTTTGGGCCCTGGACATTGTGAAAAATGTAAAGTTCCCAGGAAAGTTTCAAAGAAAGGTCACTAGAATGATACCTAAATTGAAAGAATTGTCACTTACCACAGAAGGTTTGGGTAACTTGAAATTTTACTCTGGAAAAGACTTTGGAAAGAGTTCATTGAACTCAAAATAACATCAGATTGAGATCTTAATGAACTGAATGAGATAATTCAGGGAGGACAAAGAGTGAATTTAAAATGCCAAAGTACAGTTTTTGCTGTAACTTCAAAGTTCCAAGGTCAAAACATTGAGTCTACGTATCAGGAAAGTCTCACTTTCAAATAACAAGGCATCCAGCCAATCAGCTGGACACTCGAACTGTGTGGAGATAAACCATAAGATATAATTACTTGGAAAAAGGGAAGGAATTGTCCAAGCTACGTACCTGTTATCCAAAACATCACATTCATATTTGGGGTAACTGAGCAGATGGAGAGAGAGGGCCATGTGACAAGCCAGCTGACACATCATGTGTCTGAGCACCTATTTTCGTCTCCAAACCAGCACAGGTGCATGCAACGCTGAAAAAGTTAATTCTTTAAATGGTCTTTCTCCAGGTGATCTACAATTTCAAAACCCTGACTTTTGTTTCTTGACTCTCAATGTGCTACAGATTGACTCTGAGATTCTTTTAGTAAAATTCAACATAGCAGCTGCAATGTTCAGCAAAAAATAAATTGTCCATTTATATCTTTAAACTGCCTCAAAATTGAACTCGAGAACCATTGAACTCAAACTGAAGCTAGTCAAGAATACAATCATGAAGAACCGTATACCCTTTTATTTTACTAAATTTTAAATTTCTTAACTTATCTTACCACTCCGTATCTATTTAAGTATGTGTAAACTTTGAGAGGTCTATAAAAGTAAGAATGTTCTTACAGATTTTCTTAGACAGGGTTAATTACATTTTAAAAAAATGTTTTTTCCCTTCCTAACTCAGAGACTTGCTGTTTGTGCCTTTTACAGTTTTACATTTACAGCACCTAAACAGTTCAAAATTCAATGAATTGGCAAGGACATTCCTTTCTAAAAGAAAATGAAATATCCTCATGAAGAACATGACTGAGGAAAAACAACTTCTGTAACACTGGGAACTTTGAGATCTAGGAACACATTGATCTGAACAGCAAATATGATCCTACTATTGCAGTTTATGGCCTCTGTTAGAATGGATCCTTCTGAAGAAGAGTCAGATTGAACTTGAAACAGTACCTCGGTTTCTGACATGCTGCCAGACCTGCTGAACTTTTCCAGCACTTTCTGCAGCAGAAACCCTGCTCACCTGGAGGCTTGATTTTCAGTGCACTTTCGGCAAAGTTACAAAAGCGGGCTCAGACAGTTCTGACCAAATTTATAGCTTATGTGTTCTGAGACAGCCTACATGTTCAAGTATTTCTTCTATCCTCAAAATATCCCCGTAAGTCTCACCCAAGAATGTCTGGAGTATTATTAGAAACTATGGAAAGGCATAAATCACTTGGTCTGAAGTTCCAGCTATCCCTCATCTCCCAAAAAGCCCTCTCGGGATAGGTCACTGACATATGTGTTAAGCACATTCCCTGTACCTAATTATTTTCTCCTTAGCAAAGAATTGGAAAAATAAAAGAGCTATACTAACATGGGTAAAAGTAATTCTAGGCTTGCATTTCTGTTTCCTGTGTGAATTAGACTCAATAAGCTCAATAGCCTACTTCTGTTCCTACATCTTAAGGATGGGTAATAAGATAGCATGATGCAATAATCCACAGTCCTATAAATTCCAAAATCATTCAAGTCTGAAGTGTATTCAAACAAAGTAAACAGCATACAGTTGAGCATTGTCCTAAAATATGGTTTTATCAGATCGTTATTGATTGAAGGTAGTATCTACACAGCTACTGGAGATAATAGGTACTGCAGATGCTG